>PDGT01000109.1:740003-825052 GCA_003671415.1 Megathymus violae | reverse complement strand
TTCCAACACAAATAAGTGATAAGTGTAACTCAGTTTAATTTAAAGTTAATCTAATTAAATATAGTAATATATTTTTGAAATAACATTTACAACAATACATTTATCCATGAAGTATTACTTTCGTTAGAATTATTCCAGACATCAAGTATGAACTTCGGTTTTATGAAAGGCAGGATTAGGTACTAGGCTATAAGCGAAGAGGGGAATATGAATTATTTGAATCACGGAGCAAAACTGGATGAGACAGAAGCAGTGCAGAATGGAGCTTCTAAAGTCAAATGAGCTCTATTGAGTTACAAATTAGGCTATGTAAGAAGTTGCAATAGAACTAAGGACAAAACTGGGTTAAACTTAAAATGATCCAGTAAAATAGTTACGTTTATTTGAATCATTAAGGAACTTCTTGGGGTATCATTATAACTTTTATACATAACCCATGTAACTGGCCATAATGAGATATGAAAATATTCTTACCGTGAGTATCTAAATAATAAGTGTGTACCCATACACTAAAATAATGATTTTGTATTAATTTAAGTCAAGCATCTAATAACCCCATATAAGATTTAAATTACTAAAGTTGTTTGTTGGTATGTATTTTACGAAAATTATTATAAGTCTTCGTTCTTGCATTCATTTCTCTTAATAGTATGATTTTGACAAAGTATTGCACGTAAATCTAAGTAAATCGTGACGCGTCTATGATGTAATTCTAAAAGGCTTTGGTCCTATTTAAGGTTACTTATAGACTGCTCTGGGATTCATTGTTACTAACGAGTAATATCATAATATCACTCGATTTATCTGTCAGTATTTCTTACACATATGTTATAATTACAGTAAATCTACCTTTTTGAACTCTACGTATACTTCAATGTAAAATTGGTAGATTATCTTAAAATTGTATTATTTAAATTTCTAACTAGCATTCTCCTAGCCCACTATTTAGTAAAAGCTGTCATGAATTTACCGCGTATAATAATACTTTGGTGATTCCCATATTTGTGCTCTCCGCCCCTATCTTGTTATCTCTACTAGGTTAGCTGATTATCTGAGATGGTCTGAAAAAATTCCTAGAGACAAGATTGCCTATGATTGTGTATATCACTGTATTGTAGCACCCACATGTCTGATATTCGGAAGTACCCCACTCACAGTAGGAAAATATATTAGTGTATTTTTGGGGTACAACTATAATGCCCGTGGACATGTATTTAAAACATAAATATTGGCGAGTTAGTTATACCGGATAGTGTAAGTAAGTATTGCGTAGGTGATCCAACTATACCGTACCTAATTGTTACAGATATATCTTGCTCATCTATGAATTTTTCTTTGGAGTAGGTTCTAATGACTTCCTGTAGGTCTCATTTGGGCTTCCGGCATTATAAACAAATCCTGAGTATATTTATTTTGTTCGTATAATATTTTTCCTTGTTGTACATAATCTTATCTGACCATTAGTAACATAATTACATGAAGCGAGAGAAAAAGATGGTAAGATTATCTTCATTGACGGGATTATGTTCATTGATCAGGTGTTAATTACAAATATATACCACGAAACGACATTTGATCAATTACATATTTGCAGTAAATATTTCTATTCTTTTTAAATTGTATAAAATATAATATTCAATTGTAATTAATATGACTTATTTAAACTTTTATTCACGGTACTTAAATTTAATTAACTCTTACGTGCACACACAAGTTTTCTCTACCAATAACCAGCAAGAGGTAAATAGGTTATAGGAACCGGCCGTCGAAGGTGTGACTATCGTATCCAATTTAAGTTCGTCGCCGGTCGTTCCTCCTTCGTTCGGCGGGGTGTTTCATTCTATCCTACACTGTACAACATATGTAGGTCAGCCGTCAAAATTTGGTGTAGGTATTCCTACAAATATTTTTGGAGTGAGTATTCCCCACCGTCATTTCTCTAGACATATTGCACATAACGCAGAATAACCCATATTTTCTTCATGCAAACGGAGCTTTTTGGGAATAGGGAGGAAAGTTACTTTTGATTTGCAAAGGGTTCCCTACTGTATTTTAATATATATGCATGGGGAAACAGCTCTAGAAGTCAAATATTGCTACTCCATGGATTTATTCCTACAATCCGTAATATACGAGAATGAATGTAGTCGACAACGTTACAAAATACGCTATAAAATGGACATATAATATTCGGTAATCCAATGACGAATTTACGAACAACAAAACAAGTGAAAAATAATTAAAAAAAAATGTCAACCACGGCATGTGACATATGATTCTAAAATGCGTCGTTTTATAAAATTTAAAAGAAAACGACGATGGACCATTGTTCCTTTATATCTTCGAAACAATTGAGACTCTAATTGTAAAAAGTGTCAAAATGAAGGACAATGACCCAATGATATATGTACCCAAGCACAAATATCTATCTGTATCGTAAACGTCTAGCCCGGTCAGGAATCGAATCCGGGACCATTCGCTTGATAGGCAGTGACACTATCAAGTGAGCTCCGAGGTAGTGATCGTAAATTTAACCATTATTATATTCTCATAGCCAAATGAGCCTTGTTTAATTTTTGAAGCTGCGAAATTACTGCACAGTAGTATGTTACTGGATTGATGTTTAATCTTTAACTGAAATATTAAAATGATTGTATTCAAGAACAGTTAAAATGCGATATATTAGTAGTTTTTCAGGGATAAAATAAGACTTCTTACATCACTTTACAGTGTCAAAAAAGAACGAGCGTACGTCACGTTCACACTTTGGTTAAAACATAATTACGAATAGCGATAGTTGCTCAAGAGAAATGCAAAGTGCCACTTTATTCTGAACATGGTATAAAATTTTGGCTCCGCTTTGTTGAAGAATGAAAGCGGTTACATTAAATTCGATTACGTTCATACATTATCATCCGAGTTCGTGGGATAAATTACAGTTGATTTTTAGGGTTCCAATAAAAAAATAATCCTTGTACTTTATAGGCCCATTCCTGTGTTTGGCTGTGCATCCACACGCGTGGTTTTTTTTAATTTACTGCGTGGAGAAAGAACAGAGTAGAAAACCAAATAAGCAGTTTCAATATATTTCACAATATGCATAAAAATTGATCGCTCCCCGATGATCTCCGTGATCACGGACAATAAGGTAAACATTTCTCCGGAGGTTCTCCCGTTCTCAATTCGGTTGTAATTTTTTATGTTTGTTACATCAAAACTCCGTAATTTATTAATCGATTTGGAAAATTCTTCTATTGTTTGAAAGGGTACACTTTCCGTTTGCTTCCATTTAAATTTAAAGATAAAATACCACCCCAAAGGGCGAAAAATTGGGTATGAAATCAAAAAACTCACCTTAAAATAATGTCTTTTTTAATATTTATTAGTCCATCCATATTTTACAAAACATATACACGAACATATTTATTCCTCCAAATTCTATAGGAAAAACAAAATATTCCTGAATTTGTTTTCAGTGCGGAACATTAAGCCACACGTCCTATTAGTCCTATTAGGATTTGACCAGATTTATTGTTAATAGTGTATGCAGTAAGAAGCTAATTTAGCTTAAGTTGTTTTGAGACCCTGTATGACCGAAGCAAAATTTTTGTTATCGATATCTAATAGGACGTATAGTCCTTCAACTAAACATTAAAATTATAATTGCTTACATAACCACCCTAGGTTACTGTAACTGTAACTATACTGTACTGTTACTGTAAGTTAGTAACTTACTTATATTTTTCAAATAGGTAAATGTTATTCTTTTGTTCTGATACTTTTCAAATAGGTAAATGTTGTTCTTTTGTTTTGATACTTTTCAAATAGGGAAATGTTGTACTTGTGATTACCATATTCTGCGTAACGTCTAATCGATTATCATCATAACTATTAATTCCTAGATACTAATGATAAGACTTTCCGTGTCGAGTCTGTGGCAAATGATGCCGCTCGCGCATCGGTTTGTTTAGCCACCAAAAACGCTGTCTCTCAGACACTGCGCAATATACCGTCTGAAATAGACATACATAGATGCCTACAGTACAATGATGAGACGTTCACTACGACAGTGAAATAAATAACTTTCGTCAATAAGTACACCAATATACACTTTACCGACATGTACCGTGGTACTCTAGTTTCTCAACCATATTATTTTGTATGTAGACTTTAAGGAAAAAAAAAGTTTAATTAACTGTAGTATTAACTGCTGAGTGTACCAGTTTATTGTATTGTAAGTGTAATAGATAAAGACGATTAAATAATATGACTTCCTCGTCAAAGGGAAGAAAAGAAAACTGTTAATGGATTTAAATTGTGTTACAATTTGTCTATTAATTCATGTAAAATGTAAGTAATGTACTGGTAAGCTATTACATATGTATATTTGTAAACTACATTGTAATTGTAAAAACAAGACGTTATAATCACAATCATGTGTGTGTGTTTGCCTGCAAATGCATCCGTGTTGTGTGTGTGTGTGTGTTTTAAATGTCTATTTTCAGTTCAGTCCAAGAATTCTAAGCGATCTCAACACGTAATTTAGCTTCTGAAAGTCAATTGTATCGTTTGGCTAGGTTAGCTTACAAGATGTCTTGCGAGATCTGTCTAAGAAATCGAAGTAACAAATGGTAGTATTACAATTTCTTACATCGTCATGTTTGTATTACAATACATATACAAGAGTCAGGGTGTTTATTAATATCAACATAAATATTGTTAGTGTAAAATTTTTCTATTTCAGTGTCATGTCCCTCCACACGTTACGAAAGGATTCGAATTTCGACATCTACGCGCTAAAAAAACGTAGGTTGTCTATTTCCCAGGTAGCTAACCGCACAGTGGTGTAACGACTTCTAGTCTGATAATACTGGCGGTGATGTGGTAACGCAACGCGATACGTGATCCGATCTTAATGGATGTTGAAACAACTCGGCCGCCGACTGGAAAATATTGTTTTTATCGTACTGTACGAGTAAGTTCGAATGTTGTTTGCTTAGTTGGCATGAAAATAGCGTCCGATTTTACATTTAATATTGATACGACAAATTATGCACGTGATTAAATAATTGAAATATAGTCAAAACAAATTTATTTGTTGAAATTCTGTACATATTCTATAACGTTTGTAAATTAATGGCATCGCACCTAACTCTTGTTTACAAGTTGCGTTAATTGTATTATTATTATTTCATGTTAAAACGAGCAGAAGTGCCAGGTGGTTCCTCCCCGATTCTTATATTTTTAGAATCTTCAATACATAAGCATTATATATGATATATACATTTACAGTTACATTTTATACTTGTAGCATCGTATACATTATATTCCATAGATCCTGGTTACAACGAAATAGTGTCACAAAAACAGACAAATCAAGGTCTTAATCATGACAAAGATCAGTCTATTGTTATTAATGATCTATGTAATTGTGTCAAAATATCGAAACAAAATAAAAACAGTAAGTACCCGTTACAATTAAAATGTACATTTACATTTCTCACAATATATAACAAATAAACTGAGTAAATTTTCTGTTACTCGGTATTACATAGAATTTATTAGACCATATCGATTTACTACAGTGAATGACGGTATTAGTATTCATTAAACTTAAGTGTATAATAAACAAAATTGGTTGCAATTAATTGAAATTTATGTTTGTAGTTAGATTATTTTCGTATCTGTTATCATAATTTTAGAGATTTTTTGATCGAAAAAACACCCCATTGACCAACAGAAGTCACACCCGGCATTAATTATTATCTTGTAATGAAACCACTTATTTAAGCCTAGAGCATACAGCATTCTGCTCCATTGTGAATTGATAGAAGGGCTGCCAAAGCTACACCGAGTGACGGAAGTTTTAATACCATGCGATGTAGGTAGTATTAGGTACAATCCTAGGTACAATCCTATCCTAGGTATGCTGTTAGGCTAAGAGCGCTTCATGCGCGATCGGAATATTGCCAATGAATGTTATAAGCCGGATATGTCTCACTGTTAAGCCTTACTGAGTTAAAGTATTAAGTAGTAGTATTAGTATTTAGTAGTATTGTTGTCAAGCATTAACTTATTTTATGAAAAAAAAGTACATTAAGTAATAAATATGTATTGTATAGCTCTTTATTATATATACAATCTCATTGATGGTTCGAAATGCTTTTGTTAGTTTTTTTATAACATTATTTTGTATGTTTGCAATAAGAACCATTATTGCAAATATATAAAATAACAAGGATATAAATTTAAATGTATTTTGACTGTTTTAATAAGTAAAACAAAAACATGATACTTTGTCTACGAGGTCGGGTTATGTGTGTATCTCCGTGTGTGTGTACGTATTACATATGTATAATAATTCTATATTAGTGTTTGTTACATCGACTGCATTTTTTTTGTTATCATCTAGGGTTGACTGCTACATAACGCCACAAGGAATTACGTCTCCCCATTGTAATTTATTGTACAAATTTTAAATAAAGCATAAACAAACATTGCGCGTCAAAGTTTACACTATATTACATATTAGGACGCAAATATCGTAAAACCCGAGAGATTCCCACATATTTGAATTAAACTTAGTTGATGAGTACGTACCCAGGCAAAGCTCATGAAATGTTAATCACGTCCACACAGCTGAAGCTCTGATGGATTACATCGGTGTATTATTTAAATACATCAGCACTGTAATGTTAGAACTCTGATTGATAAAGATTGATTGATATTGTTATATTTGTTGATATATTTGAATGAAAACGATTTAGGTGCATTAAGTAATTGTATTGTTACTGCGATCTTTATATCATAAATACACAGGGGAAGGATTTTATATATACACTTTTGTGTCTACTGAGTTCATTTTGCCCCTAAATGCCATGGTTGGTAAAAGGATGCTGTCAGGGAACTATTACTTGAGACAGTGACAAAACTACAATATCTTTTGACAGCGATTATCACCAATTTGACTGTAACTGTTGAGATACAAGTTTGGTGCAATATTATATGATTTGGTTTCATAATCTTAGAATCCAATAAACAAAACCACGCAATTTATGAAATTATCTAGAGGTCACGGCTGGTTAAGTCTACGCTCCGTCCAAGTCCCGCCCAAATCCAAAACCCGGAAGGCTTTCAGCTCGAGCTTCATAACCGTTTCCAGTGCCTAGCCGAATGCGACATAGTAAACGAGTTGAACAACGGGTTGGTGGAAACTGTCTTTGCTATTGAATCTGAATTCTGCAGCACCCAACGCCGAAAAAGGGGCTTCGTTCGTTCGGAAATTTTTCTACGGATGGGAGACGGCGGATGCTTTGATAACTGCGCTTTATTGATGTAATGGCAGCCTGCGTATTAAATTACCATAAAAGTGTAATACATATAATAATTTACGGACGAAAGGTGCTTAGTCTACCTTTGAGTCCAGATAATTATTTTTATAAGTTGCACATAGTTTGAAGAATGAGAGAGATGAGTCTTCCGTGCATGAGACCGACGTTTAAACTACTAAATTATCACTGCTACTAGTTGCCTGCATCAAGCAGAAATCCAAAAATTTCGTTGCTGTCAATACTATGTGATGCTGTCTATGGGATTACCACCTGGTTGCTCGTTTCCTTATTTTTTAACTAGTCAAAATGCTAAAATAAAAAAATGCCCATCATTAAATGTAGGTGTTAAGCTTTCTGACAAATGTAGGGAACTTGCTCCGATTATTCTAAGGCGTAAGTTATAACAATGTATCTATTAACTTGTATCAAAGTTTGAAGGCGCCGTAGTAAATAGTACAACTCTGGGCACAATATTAAACTTATATCATGATACAAGATTTTGCGTGACGGTAATATCAGAAGGGAAAACTTCGATAAGTCATAATATTTATTTTCTACTGTTATAAGGATTTTTAACAAAGTAACAAGTAACACGCAGTTACTAGTGGCTATGTGATCGCAGAGTATACTAGTGGCTGTGAGATTCGTGTCATTATAGCTTTGCCCGGCTAAGCCAGTGTAGCTATTTTCAACGATCCATATATTCGATAGTAAAATTAATCACTTATAACGGCTCGTAAATAATCGTATACGATCGTTATTTTTTCTGTATCTCCTTCTCCCAATCGAGAGTCTGGGTGCTCTTTGACTGAAAAAGTTGATTTTACATATATATGTAACGAAAAAAAATGTCTCCGACTTGGATTCGCGTTGAAGTAACCGTTGAAAAATTAAAACTTTAATACAGTTTATAAAATATATACAAATCTTAGTTAAAAGAAGTTGCTTGCATAATTTAGTTGACTTGTCGTTCCTGTCTCAAATTATATTACGGACCCAATTTTATGTCTAGACTGTAAATTTATTTTCCTCCTGAAGGAAACAGCGGCAGTGATACTTACGCCTGAATTATAGTAATTAATTAAGCTAATAAATTTGTGTCTGCCACCGACGGTCATTATTATCCAGTGTTACACATGATTTCAAACTTATATTTTTATGATGATTAAGCACAATTTTATCCAGGCGATTATGAATGCTGACAGTTATTGGGACGAGAGAAGGGACGGAGTTTCAAGTCTTAATTTGATGCTGTTGAGCTATCTTTACCAGTCTGAAAGCTGGAGCTCGGATGTCTCGTGTTACGTGTAAAAGAACTCAGTCTGAGAAGAACCAGTGGATAGGATGAATGACTTAGGGTCGCCACGTGTGCCCACGGCACGGTGTCGTTCAGCCTCTCCTAAAAAGGGTATTTGCGATCGGTCGAAAGCTATTTCCTGTGGAATTCGAACCTCGGCTTACGACGTCGCTATGTGGAGGATTTTGTTCACTGAGTGAGCCCATATTTAATAAATAATATTACGTTACTGATATTTCTAAGTACTACGAACTACCGATGCGATAGAAAGCCTTTATATTTATAAAATTTACGTCACTTCTTCAAAGCCATGATTTAATCTGTTTGAAATTAACGAATTTATTACATGATCAACTTCAAAAGGAATGAAGTTTCATCCTAAATAGATCGGGTGGTATAAAATACAAACATGATATCAAAAAACATTAAGAAGCTCTATTCATGTCAGTTAATTAGCAACGTATTGTACTATTATTCAATAATAACAACATTGCGATCTTTTATTATTGCGGAATAAATCTACTATCATTGCCTTATTGTGCATTTTGTGTAGTCAGCAATCGCATAGTTTAATCTAGCTTTTCATTAATGACATACGGAAGATTATTTACTGCTAGATGAATAATAAATCATTTTAAGCTATTTGAATAAACGATGATTGTTCCGTATTGGATTTTTGTCAATTTGTATACATCAAACCTAACAACCGGTGTTAATGTGGAAATCTAGAATAAGATTTTCTTTAGTTATAAGTAGTCCTAAATGAGATTGTTACTTCTTTTAGTTAGCGTAAAGTTTCAAATCAAATACTTGAAGCACTACAGGAATATGTACACTTATTTGTTGTGGGGCTTTTTATTTTTGCATTTAGGAATTTCATTACCATTAACACCACATATATGTAGGTATTTGTACCACAGATAGTGTATGGGACTCCTTTGAAAATGAGAAACGTTAAAGAACATTATACTGACCAAGTGTGGATTAGTAAATTAACCTCGATCTAAGACTAACGTAGTAACTTCTCGAATATTTCTCTCTCTACCTATGTCTTTATCTCTTTCTCATTATATTTTTATTCGCTTATCATACAGAAAATTGTACAATAATTGTAGAGCAGTAGAGAATGCCATTAAGCATTAAATCCGCCGATTGTAACCCCCCTTTTTTAGGTTTGTACAATAGAGTATTAAATAAATAACATTAGAGAAGCACACAGAAATGAAGTAAACGTATTCAGTAAAAACCAAGTTTTGACTGTTCATGAAAATCTTATACAATTACAATAAAGAATCCCATACGTTCCGTAAACGGCATTTTCTAATACTTCAAAGATGATCACGGCTAGACTGTGACATGTTACCACATTTTGAAGGGGTTGTAACCGGAATGCCCGTGGAATGCTTTGCGGCATAAATAATTGTGGCAGGAATGCGTACCATGTAACCTGGTTACGACTGTATACGTTTATATTTCTACATGCTGTGTGGTTTCAACCACAAACGCATTACATTAACAAAAACCGTCATACATCTATGACAAGTATTCGTTTGGGAGTTTTCGTCCCTTAGTTATGTGAAATTTTCCTCATTTATTTCCGGTCGTTTTGTATTTAAGACAATAAAAGTACGAGTATCGTGATTAATACGACAAGTTAACAATATTAATAATTAACACCGTAGCATTTTCTCTTTTGGGGGTGTCATCGACATGTATAAATATCACGTACACTCGCTACCCGAGAACAGAGATTTACCTCCCTGCTTCGCCCGAGAAACAAACACGAGACGCCTTGCTCGGTAGGCAGGGCCACTACCAACTAGGTAAATTTTACAATATTTTCTGAAATCCAAATATGGATATTTATTCAACTAAAAACGTGTAAAATTTAATATTGTTCTGAATTCATACTAATGATTCAGTTAAGTTAATCAAAATATTATAAAGATTTTGGTATGTTTTGCCAAAAAAGTCAGTAGGTATGTAAAGAACGTATTAATTAAGCCCACTCAATAATTTTCTTAAATTCATGAATACGATGACAATTGAAGCACAAAAATATCCGAGAGCCATTAACAAAATTTCATTAATAAAATACGCACTGTACCTCCATTATGTGTCCTACTTAAATGTCACTCAATGCATGAAGTATTTTTCTTCTAAAATTGTTTCGGCCTTTAAAATAAATGGATCTGTCAGCTGGAGTAGCTGATCTACTGTTATGATGGGAGATTACTTTTCAAATAATAAAATTAGAATTACATTTTTTATATATAATGTCTTTAATGTGTAGCATTTCATATAATAACATTTGTCTTCAATCTTCATCCATGTCTCTGTTCTTCTGTAAGCAAAATGCACGTGACGTACGGACAGACGGAGGGAAATTATAAAGTTTTTATAGTTATATGACCACCGACATTTTAACTGTAATGGGTAACTAAAATTTTTGTGTTATTTAATGGTATTTCGACTCTCGATTTTCGATCAAAGTCAGTTCAAACGTGGAATCCAGGGGTTAGTTTGTGTCCAGTTCAGTACGTGAAGAAGTCGTTAGCGACGTGTATCTGGATATGGTACCTAACAACGTAGAAAGAAGTAGACGTAAAGGTGACAAGCTGATCTGTTAATAGTGTATGTTAAGTGTCAACTGTCAAGAGTTTCTCCACGCCATCGCAGTGTCACCGTGACCGTATTCCATGTAATTGAGTCGAAAAAACAAACTGTATACGTTTTGTTTTTACAAGTTTTCTACCGAATTTCAAAACAAGTATTTTCTAAGACGAACACTGAACAAGAGTGTTATACCGTCTACTTAATTTCGTACTTACATAAAACACATAGTCCGAGCAACAGGGGATTGTTCGAGATATGTCAGTTCGCGTCTACCCATTGATTTAGAGTAAGCCAATATAACGTTCGAGTTGTACATTGCAATAAATTCTCTGAGACTACTTTTTAAGATGGATGTTGATTTTTTAATTTTTTATGTCGTTCTTATATTCGATTTTAGACACAATTATAAGAGGAAATATTGCAATATACTTACCTTGAAATACAATACTTGAAAATAAATAACAAACAGATGGTAACTTTATAATGTTATCTTGATTTTTTTAATGTATAATACTCTATGTAAAAACTGTATATGTGTATTGATTAGTTTAGGTTCAAGTTTGCTGGAGCACTTTACATCCTAAAACAATAAAATACATTTAATATAAATATTTTATTGGACTATAACATTTCGTGCAGAAAATGATACTGTCATGCTGTTGTGATGTTATGAGGTGAATCTTTTAAAATTACTAATAAAAGTACAATAATAAAATATATTTTATTGGATTTATTTATAAAGTTTAAAATTCAGTATAACTACTAAAACCACAAATCACGAGTAACTGAACAATAAGTTCAGTGTATGGGTACCATTATCTATATAACCATACACTATATATATTACTTTGGTGGGTTTTAACAAATAAATATTATTCACATATACTTGATAAATAGCCTATGTTCATTACGAATAATGTACCATTCAAATGATAATTTTATTTTAAAGGTGTCGTGGTTCCAGAGATTAGTTTCCGCAAATATAGAAACTCAGAAAATATGCGATCTTTCTTTATATTATTACTATACGATATATGATGTTTTCATTTTCTGCTGTTTGGGTTCACTTTAAAAGCATCTTTTTGTTTTGTTTTTAATAAGCTGTTAAAAGTCTCCAAAGTCGAGGTTTTTTAAAGGTATAAAAAACCGTATCGTGAATAATGATTATTAGACCCACACATGAAATATCATAGTGAAGCCTTATAAGGTACACTGAGTTTAATAACAAATACAAATTTAGAAGTTTATAACGGTACATAGAATTTCAATTCCCACAACGCGAGGGGATAATATCATTAATTAAAACCGCAAAATACATAACTGAGATAACCACAATATTTAGTCACTCATATTGTGTTGTGTGAAACATTTTAGTCCAGCGGCTTATGTCAAACGGAAGTGATCGGTAAATTGAAGCAACACCGGGCGCGGTCAGTTGTGGCAGACCGTTCGTGGCACAAAGTTCTTGAATGCTTCCGTGTTTTGGAACGAATGTTAAACCGAAAGCCACAGATACTCATCGTAAATTAACAATCGTTAAACCAACACAAGAATTTTTGGCATTTAGGTTTTAAATGAGCCAATCACCAACTCGTTGCTCCGATCGTAGCATGGACTCACAATACTCCTGGACTATTCCAGGCATCGTCAATACCGAGATGTAACCCTTGGAGTGGATCTCTACTAGGGTTAAGCTAAAAGTATGTTAAGTGGTAAACATTAACTTATTTTTTATCTAAAGACCCGGCAATTAAAAGCTGCTACAAGCAGTATAAAAATACTTCTATAAGCGGTATAATATTTTTTATTTTTCCCATTAATTTGAATCTAGGATATTAAAAAAGTGTTATTAACATTATTTAATTTATAAATTTAAACAATTTATAATTTACTTTATTAAGTAAAATTATTTAAAACTTGATTCTCGACCATTTTATAATCCATAAGTTATCATCAGCATTGCTGCGATATACAAAATAAAAATGATTTCGTTAGAATAACACGATAGTGTGTTTTTCGTATTGATTGTGCTCTCTTCGCCAACAAATATCTCACGTACTTATTTTATTGTAAGTTAAGGTTAATGGCACGTTTTAATGTATCTTTTTTATAAACATAGTGAAATGCAATAGATTATCATTAAAAAAAGGATTTAAGAGATCAATGCCTTAATCTTTGTTTTCGTTTATTTGTCTTGTAGGGCAACTCCTGCTAGGGTTACCTCTCTCTACGGATATCTCTGCAAGTCATCCCTATAATCTGTCTTCCTCACTTGCTCGCTGGTCTGACCCACAATGCACGATCCTCTATATTATTACGACTCCGAGCCTCCACATTACAGACATACTTACTTATTTTATGAATGAAAGCTATAATATTATTTTACACTGCCAAATATTCAAATAATATTTTACTAGTATATCGTAAATAGTTGCTTATTATCTATACTAATAAACTACACTAAAGAGAATGCAACCTTATCAGTTTGAATGTATTCTAAACCACGACATATTATTAAAAAAGTATTTTATCATTTGAAAGGTACATTATTCAAAATTAACATAAGCTATGTATAACGTATATATGTATATAATTGTTCAATGCAAACGAAGTCGGGGCGCGCTGTTAGTTAAGAATAAAACGACAGACATCTAATTTATCCTACAAAAATTACGAAATAACACTTTTTGCAATTTTTCTGCGTCACGTTATATTCAAGGCAGTGATCTTTATATTTGTGTCTTACGTAACAATTTGATCGAATCCCTGATGTCATAAGTTTCATTTTGCCAGAAAACAAAAGCGTAAAGTTTTATATGCGTAATAAACTAGTAGAAGTTCAACGAAAAGAGCTCATGGGCTTTAGCTATACGGATAGTGTCATTCATAATGTTAACATTCAGTTCAGAAGGAGGGGTCCAATGTAACAAAAAGTCATACGCTTCACTTATAAACATATATTACATCTATATCACATAATTGATCTTAATCTAGTCTAATAAAGAAATGAATTAATTCGTACTTACATTGTTTACAGTTAATAAATATTTCACGATACAATTTCCACAGGCACAATCACTTTTATAGGTCTTGTCGCTTGCACGCCTCGAGACTGAATGCTGCTGAACACTCAGCAAACACGAGTGAAATGAGTGAATGATTTAAGAACGAATGAATGTCGTATATTGTTTATTAGAGGTGAGTTTAATGTGAACGAATGATTATTCGATTGAACGATAACTTAAGCAAGCTAACAATAAGTTACCGGCAATGTAAAACCGCGTGAAACGTATTAGAAATGGGATAAGGCGTGATCAGCAATAGGATAAATGACCACTAATAGCAAAAGATGTCATTGGTGATATGATTCCGAAAGCAATTTAATTAGGCAGTGCGATTCAAGCATCCTTATGAAGGCTTTCAAGTGAATTGATTGATAACTTCCGACGCTTGGCTTAACTAATAAGTCCTCCAACAACTACTCATAGCGTGGTGAAGTAGACGTGATATCATTAGGTTATGTCACGACGTCACGACAATAGAAGTGAAATTTCAAATCAATTGAACGTGATTCGAATTCATATGAATGGGCTACGAGAGCAAATTCAATTATATATTGATACGGTTTACCTTATTAACCTTAATATTGGTTAATTTATATTGAAAATCGAAATTATTACTTCTTACGACAAGACAGTGTCTGCCTAATTGTATGTTACAAGGGATCTCTCCTATAGGTAAACATTTCAAGACATGATTGGAACTCAAGAATACGCATACGATTCAAAACAAACTCTCCTTTTTTGAATACCGAATTTAGATAGATAGATTCAGATAGAGTTAAATAACCATTCATTCCACTGTTGATCTGGCTGCCACTGCTAAGCATGAGTCTCCTACACAACTATAAAGCTAAATAAATATCATACAGCTTAAACGTTTGACTATATAATTCACCTATATTTATATCCCAGTTCAATATACCATTTTAACTATACAACACTGAAACAGCTTTAAACAAGTCACGTTAGATCATAAAAACAAAATAATACCGGTCGTACTTACATATATGGAGTGGTATGCTAACGGGATACTCCTGCAGACTATCATCTGAGCCTACTCAATACGCTTATATGACACTAAGAACTCACTATCGTGTAATTCTTATAAGCTACGACTTACGCTTAGAAATGGCACATGCACTGAAAGCACTTAATAATCATGATTATTATGTATTTAAAATTTGTTATATAGGTTCCGTTTGTGGATCAATTTTGAGTCTACCGACTGTTTCAGCTGCACTAAAGCAGTTACAAATTTATTATTCGTCCATTAACAGAGCTTCCATACTAACTTTTATTTCCTATTCTGCGGGAACATATGAATTTCCTAAGGTGAAAAGCATATAAGATTATAACCCAGTTGCAACTATGCCAAATGTTACCTAAATATGATCAAAAGTTTAATGTAATATTCCAATAATTCCAAATTCTGATATTTCAAAAGAAAATATTTTAACGGCACAGATACTATTAACATAATTTACGTACATAAATATTTTACAGAAATTTTCATTACATTCAATAAAGCTTCATTATTATTATTGTAGTTGTCGCTTACATCATTTACACTTATAAGTGTAAGAAGTATTGCTGTAATAGAGCCAAGCCAGAGATGCTGTTTGGAATTTATCTGTTATTGTACTTTGAATTCTTCAAAAAACTTTAATTAATACTATCACCCAAAATTAATCATTAAAATCAGAATAACTTAAACACTCAACTCTATAGGTGTACTGAATTTTATCTTTCTATGCAACGTTAAATCAAAAAAGATTAAATCAAAAACTTTTTCATTCACAGAAGAATAAAAATGCACCGAATTTGTTTTGTTCATCTGTAATGTTGTGTTCATTTGGTTTCATATGAAAAAAGGCAAATAATATTTAAAACCCAAATTTCAAATTTGGAGCAATAAAAAAAAAGTTAGTCCTGAAGTTACGACGGAACCATGTAGGTGGCACAAGAGCTTCCGACCGGCTTGTCCCTTCAAGCAATCTTATCTGCAGTGAAAATCTCTAATGAAGTGAGCAGGTCTCCTGAATTACGAGGCGACGCATGTTCTGTCCATGCCTAATTAACTAGCAAGATAACTTTTATTGTTATTGATATAATACATAAGACCTTTCCAAACTATTTGGCTTGTAATCCCCAGGATTCCCCCCAGGACCCCGGAATTCAGAGGTGAGAAAACTTGTTTAATTTTAGTCAAGTCGGTCATTTTAGTCGACTTTACACCTGTGCCTGATGCATCATAAAAATGTTAAAAAAAATAGTAGAAACTATAAATATATATATCTTTATATATATATATATATATATATATATATATATATTACGAGGCCTCGTAATCGTTATAGTATCAAAGCGTAAAACTAGGGAAAATAATACAAGTTCAATTATGTTATTAGTGAAATGGATATCAACTTGGTTGCAACGGGAATGATGCCGCTGTTACGGTCATTTTAACAGCTTCCGTTACACGCAGTTACGGTAAACAAAATACAGCATAGTCACGGAAATAAACCGAGCTTGAAATTTTCTTAACACAGCTGAAAAAAATTGCAGAATGCCAAGGATCACTAGTTCCGTTCCTGTGTCATCATCCTTTTTCTCAAATAAATCTATAGTCCTATATGTTTGTAATTACTTAGGTAATTCCTTTTTCGCGAGGACAACAGGAACATCTAATTTGTAAAAGCCATTAACCTCATCACCCTCCCAACCGAACAAAAGTTTTTTGAAACAACTCATTTACGGGATAATTAGCAGGTGTGGTAGAATTAATTTATGGTAGAATTAGTAAGTACGATACTATTGACAGAAGTGGTAATTACCAAGGGAACTGTATGAAATTCTACTATTAATTTAAGAAAGCCTGTATAGAGAACTAGCTTATTTGCTCGTATCAATAATACAAAAATAAAGATAGTATCATCTTAAATCGATTACCTATCAATTATCTATTCTAAGCACTAACCAAAATTTCATGCCAGTTAAGAAACAAGCAGAACCGCCATTCGCTATGACTGATCGTAAAACGGAAATGACACAACGGGCCATGCGAGTGAAAATTGTTTCAGATTGGCCGATCTATACTAGTCTATGAATAATATTAAATAATATAATTATAACTGATCGCTTTCTACATGAGAATAACTATTATTAGGTGCCTTTATTAATGCCTGTCTGTCGGTCTGTATATCTGTGCGGTAGTTCACGCTAATGTCATAAATGGCTTCACCGATTTCGTTATGGTTATTACTAATATATTGCAGTAAGAATCACTTAATATTTAAAGTTCGTTTCAGTGCAATCCGTCAATAACTGAAAACGTCATAAATTAATATATTAATTAACTAATTAAGAAAACGACAATATCCCAGTCCTAAAACAATGCAGGTGCTATTACTAACTAATACAGTATAAAATACTTACCTGTTTAAATTCAATATAGATTCATTTTGAATTTCTTTCCCTATCGAAACAAATATTGTTTTTGACACTGTTACTAATAAGTAAATACTACTTGCCAAACCGAAGATCCCGGGAGCGATTCCCAGTCGGCGCAAATATTTTGTGGTAAATAAATGTTTTATCCCGGTCGCGTGTGACGTTACATGCCAACTTCAATAACACTAGGGAATTCTAGTTCAAGGGTAGTTCTAGTGTGTAAGTATTCATTTATTTAATAGCTAGAACATGAGTAGACGGGCTACCTGTTGGTAAGGTGTCACGACACCTATGGTGTGCTAACTATAAAACAGCTGTTTTTGGATGTAAATTATTATTATTAATAATATTATTAATTATTATTATTATAACACCAGTTCTAAGTGTGAAATATTTGATACTCGGTTTTAATCTTACAAATATTTTGTTGCATAAAATCAGGATTATGTTCCTATATGCTATTTTGAAGGAACAATTTATAAACCAACTGTACCCCCACCGGTTGTTCAAAATTGCAACGAAAATGTAATCTTAGGTTATGAGTAACTTGTTGTAGGTTCTATTAACATTATGTGTGTATGATGTATGTTTGACTTAATTATAACCAAAAAATTATAATAAATATTCGATATATATATCGAATATAATTAATGTTAAACAATACTCGTTAAAATGACGCTCATAAGTATATCATATACCTAACCAACAAAAAATCTATTTTAAATTAATTAATTTTTTAATCTATTTTTATTTTAAATTTTAATTGTAGTGTTTGAAGTGTTTGTAAAATCATACTTCAATTAAAAAAATTCAATTTAACTTTTTCAAATATTGATTTCTTAATTTTACTACAGCGATTTATGTATAGTAATCGTTAACTAAAACGAAAATCAACCATAATTAGCTTATCTTGGCTTACTAGCTACAATTCACACATGTCCCGCATCATTAACACGTGTTATGACCTTCTTCCATCTACTGTGATAATCAAAATTTCTATCTACACTTCAACATATAATTCGTAACAAAAAGCATTGTGAAGAAGTGTTAGTGTACACACGAGGCATGCTTTAAAACTTTAGAACCACTGGTCGAACAGCTCACTACTGTCACGAATGTTGTTTATATAAACAGTTGTAAAAACCAGTGCGTTGTTAGATGATCGGCACTCGATAAAGCGACAAATAGCTAGAATTAATGAGGACTTTTCCTATAAGCAGCAGTTATTTTTAAGATCCTATGAGGACGGTAACTTGATGTTCCTGTCTTGCCTTATACTCGGCCCCTCATTTGGGTGTTGCGTAGGAGCGATACCGGCGCATTTATATTCGATTCTAGAATATCTCCCTGTGCGCTGTGTGACAGCAAAATTTGTTTTAATTGGTAAGGATATATATATCATAACCCGGCATCTTTTCTCGGTCCGGCCAGGTTGTCGTAATTCGTGGAAAAACAAAAGATAATGAATGACTGTTAAATGCAGAAGTAAGACTGTCTTCGAAACGTTCGTAATGAGCCGCTATATACATACTTTTGGGAGTATTATATGTAGAAACCCCAGTAAGACAAGGAACTTATTTTGATGAACAACGCATTGCATATTAAAAAAGTTAAGTGTTATTAATTACCATCAATATTTGAAAATTCCGATGAAATCAAAACAAAAGACTGCCGCTGGAGATAGCTTCATGCACGTAATGATGAAAATACTTCACACCTGACATACATACATACCTGAAATAATTAAGTCGACGACCGACGATTCAAACGATTAAATCCCACTTTTTAACCGTCACACTCACATTAAACAACATCCGTGATATACACTACAATAAAATCAGAAACACAAAACACTGGTATAAATAAAAAAAGCTGGTAAAACCGTTACTAAAAAATAAAAATCACTGCGATTCTCAATACGAAATACGAATGTTTACATTCGCGATGTTGGAGCGTCGTTCGCGAGTCGACGCGCTCTCCCTCCCTGTGTTGGCTTTGAACTGACAACTGGCGTAGCGATGAAAATTGCTCGTCGCACCGGTAGACTCTGGAAAATGCTGAATATTGCTGAATAAGTAATAATTTCCAGTTATAATAGTTTAAAATACAGCAATTGTAATGATTAAGATGTATTTTAGTTTTAGCATTGGCATACATATCTGTTTTAAGGAAACTGTTTTACACTGTTTGTGTTACTCCTATCATTGGTGCTACTTATGTCATGGAAAAAAAATTATTCATACTTAAAACAATTAATTAATATAAAGAAAAGTTATAAGATCTAAACGGTCCAGCTTATTATATATATTTCTACCAGGACACCAGCGCTTTTGACGTCTTTCTTATTTTGCCAATCAACAGGGAATCTCATTCCCACAAAGCTAAACGCAAAATCCTACAAGAGATCCCAAATTAAATTTTCGGCTAACAAAGAACTGTTCTTAATAGTAAAAACAGAGACTTAAAGTAATACTGGTAGGAAGCGTGTAGGCAAATTGAAATATGCATGCGTGTGGTCTCGTGAGGAAATCTTGACCTCATTAACACAGTAGAGCGGTCTTACTGTGATCCTTTATTGATTTAGAACAGATCTAGTCAGATAGAACCACGTGGAGAATGAAAGAACAGCACAGACCATTTTTATAGTCTGTTGATAGGTTGTCTTCATAAAAGGTCATTTTTATGGGAAAAGTGTTAGGATTTATTAAAAATATTGCATTTCATTTAAATATAGTCACTGTCCACTTTGGCAAAGCATAGCAAAAGGAATAAAAATAAATTTAATTAGTATACCTGAGAGTATTTAAGTATTTAAATCTAGACGGAGTTAACGTGACGTCTTTGACAAGGTGATAGGCAATAGCACCTACGTACAGTAAAATTTTAAGAAAATAAATTAACCGTACTATTGAAATAGGAAAATTCACTTACGGTGAAACTGAAACCTTCGAGTTGGAAGTTAATAGAAAATCACATCACGCGGCACCAGCATGCCTTACTGTTTTAAATTAAAGAAACCTAATTGAGTTCAGAAGCCGAACAGCTTTTGTCATACACTTATACCTCAACATATTAAAGTGAAAATAATTTAGGAGTAAGGACACAATGAACAATGTTTGAATAATTTCATAATAGTTATCCCAAAATGTCCCATTTCAGCGTTGGATCATCTCTCAGAATAAGAGGAATCCATCACACTGGCCAAGTGCATATTGGCTAATTCAACTATGTAATATGTTCTTATTCACCCAAACAAGTGAAAATTATGCTAGAAATTCTTTAGTATAATTTTAAAATATTTGTGTTTAAAACAGAGCTTAAATTCTACCACATAGGAAAATAATTCATGTAAATATTAATACATGCATGCATGTTATAAAATGTGAATAAATTTGTAAATCATTTTCATCATTACAATTAGTGTGGTTTCCTTTCATAATGTGAGTGGTAAAGATCATAAGTTACCACGGGATTAGAAGGTTTTACGTACTTTTACAATCGATATGGAGAACTTTTACGTTTGAAGTTATCCTCACGATTTTGTTAACAATAAAAATAACATTAACAATAACTTTGGACACTACAATATTTATCGAAAGTAAATCTAGCATCATTGACAGATTGTTTCGCGTTTGTGGTGTATTTTTATCGAAGCAAAACATCTTATATCACGGATTGTAATTTATTTGTGTTAATTACTGAAAGATGTTATGTCACCCATTTGTTCATGGCTATCCTGTTAAAAATCGTGAATATAAAGGTCCTTAAATCTATTTTAATGAACTTAAAAATGGAGGAAATTCTCTTCTATTCAAATTCATTTCTTTTAGCGACAAATAAATTAATTATTTCGTCGCCGGAAATTTTCAACATTTCATCGCGCCGATTCGTGGGTTGAGTCCCTCCGAGAGACCGATATTCAAACCACTAATGTAAGTATGTATATATAGCACATATATACACTTTGAAATTCCTCAATTAAATGAAACTTAATATTTAAAACGAGTGCTTAATGTTTGCGGCAATCATGTAGAACATTTTTAATTCTAGAGCATTTTATCAGTGTTGAGCTGTTTGAAATAACTGAACTAGTAAAAAAAGTTAAAAACTCACATTATTTAAAACATTTTCGAATCCGCTTCATAAAATATAAATAGTGTTCATTTCATATCGAAACTACGTAAATTACATTTTAACAATGAAACGTATTTTGTACTGTGTGTAATAACTTGTGAATGTCACAAGTTACTTAGACGTCCGAAGAAAATAACATCTTACTTTTCTAATTTTGTACTTACGTGTACAAACAAAGTATAGATTTTTAAATTTAGTATAGATTTTATCGTCACATAGACAATTTCCTTTATCACGTCCGCCGTTATAGCTAACATTAATTATTTTTCATACCTACAGCCTTTTCACCGATAATTGACGTCAGTCAACGTACCTACTCGTAACAGTAAGTCGCCCTTTCTCATTAACATGAAAAAAATACACTTAAGATTTATTGTTAAAAGAGTATTTATGTAGTTAGTAGTTAATACTTTGTTTCCTTGACTAGTGGCGAGGGTGGGTGGATGGTGAACTGAATGTTAACCCACAGCTGTTATGTCCATTATAGAAAAAACAAGATACATGAAAAACACCACGATGTAGCAACAAGTCAATGCGTTTTCATTCGGAGCCCTCCGCGTAGCGAGGAAGCGGTATATTTTCGCGCGTTGATCACTCCATTCCTGTGGCTAATGGATTAATCGGTTCCGTACTTGGGGTCGAACCCTCCACTATTGGCATTCGACATTCAACGGTGATTTAATTCGCCCTGAAAATTAAATAAAAAGCAGGAAGAGATGTGCTTTGGTTTTTGATTGAACTGAACAATGTATGAAACTCAGAATATAAATATAACTCATACTGCGCTCTGTTTAAACTGTGCTAAGATCCCAGAGATGACGCTGTAATAAATTCGTTAACATAGTATGATTTTTAAGATTCTGGAGGAATTTTTTTTTAAACCCACCCCTTTAAAATGTAACTTAAGTAACAAACTTAATTTAACTTAAATAACAAAAGTAAGTTCGTTGCTCAGTTTCCAGAATAATAAGCATATTGAAGGTCGAGCTAATTTGAATGCTAATGCGAATAAACAAAGGTTGCGTTTTATTATAAAACCAAACTTTTACCTAATCCGGATTTCCTACTACCGTATATTGAGGCTCTATCTTATATGAGATGTGGGTGCGTATCAAGGTGCGTGCATAATGCGGTAGACGGCTTTAAAATTGCTCTGGTTTTTTTAATAAACATTTGTAATGACTGCAATGGCTTCACTTATGTACTTTCATTAGTGTTCATCTACATAGTTTGTATATATGAGATTTTAAGATATATGAACTATAAATATGTATACATGAACCCATAGAGTTCTTTATTTCACCTTTCATCGTTCTGAGCTGTTTTATATGACTAGCGGCACCCTCCAATTTCGTTCGGGTTGAATATATCGGGTTGAAAATATAATTGATTTATACATAATTATACAAATTTGTTTTTGGCTTGATTACAAATCATTGGGTTTACTGATATATTATATAGCCTATCATCTGCGCAGTTACATATTATCTGTACATACCAATAATCATTAAGATCGGTCAAGCCATTCTTGGACATCTGCCATCTAGACAAAAATTTTCGAAATGGTCAAATGGGCGGCAGTGAGTTATAAAAAGAATATTTATCATGAAATTTGACAAAAAATGAGATATATGGATAAGGAGATTTATAAAGGAGTACCTATAGATTTTATACAGCTTATCATGTGTTCAATGACGTACTACATACAAATTTTTTTTACATACTAATTTTCATTAAGATCGGTTAATACGTTTTTGAGTTATAAGTTAATTTAGATATCGTAATATCCGAAATTAAATGATCAATTTATTCCACCTCATCGCTTCGTCTCTATCTGCTCAATATTCATTTCATTACGTAGTATTGTATATCGGTAAAGTTCGAAAAATCTGTCATAAATTCAAAAATAAATCCCTTCGGCTAAACAGTATGCAAAACGTAAAAGCAACTTAAAAAACGGTACATTTAAAGTACCTACCTACCTGACTAAAGTATTTACTACTTGGTTATTTTCTACCTACTCGTAGTTTAACTATTACAAAAATTTCGTTATAAGATAATGAAAACAACGTGCTTTTTTAAGGATTTAAAATGTTTAAAGAATCAGTTTTATTCGAGTTAACCTATATAAAAAGCTATCAATCAATTCGATGTTTGAGGTTAACCCTTTTATTACAAGGGTTACCTCACAAGAACGCTAACTCAAAGTAATGGGTCATTAAAAAACCGGGTTTAGGGACAATACAGGATTGGAGTTATGTATTCGTACTTTAATTAGTATACTAACACTGTATATAAAGACGAATGAAATTGTATGCCAAAGTAAAAAAACAGTAATTTTTCACATTCTTAGATAATAGTAAAAATAACTTTAATTCCAGGGAAGGAAAAAACTTACAGAATATTTTTACCGAACAAATAGAACGAGTATATGGTGTACGAGTCCTTGCAAACCCTCACTACGTTACTAGTACGTATTAAATGACCCTAATTTTCTTGAATTGACCTCTGAATAGATTTACCTTCACGAGTATTATTACCTTGATATTCCACGTCATGTTAATATATAGGAACCATTCAAACCAAATTCAGCCCATTGTTCAGAGGTAGACTGTTTTATAAGTTAAATGAAATATTTTTAACTTAACTTATCCGTAACTTCTATCGTATCGTATGTAGTTGCCATATCGATATTATATTGTATTATGAGCTAATACTCACCTAAACAACATTATACGACGTGATCATAGTCGTAACTGTCATTATCATCATAATAGCATAATATTATCATCATATTAATAGTATATCCCGAGGCGATATACTATAATTTTGAATAATATTCTTCTGTACCTATGTTCTGCCTGGAACCATTTTGATGATTTTTTGTGTGTGTTTAAGTGGGTAAATAGTAACAATTAAACCCGTTTATGGAAAGTTAGAATAGAAACAATACTCGCTGATTCTCGCATAGCAAAGTCGACCAACGTGTGTCGGGTCCACTAAAAATATATAACAATATGTACTCATACCCGTTATGTTTTAAAAGTTATATTTTATTTCATTGAAACCGGTAAGCAAACGATAATTTAATTACTTATTAACTATATCGCGAATATAAAATATAAGAGAATAATTGAATATTCAATATTCAAAATGAATTGCTATTTTGTTATGTATACCTAATACTTTTATACTATTCTGCTGTAAACTAGTAATATTTTCCATTTCCTTGTTTTAAACACCAATTTTCGCCAAACGGCGGATCTCATAACACAGCAAAGCATAACATTATAAAGTTCACGCAGTGTTGAAATGCAAGATATTTACCGGGTAGGTACCCATATTCGAAGCGAGGCACAACTTTATTGCAAGGACAGGACGGGGAGGACAACTTCGCGATAGCGAAGCTCGACTACGGAATTCCGTATCAGGTTGTAAGGTTTATGGTACAATTGGTGTCCTACTTTCTTATAATTTTTAATGAATTATTCTTAATTGATTTTATTCAGGTCCATTGTTTTATTTGAAATTGGTTATAAAATTCCATGGACTGCAGTGGCCTCTCAAAAATAAGTAGGTTACTGTACTCATTGAATATTTTTAATTGTATTTGTATGTAAAAACTTTATTAAAGAAAAGTTTAGAAACTATATTATAATCACAAATTTAATGTGACTCTAATAATATCTCGCGTCATTGGAGGCCTCGAGCATAGTACCTATCTCATCTTACAATTAAGACTTACATAAAAGGTAAAAGGACGAATTGCTCCAACTCGGATTGGTGGAGGGATTTGTGGCCAATCCAAATGTCGGAAGTTCTTATACCACCTGGAGGCCTCTGATGAGGCTACGATAATAACTGACGAAGACAGACGGCCAATGTCTTCCGAAGCACGGAAGCATTACATTTCGCTGCCACTAGCTGTCAACTATCCTAACACCTTAATTTGGTCGATGACTTAAAATTGATATAAGTCTTCGGACTAGGAGTGCTGCATTTTAATAATAATATATCTAATTATATTATAAATAACTTTATTGATTTATTTATAACAAAAACTAACGGAAGCGTCTATATTAAGGCAGTAGCAATAGTACGTATGACCTTGTTTATTTACTTTAGTAAATGTACCAACACATTTATTCTGGTTGAATCGCTGTCATTTATAACTTGAACCTGTCATAGGATTTTCGATTGGAAACTTAATAGACACAGGATTCCAATTCAGTCAACCGCATAACAGTATTTAAGGTCTACTCAAATTTCAGCGATGTTAGTAGCTATAATACTAAACCATTAAGTAGAAAATAAATTTAATGGATTAAAGCTACGCAATTTTCGTTTTATTTTGGAGCGCAGAATATTTTTCATCCTCATTCCTTCATTTCATCCTTGACCAAGATCCCAGGCTCGTAGCGCGCAGTGCATTTTCACAAGATATCTTCTGTTGGAAGACGCTGGTATCTGTACCACCCAGTTTAATTTCGACACTATTGCATGTAATAAGGTTTTATACCTGTCTTGCCAACATGTGAATATTTTCTTAAATAAACCATAAAGTCAGTGAGTGAATCATGAGTTTCAGTGACATTGTTAAGTTTTTCTATTGTTGCTTCACTTCTTTCATTTTTGACCGTTCAATATTTTTTTACAAAACACTAAAGTTTAATTACAGACTTATATAAGAATTTTAGTTTGTGAGAATTTTGTCTTTTCCATACCCCAATTTTAAAGTATCGTTATCGAACTAGCTCGACTGGAATTACAGAACGCACAAAAAAAACCTCAATACGGTTGTCCCATTAAGAATGGATATTCACATACATCCTGTAGTAGAGCTGTTAGGAACTCAAAATAAAATAAAGAAATTCTGCAAATTAATAGCTATAACCTCGTATTCACATTAGTTAAAAGTTTTTATATTAGCATTTTAGTATCTGTATTATCAGACTTTTTTATAGTTGGCCACTTAGGCTAAAAAGCCTTAGTTTAAAAAAAACATTCTACATTTCATTACAAAAATTAAAGTTCAGATCATTTTTCTATTGTATCTATTGGTATAATTCTTGGATAATGTTAATTAATCGAGAACCCGATGAATTTGACTTATTTATAGCTGTATTATATGTAAACGCAAAGTAGTGTGAAAAAAAATCACTTAAGTCTCATACTACTTGGGAAAACATTTTTTTCTTTGGATTCTAACAGCTCTACTAAAGGGTGTTTCAAGCTTACCCTTTTTTTACGGGACATTCTGTATATGTATTACTTACGTGGAAAGTATAATCTTACAAAATGTTATTGTGGAACGAGATAAGTAGATCGCATAATCTATGTTAGGTGCCACGTCAATCCAGAACACTACTACTAAATAGTTTCAGTATTATTCCTCAAGTTCTAATCGTTAAGAGGTGCTGTGGCTTTCATAACCAGTTCAGTATGATGATAGTGATTCATAGACGCGAAGACGTCAATGAGCTTTGGCTCGAGAATGTAATCGGTACCAAACCGTAAAACACGGATTTACAGTTGTATATAAGTATTTATATACAAAGATTCATCTATAAGGATTAATAACCTCCTACATAAATAATTAAAAAATCGGGATAAATATTAGTCATAAAAGTCACGTCATGTAGATATAGCCTTACATAGTATGAATGTAAGCGGTAAACTCTATTCGACGCTCCCTACTCTTTAAGTAACGAGAGTAGATTATAAATCAAATCGAGAAGGGAAAATTGTTAAAACACATACTTAAGTGTTGCAAATGGCATATAAACTTACTAGAAAGACATTAAAAACAACTAAAACCTGAGGATATTTGCGCTACATAAATGTTATTATCATCCTCCTGCCCTTATCCCAATTTTATTTGTGGTCGGCGCAGCATGTATTTTTCCTCCATACTTCTCTATCAGACGTCATCTCACTAGTAACTTCCATTCTAGCCATATCGTCCTTCACACAATCCATCCATCGCTTCTTTGGCCTTCCTCTACTTTCTTTGGCCTTCCTCTACCTACGCTACATAAATGTCTGGTCCGGTAATTAATAATATTCGGTTGAAAATTGGGACCAATTGGGAAATTGGAACCTGGGACCCTGTTTAGCAGGACTAGTTTCTACCTGTTGAACTATCAGGTCAGCAACATGTGGTCGGAATTACTCATTGATAACTGCCCTTGATTTATATGATTATGATTATGTACGAGTAATATTTATATTTGATTTGAATTAGAATATTTTTTTCGCCTGTGGCTTAAACTTGCCAGTGCAGTGGTACAACAAATGAATGATCCATAAAAATATAACTTTAACAGAAGTGGAACAGGAAACTGACTTCTCTAATTATTTTAAATCACTATAATAAAAAGTGTCATGAAACTTACTTTACCTTCTTCTTTTTGTTTAAACTTTTCCCAGAATAACTTAAAAAGGCAACATCCATACCTTATATTACCCAGATGTTGAATTTACCGACATATTAAACGCTCACGGGCAATAAAACTCAATTTATCTAATCGAAATAAATGTATATTTCACATTTCTCAAGAAATCAAATTTAATTTTAACAATTGTATTTACCCTATGATTATAAAAAAATAATATACCCCTAAGTTACACTTCACTAATAAAGTTATATTACTTGATTTTTACCAAAATATTGTTTATCAGAATATTCGTACAATTTATTTTCTTAAGGAATATTTACAATGAATACAACAATACCGCGGAAATTGGAAGACTTAAAATAAAGTGGTTTTACATTGAATTCTAATGTTCAGTTTGAATTTAAACCGAGTTACTTATGTCATGTTAGAATATAGCTACCGTTGAACGACATGACATTAGTAAAAATATTTTGGAAAAATATCTATTTCTCTAAACTAAATGTACAAATATATATATATATATATATATAATATGCGTGGATTTTGGACGCATTATAATTTTTGAAATATTGATATAGTATTTTTCTTAAAATGTACCATTTTATTTGAGCACCACATACACAAGGTCTTTACAATATACATAATACAAATACATATACATAAAAAAAAATATTTTTATCACAATTCAATTCATGTGTGTTAATTTATTTTGTTATTTTTGTTTTTATATCGCTATTTACGTAAAAGTGAAGAAGGTTGCAATTCCTTATGTACATCACAATTGAATCTAATAAGAAATCATAGATTTTTTTTACAAACAATGGAAGTAAATAATATTGTTATTCTCCGATGATCGTTAGTACCAATCATTCCATTACGTTTTTCTTCGAGTAAAAACCCTCGTTTAGTAGTAGGATAGAAATATAGGTTTAAAAAAGCACACAAAATTTCCAATTTTGCACCATGTTACATGAAAACACACCAACATATACACAATGAATTGATTTATACACTTCTTTCTACTTTAGTACTTTCGAGTATCTAAAGAATTGCAAATTTATTTTAAAAATTCGAGTACCTAAATTAATTTTATATCTACAAAAATCTGAATGTTATTTACATTTTTTATGAAAAAAAATTGATATAATGTCGATGTTCTGGTAACACTATATTTTGGCATTCCGGTCACCCTGTTATTGACTATATAACATAGTAATGCTATCTGATGCGAGTGCCTAAATCAGTATAATTATAATTTATTATATTCAGTGTATAATGAAAATATTAAAAATATTGTAGAATATAATAACAATAGTTATCGATAAGCAAACACTATTTATGAGAAATTTCTATTTAATATTAACATTATATTCATGACAAACATAATATAAACACACACCAATGGGGAAAAAAATGACATTTATTTTATACGATTTGTGCATAATGATTTCTTTCTCAAATTATAAATATTTATTATTCTTGGCAAGCTATTATAACGATGACGTTAGCAATTCATTCATCATTCATAACACAAATTTTGATTCTTGCCTTAATCTTTCAACGCCATTATGCTATTTCGATAGATTTGTTCATATATATTAAAAATTATCTTAAATTCTAATTCAAGAATGCATTTAATAGAAGCTGCTGCATTAACATTTAAAAAATATATTTTAATACAAATGACAACTAAATTGTTGTGGCTTATGTTAGACGCCCAAATTTCACTTGACAATATTATATTAATTATGAGATTAGAAGAGGTATCCTTTTGGTTGAATTGTTTCCAGAAACCACTAGTATAGTATAATAACCAAATAAATCGATTTTGTCAGTATCTACTACACTTAACTTTGAATTATTCCAGTAAGACAATGTGTATATATATACACAGCGCTAATTAAGTCAATTATATTTAATTCATAATTTCGGAAACAATCCCTTCATTCAATTAAACAAAAATTGTTAGACATATTATTAAACTTTAAAAAGTGGAGTCCCAACCGGATAGATCATCTGGCGGTGGCTCGTCAGCATCTGGGGGGTACTGGTCGAAGTTGTGGGTGTCGACTGGCGATTTGACCACAGGCTTGATTGGCGGATCCAGAGTGCGTTGCGCCAAGCCTTCCCAGTTGAAGCCATCGAACCATCTGTAAAGCAAATTGATGCTCGTTAGATTATATATGTATTTAGGAATAATTATAAATTTACTTAAACATATTATTTTTGTCACTTTTTCTATTATGAATAAATGTTAAGGACGTGGTAGAAAGATATAAAACTAAAGAATCTACCTGTTTTACGTATAAATCAAATTGACCATTAAGTCATTATCTCAACAATCATCTAAATTGAGAATAAATGGCCATTGAAAAACTTGGTCCTAATATGTATTATTTGAATCATATTTGATATTAAATCAGCCTTAATCAGGAAGCAACCCATGGTCTGACCAAATACGTTAATATCGTACATACGATAATACGAATGTATATTGTATTATGATCACGATTGATTGAACTATTGTATTCGATTACTGCTAATGTAAGTGATCGTTCTCTTTTTTTTTATTAATTCTTGAAATATACCTCACACGGACTTAACGAAGTGCGTATGTCTTTTAAATCAGAGTGCACTTCATACTTTAATTAGAAACGGTACTAGTATAAACCTATAAATCTATAAACAATTTGCTTCCTGTCATTATCATCATTACATCTCATATTATCCCAGTACTGGTAAAGGAGTTAGGGCCATAGTCTACCACGCTGGCCAAACGCGGGTTAGCAAGTTTTCGAGAGAATGCTCGGGAATGCAGGTTTTCTCACGATGTTTTCCCTCACTAGGGCTCTTTGCATTGCGCTCTTATAATTAACACATACCAAACCAATGTTATCGAAGTCATCGACGTAATATTCATTAGAAATCCTTACCACTAATTGACACCCTCTTTGATAGTTGTCCAATAGTACTTATAGGTATCTTCTGATTAAATTTTATAATAAAATATATTTACTTATGCTTCTGAATTTCAGTGATTCCTCCCCGTTGGTATCCTAATCTCTCAGCAGGATTATCCCGACAGAGCTTCTTGATAAGATTGGCAGCGTTGCGGGTGATGCATCTCGGGAACTCCACTGCATCGATGCCCTTCAGAATCTTGTTGTATGTTTTCATTGGATCTGCGCCAGTGAATGGCGGCGACCCCGTCAACAGCTCAAACATTAACACACCTGTAATTTGATAATCAAATACAATTCGTCTATGCAATGACAGTATCTCGACGATTTCAGTGTTAAAATAATATAATAATGTTCCGGTTATTGTATGAATGTGAACATATATAATAATAGTATAATAATTTATAATAGTAAATTTAGAAAGACTGTCACACGGGCGCTAAAATTATTTTGGAAATCTTCCTATACATATATCAACATATGTAGATACATCCATTGTTTGATCGCTGAAATATTAAACTTACGAAGATAATTTAGGTTACTGAAAGCTATTAAAAAGTAGACATACTACTTCTAATACGCATCATTCTTCAATTAGTTTTATTTAATGAAAGAGACTGATCAAATTGAAGCTAGTGTCACTATAAATAAATTCATATAAACAAAATTTGCTGAATTTTCGTTACCATCATTAGAATTTACCTAAAGACCAATAATCTGCGCTGATGTCGTGTCCTCGATTCATGATGACTTCAGGTGCAACGTATTCAGGCGTACCACAGAAGGTCCAGGTCTTGCGGCTAGCCTGTAACTTCTTGGAGAAGCCAAAGTCCACCAATTTCACGTAGCCCTTGGAATCCAGTAGCAAGTTTTCAGGTTTAAGATCCCTGAAGAATATAGGATACTTTTTGGGAAAGATACATATTTTGAAGTACTGTCACATTGCCAAGTAATACAGTGTTGGGTTGCATGTAAATGCCTTTTTTAGTTTGCTTCGTGGCAACATCACCACTGTTATTATCATTAAAAATATTATGGCACACTTGAATTCAAACCTATATAATTATTTATATTTTTATTTATAGACAAGAACCCTAGACTAGACTAGACTAGAGTGGATAAAACTTGCATATGTTTAAGAAAATGAATATATGACAAGAATGTTTTCATATATTAGATATTGATATCTTTAAAAAGCAGAAGTAAAGTATACAGAGATAAGAATAATACCAGAATATCACTCACCTATAAATTATATTCCTAGAATGTAGATAGTGGAAAGCTTCGACAACACATGCAGTGTAAAATCTAGTAGTGGCATCATCAAATTGGCCTGAAATGTATAAATTTATATTTATTTAATATTGCCGTATTGTACATCGCTTAACGTTATTAGATATACGTTTGTCATTTAATCTTCAAATAAGCCTCGAAGAAGCATTAGTTTCCTTTTTCACTGTTACATATATAAGAAATGATACATTATTGGCTTAAAAATCATGGGATATGTATGAGTAGTTTAACTAAAAATTCATGACAATTCATAAGTAATGGCTTCCAAATATGCATATTAAGGCCAAATGAATTAATGGCCTAACTTCTACTAACGTGTACTAACCAAGGTCTCGTAATTTTCAAATAAACTTTTGTTACAAAATTATTATATTTCACGTGCTAAAATTTACTTCAGAAAATTAAATCTTACGACTCAAATACCTTTCGCTGAATATGTTTTATTTTGTTGCCAACTTAGTTACTTTTAGTAACTCACCTCTATCTCTCAGTATCGTCCATAGCTCGCCGCCCAGGCAGGTTTCCATCAGCATATACAGGTATTTTCGATCCTTGAATGTTTTATATAACTTCACTATAAATTCGCAGTTCATTTCGGACATAATTTCTTTCTCCGACATAATATGCTGCTGCTGTCTAGTTTCGACGATTTGGGCCTTTTTCATTTGCTTCAACGCGAATGATCGACTAGAGTCCCCTTGTATCTGGACTAGTTCTACGCGACCAAAGCCACCAATGCCCAAAGTTGCAATAATGCGAAGATCTGAGAGACGTAGATTCGCGAATTCTTCGTTGAGTCTGTAATCATAAGAAATTATTTGAGTAATTATCAAGCATTTATTTAATAAGTTTAGTCATATACAGTCCTTAAATACGATTTGCTATGATTAAAAATATAATGTAAACGATCACAAATAATCATTTTTAAACTTAACGCTTCGATCTACAACAGATTGCTGAATTGTAATAGAAAATTTTATAAATAGTGCACAGAATCAGGTTTTTAATTTCCAGGTGAAAAATTAGCACTTTATATTTTTTGATTACCTCCACATTCTAAATCACGTATTCCATCTGTATCACAAATCCAATCACCAAGACTTATTGTCTTTCATAATTCGACGTTCGCAAGCTACTAAGCAAAACCGCGGGAATCATAATTACTATAGGTATCTCAATGCTTCTCGGAAAAAACGCAATTTTTCTATGTCAAAGACGAATGTTAATAACCTGCTTCAGATTTACTTCCACTCTTTTATTACCATTCTCTTTAGTTCTCTTTAATAAGCCGCTGACATTGATTCGAGCACATAAAAGGCGAAAGTGTTGAAATTATATATTATCACTTATTGATTTTAATTTATCTTACTCATACTCACCATCAAAATCCGCATTAGAGTTAGCAACAAACAGAAAAACTAGATTAAAACTAGATTTAGTCGTGTCTACTAATGATTTTTTCGTAATAGTAAAAGATAAGTAGAGTTTATAATACAATAGCATTCAGCACCTGCATTCAGTGAAATCTATTGTTGTGCACGTCAAATACTTTGTATACGTTGGTGTCGATGTTATATGTGAACTTGACATAGGTCGATGTTAATGCTTTGAAGCAACTTAATGGCTCTTGCGCGCCAACGCTCATTGTCAGTCTTGAGTAATATACGTTATTGTTTATTTTGCGTAATAGTCTATTTATCACACACATTATTTTAAACAATTATTATTAATAAACCAGAACATCTATTTCTTAATAATTGTCTTTTATTTCAAAAAACTTTACAATTAGCTTCAGTACTCATATATGGGAATAAATAGTAACGTACAAATAAACAAATATCAATCACATAGATATTACTTATTATAAAACTGAAAGTATATTTTCTCATATCATCACATTAAAATAGTTAAAAACTAAGAAAGCAGTTGAAAACAAGTATGACAATCGCATTGAATAGTACAACGGACTGAATGTTAGTAACAAGAATGTATCAATCATATGATCAATACGAAGCACTAGTTGAATAAAAAACTAATTTTTTTTATGGCTTATTGAGAATCTTATTCTGCTATTACCAAAAATTAAAAAGTGTAAATAGATTCGTCTACTTTAATCAGCTATTGATGCTTTTTCTGTAAGCATTATCAGAGATTTAATTTGACTCTTATTTAAAAAAGTAATCAATGTTAAGTAGATTCAGAATGTAAACTCCGGAAATTGTATTGCAATTAAACTATTTGTTACTTCGCTACGAAAACTTTTTGTTATTGCTTTTATATCTTTTTAGCCCCGGAAATGTTAATGCAATCTTTAGAAGTAAAGAAGATAAAGGATTAGTTTTTTAAACGATCCTTTATACATTATCGTCCTACATTTTGAAGAGGATTTATCAATATAGGTACCTACTTAATTATCGAGACTCTTGACTTAGTTTAGACTTCATTCAGAGAATAGGTTATTGTTTTGCCATTCACAATACCGGTATCACAATAAATATGCTATAGTCTTTATATATGGTATATACCTTTGTCTACTTTCACCCTCGTCCTTATACTTAGTACGTATCTCATCGAGGGTGGAGATCAGTTGATTGAAGGTCTCACGGTCGATCACAAGGCAAGTGGTGCCCTCTGGCGAGTCACAGATTATGTTTGCTGTTCGGAGGTCGTCACTGTAAAAGTAAAAAGTTTTGTTAATAAAGAAAGAAATTAGATAGACAATAATCTTATTGAATTAATACATTTCAGTAGGTTTATCTACGTGATGAATGAGTTTAATAAATTATAAAAGTTATGCTCATGAAAATGTTCTTCCTCATTGTCAATTAGTGTAGAGATTTTGAATAAAAGTACTCCAATACCAGGCAATAATTCATCGAGAATATAGTAGCTCTTTTTTTAGAGAGCCTTTGCTACTACTATCTAGTCATGAATAGACGCTATGAACGTGACGCTATTCCTAAATACTTGTAACAGGCTTACATTACCTAACATACAAGAATTGTATTTTATGAACATTATCCACTTCTGACCATAATTCAATACAATCATGTAAAATTAATTTCTACTAAGATTTACAAATTTTGAAAAAAGAAATAATAATACTCAATTCTAACGTTAGGTGTACAAAATAGATAAGATTAACAATTACTTTGAAATACTACATAATCACTACAAGCAATTTGCATATACAAAAGGATATAAGAACTATGTAGGCATCGGGCATTGCCCTACCTGAAACATTGCCAAACAGATTCTAATCCGCTTTCACAGTTTATTTTTATCTTAAACTTTGTATGCTTCGTAAATATTCAGTGGACCTACAAATCTCACTGAAGTAAATTAATACTTTAGAGAAAGAAACTTAGAGAACAACGATTCAGTCAAAGATAAAGTAACTCAAAACAAATGGAATCGAATCAATCAATGCGGAATCAGTAGCGATTTTTATATTTGAGGTCTGTGATATTAATATTGATACGTATTATAGTAAAATTTTGCATAGTAACTTGTTAAATATTTAAGCATAATACCTAAAATTATAATGGATTCAACGTAAACTCAACAGTGATTAGAATCTACGAGATTTGTAAGTACCGTGCAATATTTCACCCTTATTTCAGGTTATATGTGATGTAAAACATGTATTTTAGAAATGTTCTTTTCAGTAATGTCTTGTTTATAAACTAGGAAGGCATTCATACCCCTGCAATGCTTTCTCGCCAAAGAAGTCTCCTTTGGTGAGGCTTCTGATAAATTTCTCATCGTTACTATTAGGCTGCTTCTGTGTCACTTTAACCTGAAATGAAAATGTAAAATTTACTTGTTAAATCAATATACTTACTGCTACGGTAAAAAGTATTAGAAAACAAGTCTTCAACTCTTATATTTTTTTTCTTAAGCGACAATACATATCTTTTATTTTTATCAGTCGCATTAGTTATTCGCGCTGAACTTAAAAAGATACCTCCCACAATGTATGTTGCCATTTAGAAATTGGATAATTAACAATTTAAATTATTTTTCTGGTGCTGTCGACCAGCATGGACCTCGGCTTAAGGATTCATCTTTTTTTAACCGACATTCAAAGAGTGGGACGTTATCGATTCGTTTGTTTTGTTTATGTTTGTTAAGTTAGAATTCCGTCATTTATTAACCGATTGGGAAAATTAATTTTATTGTTTGAGAGTATATAAATCCTATTTAATCCCACTTAAATTTGAAGAAAAATTTCACTTTTAACGTTAAAAAATAGGAGAAAGAGCCAAATAACTCATTTTCAAAAATTGACGTCGGGTTTTTTTACATTTATTATTATTTAGCAGTATTTTATTATCATTAAATAGTAATGAGATGAAATATCGATTATGATAAGAATTTTTATCAGGGCATTGTATGAGATATGTGTTTGAAATTGATCTATGATGTAAATAGGACAATATCGCGTTTAGCAAATGTAACTAACCGTCATAAATTTTTTTGTATCCGTTGTTCAGAAAGTAATTTGGTTTTTTCCCAACAGAGGACATAATAATATTTTTTCACAGTCAACTTCACACTTAAAGCGCATAATCATTATATATTCGGACAGCTGATATTGTAAAGCTTGTTTGTCAAAAAACTTGTAAAATTCTTTGGAAATCCCTATGCATGCAAATCTTTACACTATCACAGATGGAAAATGGAAAGCAGCATTTTCGGCATACTTCACTCTTTTTAGAACAAGAACAATAGACCATCATGGCGGTTACGCGTCAATCTCACAGATTAATAATAATTTAGGTGTCTAGTGTTAATCAAGTGAATGAAATCAAAACAAATGCATATTAAATAATAATAATAATAATAATAATAAAGCTTTATTGACCATAAAAACAGTACATTTAAAGAAGAGCCTTGAATTCCTGAAAAGGCAAATGAATGAAAACAACCGACTGTTGACTTGACTGGAGTGACAGTGATACGTCATTTTTCATTCAATTAATATAAATGACCAATACATATTTAAACAAATTATAATAATTTTTCCCGAACATCAAAGACTGGCTCGTTTTGAAACATCTTATGAATTTTTTCATGAATCACGTAGGTAATCGTTACTCATTGTATGTTCTAAGATGATTCCCTAGTAGCCAAATAGCTGTATCTGTCACGATATCATGAATGTACGTACGTTGTAAATATGTACATATTTCATGTACGTAATTGTCAGATGCACGGCACGTTTATGACATTGTTTAATTGCAACCACTGCTGTTTATATATTCACTTTTTATTATAAGCCTACAAACTGGTTAAGAATAGGCGGACTCAAAGCCTGATCGCATTCTACACCAGTCAATCCTTAACGACGGTTGGAGGTTGAGATAGAAGCTACAACTATGTCAACTATATACATACTATAGGTATATCAACTATAGAAAAACACACAATATATAAAAAGATTATTAACATAACGATCATAATTATTTTAAAGGCAGTTTATGGTAGGTAATATTTGAATAATTATTCAATTGGATTGAATACTTTTTTATTCACAGTAATTCGTGACGGCTTCGCGTTATGCCTTATTATGATACTCGTGATAGTAGTAAAATCAAAAACGGTTAGAGGTTTCATGTGTTTGTATATCAAACATTCACGCCACGATTATCCGTCCGCATGTGTTCGTATATCAGTGTGTGTGACAGCGGTGGCAATAATGATAAAAAGTAGTTTTATGATCGAAAACTCCGAACAATGCGTTGAAGTGACCCTACCTGCATGGGGCCCAGGTTCTCCGGGGGCAGATATTTATGTGACAGAAAAATGTTGGTCATGGGTGTTCGTGACTTTTTAATTGCGTTTAATGCCATCTGCGACTCAAGGAAAGTTAGTGCGGAGGTGTAAGTATGTGAGCGCTTTAAATCAAAATTTATTTACATTTATTTAAATAAGTGCGCAAAAATTACGAATGTTTTTATATGTGTTCTTTCATAAAGTTAGAGCAAAAACAACATTATACGTGAAATTTAAAGTTTGCGAATAGCTCACGTTCTGTATCTATTTTGTTACGATTTCCTTCACAATTCCTTAATAATCATAGTTCTTTATTTATAAAAACAGGCTACGTGGTCTTTATTGTTCACAAATTAAGATCGAAAATCTATAACATTTTGTCGCCTAATAACGCTATCGTCACCATTCTTTCCGTCTTGTATGGACTATTCCTGCTTTTAACCTATTTACATAGCGCTACATTGAAGCCCCATTTTTACCCAAAATCTGATTTTTACGATTTCAAATGTCACCTAAAACAAGACAAAATGTTGTATAGACTTCACTTGGCATTTATGGATAAAAGCCAACTTAAGCTTAAAGTATAACTAATTTAATCGTAGTCTATAACTTTGAGAAATTAAAATAAAAGGGGTCGCTGTTTGGCTATTGTTATGGAAGCAGTATCAAAATTAATAAAAGAAAAAAAGCGAATGATGTATTAAGAAATTTAGCATACAGAGATTTCAGACTGGATTGAGGTGCATTTATAACGTAATATAATTTGAAACAGTACAGTCTTGATATATTTACAAAACCATTATAAGTTATCTTAGATTAATCAATATAATCTAAAACCAGTAAGTACAGTAAGCGGCAGTAGATCGTTTGGTTGTTTCAAAACGAAGCAATCAGATTGAAGCTATGAAAAAAGAAATTAAAGATTTTTATCGCTATCACTTTGATAAGTTATTAAGTATGAACTAAATGCTATTAAATATGTACTTGTCAGAAGTAGTCTGCTATGAACAACAAGCGACCAAATCCGGGATTTACTTCACTTTGTCAATGCACCCACGCACTCGACAAACAAAACTTGCCATGTCCTAAACAGCACAGCAGTTAAACTTTTAGGGCACTTTTTTGTAGACTTTGTTTAGTACATGTCACATTTTTTTATTCACTACAATATATAGTATCAGTTCAGAAGGATAGTTCTCATTGACGGAACATGCGTCAGAAGCGTTCGAGTAGGCTATAAACAGATGTCTGAGATGGATATAAATATTTGTTTCGAAAATTCTTTGAAACATTTTGATGATAAAAAGAGTTTTTTGAAAAGATTGAAAAATAAAACCGGTTAACATAAAACTAAACTATTTTTATGTCTCGCAAAATTTCGCAGTGCTAGTCGCTATTTTAATTTTTGATAATGCAATTTTTCTCAGTAACATTATAGACGTGTTTAAAAGAAGTATTTTTTTACTTGTTATTATTTTAAAACTAATAATTACCGCGTCCAGCTATAACAAAAAATAAATGGTTATATGACTATGATTACTCATTGTACGCATATGAACAATTCATATTGAACATGGCATGTAAACAATTGGCAAATTCACATTGGCGCGTGACATGACTTTCAATACGATTTACCGGTACCTGGACTTTTCCACGTCCGATGCATAATGTTAATATGAATAGACCTTTACTACAATACTTATTTCCGCTATCCCATTTCATTTCATATCAATCACAAGTATGTACAATAAATCGTGATAATATAATTTGAGAAAATCGAGGATTATTACGGAATGAAGACTTCTGTAAAGAAAGGAATATTATAACTAAGCCTAAACTATCCCCGTGCCGTAGATAAGCCGCAAATATTTTCATAGTACCATATTATTATGGTGGGTATCTAAAATAATAATAATACAAAGAAAAAAAATCATATTAATGGGGGTATTTAGTCGAAAAATATATATTTTGTGTTCATGCCGAGAAATATATATTTTATGTTTGTAAAACCCGCAATATAAAAGTAAAATTTTCAAAGTAATGGAAAAATTGAAGAATAAAATCGTATTTAGCCACATTTTTTTTAGGGTCGAATTCAATTTACTAGTACCAAAATTGCAATCGCTCATTCATTACTTTTTCCCATCCTTGACTATGCTGATATATATGCTATCTAGATCTAATCGACGAGCAACTAAATGAACTTGATCGTCTCCAAAATATGTGCATAAGATTTATATTTCACCTCTGCAAATATGATCATATCTCTGAATATATAACAAACTCAAGTGGCTCCCAATTCGCCTTCGCCGGATTGCACATATACTTTCTACTTCGTACTGTGTGCTGCGACTGCAAATCGTTTTGCGATTTCGTAAATACGTTTAAAAAGTCATGGTTCTTCAATATGAAACGTAAACTGTTATTCCTCTCGTATGTTTAAGATAATTCATTTTGTATAAAGTCATATTATTACGCCAAGTGCTCGGAAGGTGGCAGGACTTTCGTTTAAAAGTAATTTAGTAATTTCTAATCGATGTATTCGTCGGGAAGTGCTTCGGAAATTTTGATATTAAATAATGACTTTTATCGTCGAGCAAATGTTTAATGGCCTGACAGGTGAATGGAGTCACGGGTCATTTGATAACAAATACTCATCACCACAGATGGATTGCCTATATCAGATTTACAGCGAAAAATTACTATTGCTTATTGAACGTTATAGACCTTAATTCGAGACTGCAAGAGTTTTTGTAAATAATTATTTAACACACGTTGCACCTGCATTGATAGTATGCGTAAAGTAGACAATTACGACAGATACTCGACCACACGTACATGAAGCCTACACTCTGCAAGCCCGTAGAAAAATCTGGCCTCAAAATGCCATGCGCTTACCTCCGTCTGTCGGTACACTGACCTTGTGAGCACAATAGCCCGACACTTCGGTCAACCTCCATACCTCACTATTAGGGTTGTACTTTCCTCAATGTTACGCACGCTTCTAGCAATTTAAGTCAAAATCAAATATCGAAAGCAGATAAACAATAAAAATCTATCTGATATTCAAAACAAACAGAAACTAAATAAATTAAGGTTTCTCATTTTATATTATTTTAGTTTATACCCGTAGTTTATACCCGGTTAAAAGTTTGAGTTGGAAAATATTTTGTTCGTTGTGTTATGTCAGGCTTGCTCGCAAATTCGGCTCTCGGTGCAAGTTACCCATGCAAACATACATTTAATTAATATTTTGAATTTTTATGCTTTCAAATTATTTAATATCTGACAAAATATTATCAAAGATATTCATGTACAAATTTAGTCCTGCATACTAGTATTATCTAGTACCAAAAATACTGTGACAACCCTAACCGCATCCTCAGGTTTCCATCTTTAGTCGCACCATCATTTCCGAACATATAAGTTATGAAGCACGTGATGCTTAGACTAAACAAGTGATTGTATTAAATATTTTGATTGCATAGAAAGTGGTAGTGACTATCGTTTTGAATCATATTGAAGGTAGGTGACGCACGATTAAAATTAAATTTGAGATAACGTAAGTTTGGTACACAGAAACATTTCATAGCTCGTTTCAACACTGCTGCGTAAAATTTTCAACATAAAATTTTGATGAACCAATCAACAATTACATGTACAGGTACGTGACCAATACTTTTAACAGCATTAGATAATTAGTCAATCTCATACAACTTATTTTGTATACTTCCAACATTTATTTGACGATCACATAGCCCAGTTGGTAGTGCCTGCCGAGCGAGGGGTCCCGGGCTCGATTCCCGGCCGGGGCAGACATTGATGTGACAGATAAATGTTTGTTCTCGGGTCATGGGTGTTTGTAATGTCATATTTGTGTATGTCCATGCTACCCGCAACACAGGGAAATCTAGTGCAGGGGTGAGAGTGTGTTAACGTTTATGTATTTATTTATCCAGTGCGATTACCTCTAATAGCATTTTGATTATCAATGTCTGCCTTTAATGTTAACTGTACTATCATAATATTATTTTAGTTACAAAGAAAATTTACAGTAATCGTATACAATAAAACGATTTGTAAATATAAAATACCTCTAGAACCGTGAAGCTTTGTCGCGAGCTAATTACACCGCACGGCCGCTCCTTCATCTCAAAAAATATGTACAGGACCAGAAACATAAAAAAAACTATACATATCCTACTTGACCTGGTCGAGGTTTACCTTGCTGAACACTATCTGAACAATATACCCAGCTACCTGCTTTTGGACAATATTGGGCTCTGTATAACGATGTATCTTCTAAATTTAAACGAGTGCTTGGAACTTATTCACTACTCATTATTAACTTCTCTCTTGGCTGGTAACACGTTGGTGATGACTCAGGTGTTACGAAAGGTCGTGAGCGGAGTCAATTGTCGTCCGTCTATTATTCACTGGACTTTAAGATCAAGCGCTTTGATAGGATTGTAGTTAAATAAAAAAAATGCTCGCTTCCGGCTTCTCACAGTGACAATAGGAAAAACGTTACCGTCGGAAGGTTCATATGACATGGCATACGCTAAACATCAAAAGCTACATCGAGTCATAGTAAAAACACATTTTGAACAATTAACAACGCAGTCCCATTCGACCTAGCAATCAATGCGCCACGCCAGGCTGGAAATCAACCAAGTACCTTGAATAAATAGGAATACAGACTATAGAATACGCAAATATACTTTCCCCTTATCTTGTGTTTCCTTTTTGTCAAAATATACCTTCTGTGTAAATAGGTACCAACGAGTCAACCAACTACAATTAAATGCCAAGGTGATCAACTTATACAATCTCTTTATATCGGAAAATATAAAATATTAACAATTTACTAATGTTACGCACAGCTCCGCTTTACTCAATAAATAAAGTAGTTTTAGAATCTCAGTTACAGCAATTAAAATTACATATATAATTAGATTTGAACTAGATTGGAATGGGGTTCTTAAAAAATATTCCAATGAATATATCTTCAAGGGAAATGTGTAAATAGCTTTTTCCTTCGTTGTCGAGGTTAAGTAGACTTCTCCGTTATTGTTAGTATCTACAGTTGAAGATCATGAAACTTAATTTTTTTAATATTCAAGTAGGTACTATAGAAATTTTAGGTGAACAGTTACATAATATAATGTTGTTAAAAAAAAATTGAGTTAAATTGATATGGATTTCTTGAAATGCTTTAAAAATGTTCTCATTTAGTGCCGACGCTGTAACATCGGTTAGTTGTTTAGTGTTGGTAATGGACTTTAGCAATGCCTATGGTCATTGGCAATTGTAAACGCTTTTTATTAAGCTCCTCTTCTGCCTTACTTTATTCGTCTTGCTTCTCTAATTATTAATTAGTGTCGTAAGCAATAAAATAATATAATCGTCTTGTGTTTTGTGTTAACTTGCAAAGGTAATCTGTTGAGTTGCAAACTTAATAACTATGTAGTTTGTGAAGAAGGTTACAATAGCACGCACTGGTTCGCTTTGCACACTTTTGTAAATTAATGCTACATCCATATTCAATAATATGTACAAAACATGAATGCAATGTATATAATAATCTACACTTGTATTAGAACTACAAAAGTGTTCTGTCACAACGTAACTGTAATTAACATTGTAACATATTGATACTCGTTCATTATTCTTTTGCTGTCTCTATTTTCTCAGTCCTACCTTGTAATTCTGCAGTCACACTTATCAAGGGGACAGTTGATTTTACGGTGAGATTATTACAATATCATATATACAATATCATGGTTAATTTATTGACTATAAAATATTTAAACTTAATTAATGGTATCTACTACAGTAAATAAATAAATCTCATTCTCATCATTATAATCGTTAATTTGATTTGTGAAGTTAAAGAATTAGCGCGTATGCATTAAATATCGGGTATTATTTGTAAGCCTTAGTGATTATATTTCACGAAACGAATAGACGGCGGTTACCGTAATTGTAGGTAGGTAATAAATAAATAAACGTTTACACACTCACACCCCCGCACTAGGATTCCCTGTATTGCGGGTGGTATGGACATACACAAATATGACATTACAAACACCCATGACCCGAGAACAAAAATGTATCAATCACATAAATATTTTTCCCGGCCAGGAATCGAACCCGAGACCTCTCGCTCGGCATGCAAGATCACTAAGAACTGGGCTATGTGGTCGTCGTAGGTAGATAATATAGATTTATCTCGATTATATTACATAAAAAACACGAAATATAACAGTTTTTCAAGATTCAATGTATCGACAAAACCTCCACCTATTTCAATATCGATTGAAATAGGCGAAGGTTTTGTATAAGAAAATTTACCTGTAGTTTATTTCTTCCTATGTAATAAATAACATGAAAACATAAACTGTTTCAATTAATAATTTTGCTTTATAAGGTTAAAATCAATTTTATAATAAGTTATTGCATTATTTAATTTAATTTCAATTGTAAATAAACTACAAATACGGTAACAACTTCAAAATACTAAATATTTCCTAATACAAATATTTGAAATCAATTATTTTACAACTAAAGTCGTTAAATATTTGAAAATGAGTTGTTAATAGGATTGTAATGACTAGCTGTAGATATAGGGTACATTTAGAATTATAACCGCAATGAAAGGTAATTGGCTTAATCATTACGTCCGTTAGGGAGATGTTAAAAATTATTACGATAGTCATTACTGCTTTTATCTGTTGAGTGAGTGTTACTTTACCGGTTAACAAAAATACATTACTAATTCATCTAAAACCTTGTAGCATCAGTAAATGTCGATACCCGTGATACCCAAAGTGGTCTATATCGACTTCCAGGTGTCGACGACGAGTTGCAAAGGGTCCGCGTCAGCGGAAAAAAAGGGGTCCAGGAGATGTAAATGGGTGTCCACGATATTGGACCTCATTTAAGCAGGTTGTGACTTTAATTTTGCCTTTGCATAAATTGATTAATCTATATTTATAGTATAATAGGTCCTTATTTACTTTCATAATACTTTCTTATAAATATATAAATAAACACATGTATCTATCTGTATAACTTACGTTTTTATTTTCACTGCGTGTAATTTTTTATATTGTAAAAAATATTTTTGTCTGGTAAATTGTAGCCTGTATCAACTTTGTAGCTGGCTAGACCTTCAACTTTGTCTGTGCAAAACATCACGGAGAATTATTGCTTAGTTTTTACGTGAAAATGCAATAAACGGACCTGTCTTACTGCTACGATTTCGTATGCAAGCTTATTTTTACAGTTATAATAAATATTACCAGCGGAAGAGGGATATTATAGTGCACAGAAGAAATAAAAATATTGGCTGTAGTATTTATAATATTCATGATTCAAGACAAAAGTTAGAAAGCCAGAAATTATCTCGTACGAAGAAAAAAAAATTTCTTGGTTTAAGTTTTTTTTTCCCCAATACACTTCACTACTGTTACAAATTTAACCTTTCAAAACGAATAACACTAAACCAACCGCCAAAAACACATTTGAAGTTGATGAAATTGCAGAAAAATAATATTGGGTAAACGTTGGGGGTATCTTTGTGGAATCCACCAGGTTATGTTCTACACCGCCAAATTTCCGCAACATTCATCTGGTATATATAGAAAATGTGCGGGAATTCGGGTGAATACATTAAAAAAAATTTCAAGCGTAGTAGACACAGAATCGACGAGTAAATCCTTTGTCCGTGATTACCTAGTGGAAAATAACGGTAACCCACATGACATACGATAAAAACCTCGGTTCTACCATACGTAAGAAAAGTAAAGAACATATAGCCTGTATGTACACTAAGCTTCTATTTATTTTCTAACAAACCAAAATCAAACAAAGAGATGTTGTAGATGGTGAAGCTAATTTGTATATCGATCATCGAATAATGTTGACAATTCGCACAAGTCACGGCTAGGAACGACTTTCGATCCGCGAACGAAAGTGAAATTTAACTTTCGTGTTCAGAGAACATCTTCACACCAATGAATGTTTTAAAGCCACAAGCGTAACGTCCGACGAAATAAATGTCTAAATGATTTTTAATGGCATATAAGGCACTAAACCTACATGGTTACCGTTGTTTCAATGTATGATGTTCATCTTAAGTAAAGCAGTAAGTACAGTAATCACTTGTTCATTGGTACTATGTTGATGAAAAATACTAAAATAAGTAGACGCAATTAGTTTCTGCAGGTTCCAAGATACGGTCTTTGTCTATCAAAAGATATACTGGTTTTAGAAAGGTGTAACTCTATGCGGAATTGGACTGGAATGCATCGTTAATATTTTTGCGAATTTATTAAAAAGCAAATTTATTTGATTATTTTAATTACTTACTCATAATTGTTATCCTCATCATATTTTATTGTACAATGTTCTTCTTTTGTATTAACACAAAAAATTCTAGTTCCGTTGCGATTTATTGATAATACGACCCATTAACAAGTTTTAATTAAACTTTTAAATCAAATGTGAATCGTTGAATCAAAGAACAAATTTAAACACAGTTAATGTTTAAAAATTATGAAAATTTTTGTGTTACAAAACCATCACAATGTGATTCCGACTGTCATTTGCTACGTTGTTTCTTCATAATATGACCACAGTAAAGGTTTCATTACAACATAAATCATAAAAAACCAAAGATTTTTTATCCCGCGACGCAATGGAGTGATTATATTTCTATCATAGTTTTTATCATACCACGTTCAGCGGGTCCGCTGCATTTATTATCTAACCACGTGATGGAACTTCAAAGATTAGGTTCAGTTGTGAAGTATCATCAACACTTACTGTTATTTTGTAACGAAGAAACTTTTCTTGCTAATTGTTATGATGGAAAGACGAAACTACCACATTGTAAAATTAAAAATTTTGTCAAAAGCATTTTTGTGACGGAATTTTTTTATAAACTCGATAAATAGGACCAATCCAGACATGGAACTTGGAGCCGAGACTGCTTCGACAATAGTCGAGTAAGAAGTGTAATAAATCTTCTCCTTAGGGGTTTCTTGTTGCTTCTTCTTCCAATAAATACTACTCATATTTTAACTGACCAAATATATTTGTTAAAAAAAACTATTTCAATTTTAAACTTAGGTACTATCCACGTTATAGGGAACGTAAACTATGACTTTGAAAAACTTCTGGTTTCTTTACGGCAATCTGGTGAAAAATTAAGCTAAGGCAAACCTAAAGAAATACGAGTAGTAACATTAAGTGGGATTGATCTGGTTACATATAATGCAGAATTCAAGACCAGTAAGGTAGATAAATTCTTAAACAGACCTTATTCAATGGCTAACATAATATTACCAGTAGAAAACAGTTAATAATAGCTAAGTAAGACCAGAAGACCGAATTTTGTGGCATAACTTGGATGAGATTTATTGGTAGCGGTGTAACGCTGTATTATTATAATAGCTGTCGAAAAGACCTTCGCTCTATGTGAAAGTGATAGGTACATTGTAGTGATGAAATGTGGGCTAAATGTCCGTTTATTTAAAAATGAATAATGAAAAATCCCTTACCTGTCCCTTAGAAATAATAAAGAACGTATCGCCACGAGCACCTTGACGGATGATGTAATCACCGTTCTGGTAGTGCGTCTCCTCAAGTACATCCGATATTTTGATAAGCGTGTCTTCGGGCAGGTTCTTGAAAATTGGAACACTGTAAAAAACAAAACGGGTCTTATTATTCGTGCTAACCAGGTCAATGTAAGTGAACTTAATATTGCGTGTATAATCTTACGATAACGCTGGTCAAGTGTAGCTGAAGTTGCGCAATTATTGCACCGTGTACATTTTCTGTGTTAGTATTTGTCTTTCAAAGAATATTTTTTCTGTAAAGCTTTCATTATAAGTTATTGTTCCAAAGTTATACTTCTTTCTAGTTCATCCATGAAACTTAAACTATTTACTGAATGATTAACAAAACTGTATTTGTTTTAATAATTAAGGAGGAATCGAGATCATGAGATGTGGGTGTAAGTATGTAAATAATTTATTATTTATTATCATACTTTAGTACATACACGTCACATTCCTATATTATTTACTTGTGCAAGAATCAGTAAAATTTCGAGTGGCTCTATAATGTACGAAACATTCTTTGTGTTCGGTATATAACTAGAAAAAATAAACCACGTCTGTATTGGAAAAGTTTCAAAGATCCATTCCACTTTATTTCAAGTCTATCTTGTTTAGGCGATAACTTACATAAGTTCAACTTTATTCTCATAAATAAAATGTAATAATAATATAATACCGAATATTTCAGACTGCCTTAGTTGCTATTGGAGTTGATGTTTCGGAATAGTTGGTCGTACAGTAACGAATTGCATATCTGCTTTCACAGTTTTGACCCATGATTTTTGCTTAAAACCCCACGCAAATTTTACCAATCTGAATTTAAAGTACAGTTCAAAAGTACGAGTACGATCTATAGGAATTTTATTGTGTGGGATTATACAAGGTCCTTGAAAAAAAACATCAAGGGGTTATTGTTAAATAAAAAAAGCAGGAGTACATTTTTATATATACATAAATCAATATTCATTTAATTTATCCGATACAACAAACACGTATATAATAATTTGTGGGTGGGTATATATTATATTTCATATTTTTTACATTTATTATTGTAGCATTAATTTTTATTACATTTCAAGACAATTATTTATGATACGAATAATTACGCGTTTGAAACAAGAATTAATAATTATCACATACTGTACGCTGTTACCAAAGTAATCCGTGAAAAATTACATGGTGACGTCAGTAATAAATTTGACGTTGATAATAAACTTAAGGGCCCTGGGCTGGTTAAAGAAGCGCCATTTGGGAATCTAAGTCCAACAGTGAACTTAAATAGAATGATATTGAGCTGAATAGATAAAATGAACTAATGATGATATAACAGATAAGTTTAACACAGATTCCGAATGAATCGTGCTAGACAAACAGCGTTACGTAAACTCAGTAAGAATAACAAAGATATTATAAGCATAAACTATTTCGGGGTACGCGGTGCACGAACTGTGTCCCTAAAAAATTCATAATTCAAGTACCGCGACACCGATCGAATTATACAGTAATTGTTATCCAAGCAACTGACCTTCAGTCATCGTTCGCCTGTATTGCAAATAATGTTAGTAAATATTAGATACCTTTTAGTGAATGTCTAGGTACTATTGATATTATAACAATAAGTTAACTTTGAACAATTTCTAAGATATTCATAACATGTAAAAAATATAATTATTGTTTTGAATGAGGCGTACGCAATCCGGATGGAGTGTTATGTCGCTTATTTACGTTTTATATCTTTATTTACTGGTACAATGAAGGTCAAATTACATAAATGTATATACATAGTTCTTATCAAACGTTATGTCTTATTTCTAGTTTCACGTATTACTACGTATCACGACATACCACGTATGTTTAGAGAATTCTACCCTATCTATAAATTTGTTTGAACAGAAACTACGTAGGGATTTTTCTTATCTGCACAACTGGAATTTTGTTTTCTAAAGTTTCCTAAACAAACTCTATTGATAAGCAACTACTATAAGGTAACCAGCAAAATACATATAAGGTAACTATTATTTGGATACATAACGTGAAAAAATAAATATATCACAAGAAGATATTTTTTAGGATAATTATTAGAAGTTTGGAATTTGTTACTTAATATATTGTTATTATAATATTATTATATAACGTGGCAAACATTAATAAAAGAAATACATATTTTGAAAACATAACATTAACTAAACGTATTCTAAACAATCCACACACGGTATTATTCTCGCATTCTCAGATACTAGTGAAGTCATTAACAAATCAATTTACTAAAGCCAATTCAATACCCTACCTACGAATTCCCATCCATCAATCATGCAAAGCCTCAGTGAAGTATACCATAGAAATATTACATCATAAATGTACCCGTGGAATGCGGTTCACAATAAAAACTTTATGTCAATATATCTGAAGCTTTTGTAGTTTTCAATCAACTCTTTGGTCACACACAATTGTAACAATTGCACTCTCAGTGCAGCCGTTGTTAAACTCCAAATATTAATGATGATGCACATATCTGGCACACTGGTAAATTGTAATGTCTTTTCATCCGGTTGCTAGTTGCTAGATTAACTGTTGCGTTTTGATATGAAGATATTATTATCACACCTAGGAATTTGACCCTATAAACTTATTATATATCTTTACCACGGTATTACCAACCAAATTATGATTTTGTGATGTATAGAACCCGTTATCAAAGGATTTGTTATTATTAAAATTATTAATAAAATCGTACATCGACACACACAAAATAATTGACCGTGACATTTTAACCGGATACCTCATGATGACCGTGTCAGGATTTGAATCCGAAATCTTCTAAATCCAAATCTTCTCGAATCCGAAATTTTAAGAACAGGTTTCAATTATACAATTGAGATCTAACTTATTTTGTACTAACAAATTTTATTTTGTTTTGCCATACTACTAATTAAACATAGTTTATGATTTACTCGTGACTCAACATTTAACCGGGTAGTGGAACAGCGTTCGTGCGGTCTTTATTTTCCGCATGGAATTCAGATTTATTTGATCTTTTTGTTCCAAACATTCCTTGCTTGGGGCAACCAAGGAAACCATTTGTTATGGTTGTTGCTGTAGTTTTAAGTGGCGACTGTAGATCTTCAATGTCTACATAAAATAATAAATATGATCGTATGCATTGATATTGATCCCGAAAAACTTAGAAAAAGCACTAGAGTTCAACACAAGATCGAAGAATATATATTTGTTTGAAATTTTCTACATCTCTTGGGGTGTTCGTAAAGATAGAAGCCATTGATTTAACTTTTCCTATACTATTGTTACGTTCAATTTAATAGACTCTTAAATTTAATCGTCGATCACACATTAAGTGAACTTTTATTTCCTACATTTCATACATACATTCTCGGATATTATAACTGGTTTTGAACATAAAGTTTTCTTGAGACTTTTCTGGTGTAGACAATCAAGTTTTTGATGTTTAAGAAAAACTAAATATCTTAGTCTTGGTTATATATCTATATAGTCTTATTTAGCGGATATAGAATTGTTTTTTTTTTCTATTTAAGCAACAAATCAATTATTCGCAATCAATTATTTATTCTGTTTCAAACCAAATGTAAAACAAAAAAAAATACTTTTATAACATTTACACGGTCAACAAGTCTCCTTTAAATGTCATTGTGCATCGATTAAGCAATTTGAAATGTTTGAGATTGAATATGATCTTGAATAAATAAAGTAGGAATTAGAATACTAATAATACCATGCATTAATATATTTCTATATTATCTATCTATCTGATATGAGTGACATCGAGGTTAATTTTTCAAATTCAAATTTTTAAATGCAATAGCGATCTAAGCTACACCTAGTACATTCTAATAGTACTAGTAGTACGAAATGAATCGTTTTAAGCGGAGTAATTACGTCATTGAGTACGACTTTATCTTATACGACTTTGTCGAGTCAACTAACCCTGGCCAGATGTAATTTATATATGTACAACGTTAAGGAAACACGGTACCCGACTCATTATTTTCGATACTATTAATTTTAGACTTAAATCATCGCGGTCTTTATACATTTATGTACATATGTACTGCTAAGTTGTAAACCAAGTTTTTTTGGTTAACGAAATAGCTTAAAATTAATATGTTAATATACATAGCTATAAGTAAGTTGAAGCAATGTTAAGGACTATAGGAAGACTGATGATTTGTACAAGAAAGGTTACGATTAATCACATTAGAACTTTTCAGATGTCATTTAATATCGCATCGTAATATATGTACAAATACCAAAAATAATTTTTATGATATTTTAATTCTTTCATCATGATGATAAAGAATCTCATACTTAGTGAAAGTTTTAAAAATACAGTAAAATATAATAAGTTTTGAATGTAAGCTGGTAATAATAATATAATTTATGTTGGTATTATTCAAATACATGTTTTTAAAAACAGCTGTTTGCATTTAGGTTTATTGCTATATTTTATACGAGGAAGTACTTACATCAACGTATGTATATTAATTCACTATGTTACGTAGCAGTATATACTAGTACAGTAATTGGCTTATTATCGTTAAGCCTACAGGTTCGCTACCAGTTTCTTCATCAACGAATTATGCGAAGATAGAAAGATGATGGCAATTGTATAGTTTAGTTTCGATTAGACAAGACGCCTATAAGGGCCTTATCATTTTGATGAATCAATTTTTGATTTTTTAAGTTTTTGATGTAAAATACCTACATTTAATAAAGTCTAAAATGCATATGCATGAGTATCCAACCTCAAAAATCAAACAGTTCTGTATGAAGTCCGTCGCAGATCCATAAACACTGGAATAGATAATTTGGATCATGTTTTTCATTACTGTTAACTTTATATAAATTACAATGTAATAATCTTAGAACAAAATGAAAATCAAAGCCCAAATACTTTATATAGCCTATCATCTGCACAATCATGCGTTCCCATTACACACCAATTTTCGTTAAGACCGATCAAGTCGTTTTTGAGTTATCCCGAGACATACTGAGAAGATCAACAATTTTATATAGTAGTATAGATATAGTCTACATAGGATTGCAATATCATGATTGATTTAAACAATTATTATTTAAAATTAGGTGAACTGCATTGTTCAACTTACCGCTACTGGCAATACATGCTCCTTATAAGTAACTAGGTAATTCTCGAAGATCTGTTATCAGAAGTGTATCAGACTGTATATCAGTAATGTGTGTCGAGGTATTAGGGCGTTTAGCATTAATAGAAAAACAGCTCATTCATCATAACAATCATCATCATATTCATCATCATATTACATTGGTTATGTTTGTCCCACTGCTGGGTTCGGGTCTAATCTCACGATGAGAGGGGGTAAGGCCATAGTCCTTCACGGTGGCCAACAGCGTATTGGCACACTTCACACACCTTTAAGAACATTATTAAGAACTGTCCGGTGTGCAGGTTTCTTTATTATGTTTTCCTTTATTTTTTTTAAGCTTTTTTGCCCAAAATAATGTTGAGCTGAGCACACAAGCACACGATGTTCAAGCCACTAGGCTATCACTACTGCATAACGATACATCATCACTATAATTTCCTTAATTTGCCAATATCCTTTCCTTAATTTGCCTATATACTATATCTATCATTATGTAGTTTCCTTTGTTGGAACAGAAATCTAATTGAAATTAAATAAATAATTCAGACTGGCATTGCTTGAAACTGAGTTTTGTTTAAGATATAGGAGATTATTACAAAATTTACAGAATATATTTAAAATGCTGATATTTGCTTAGTTACAAATCCAAGACAAAATAATTAATCTTGTTTATGTAAATTTAAATATTAATCATGAAATTGTTGAAAAGTACACTAAACCAACTGGAATCAATACAGCTAAAATGCAAGTGGTAAGATGGAAGATGGTCCAATGTAAATCAAACATAAGCAATCTTTTGTACTATATAAATATATCCACGAAATCCAGTTTAGAACTTAAAGGGGAAATTGATTTAATTGATAGCATAATTGATATGATACAAAAACTTAGAAAATACGGCAATCTAAATTCAATTTAATATTATTATATTTTCATCTTAATTATAGTGTATTTCACAAGGAATCAAGTCATTAGTAATTATTTTGATAACATTGCTTTATAAAAGGAAAGTAATATACTAATTGCAAAGAGATAAATAAAGAAAAAGGGCAGCGTTATATAGAAAAACAAACCCATTAAATAATTATAAAATATACTTGTGACTATTGATCCTTGACTATTTAATTTTTTCATCGAACTTATAGAGTCCTATAAAGATGCAAATTCAGTAATTTGAATAATGAAAGCGTAAACGTACTATTGAAAAAAAATCCTTAAAACAGTAAAAAATAAACCTGACTGCATTTCCCGGCAAACACACATCAGATGAAAGATCAAAAAGAACTACTAAAACTACTGTTCCTAGAACTGTTTCAGACAGTGAAAGGATAGCCAGTCCAAATGTCGAGCCAGGTGAACGTGACAACGAGTATTTCGCAAAAGGTATCGCACGGGTCTTAAGCAACGGTACTGAGACATGAGTTTTGCCAACAATTGCTTTGTCTTACAAAAGCTTAATAAGTTACTAAAACACGAAAAATGCTGTAAGGACTTAGAATGCTCTCATACATTTTGAGTACCTTCTATTGCGATAATGTAACCTTGTATCATTTCCAGTAAAAATACCTCTGAGACCATTGACAATAGGAGGCCAAGTGCGTGGGTTAGGTATAAACGGAGTTTAAATATGAAAATGGCATTACCTGGGCACAAATTAACTAGATTTTTGATATAATTATTTGTTTCGATTTTATGGACTTCATCATATATTAAGGAAAAATATTAAGGCCATAGTCTACCATTCGAAGTACAGATTGTTGACATCTAAAGTACATTGAAGTACCTTGGTTTATACAATATTGCTACTCTGACCCAAGCAAAGTTTTATATTCTTCTGATATTTAAAAGATCGTAATTATTTTTTTAAGTATGTTTCTTATCTACATAAATAACATATACATACATAAGTATACGTATGGTTACGAGTGTTAGTATATTTCACTGAACTTCAGATCCAAACATTGGTTATTATAATTAGTTTTATCAGTAAGAAGTGTAACAAAATAGATTTACTACCCTAAGAAGTAACTAAATATGAGCTATATGGAACGGAAGTCACTTTTAAACTATTATACCAATACCAAGAATGTTGGATTTCAAGCGGAAACGAACGAGATCAAACATGCCCAGAAGTGAATTCAGTGATTCCATAACACGACACTCAAAAAGTATAATAAACAGACATTTTATTTGCGTCCACATTTATGATTCACCTGGACTAATTTTATGTTGTTACGAGAGTTACTTAATAACTATTATAGTTACAACATTTACCAGACCCTACCTGGATCCCGTACATTCAAAATAATATTACTGGTACGTATGTACAATATTTATATATTTGTGCGTGCTATCTTCAGTACTGAGATGAATAATTTCTTTTATGAGTTATTTGGTATATATAATCGATTAAGACTATGAAATCGTTCAAATTTTGGCATATAAGGTTCTCCACAAATCCTCGAGTGCATGCCAAACTACCCCGCTAGTAGTGAAACCTGCTAAACAACGGACGAATTGAATCAAAATACACCAATTATTAATGGAATTTCAAGATAGCAAGAACGAGAAATAAGCTCTTTCTTCTACTAAATAACTAATTTTAAGCAGCACTACTACAAGCTTTTGTGCTCATAAAATTTTCTAACCCTCGTGAAGTTCCCAGACTGGCTGTATATAACATTATACGGACTGATTTTGTAAACAAACATAAGCAAGAATCGTTATCTCAATAACAACACATATAACAATAGTTTTCGCCCACGTCTGTAAATTGGGACGAGATGCAAATGTCAGTACCGATGAGAGGAGAAGAATGGGCCATTGCACGCCCATCGCATTTGCATAAGTGCCCGAGTTCAATATCCTTGTCATCTACTATGCCCCTTCGTTATGCGTTCTTGTTAGACTGACGATGCATGTCGGCCAATAAATAAACGAACATAATAGACAAAAGACATCAAAGTTGTATTACGTTCAATGGGTAAAAGTCATTTTTCAAACCGAAGAGAGAAAGAGACTTAAAAGAACTTCTTTATGATACGTCAGATCTATTATTGCTTTGGTAGTTTGATCCAATTGATCAGTCCTCTAATGAAGACAAACTTACCCGACAAGTACCAAATTTAACAAGATCGGAAACTAAACAATGTGCATTTTGTTCGAATCATTTGTAATCATGATAAACATGATGACATTGATTTACAACTGAATAGCAGTTTATTTGAACACGTTTGATGCTCCAGATAATTTTGAAAGATTTGCTCACTGTTATCTAAATAGATAAGTGTTTATTGCATATGTTTAGGTATATCAGTAAAGAGACAATATAGGAGTCCGGAAAAAGGCAGATCTAAGACATTAGTAAGAAAATGTAACATGCAAAGGCATGAAACTTGTCCATAATCTCAAATGCAACGTAGAATTTTAGTAAACGTAGAACATTGGTCGTTTAATATATTCGTAGAAGAACACACTAAATAATTTGAGTTGGAGATAAATTATGTTTCCTATCGCTGAAAGTTTATACTCAAGTAAGAACATCCTGTCAATTCACAAAAACAATAAGATAGTTGATATAGTATAAAAGTACATTTAAGTTTATACAACACAAGACGTGGAATATAACGTAGCTAAATTTATATATATATATAGCAAACAAAAATTATGCCTTTTCTTAATTACTCAACGAAACGAATTGTATTGAAAGACATTAACGAGGGTTACTGGCTCCGTAACGTAAACGCAACGGCTCATTAAAAAACGGAACAGAAATAGCCTGTGTAAACGAACATGCTGTAAATGCTGTTTTCAGTACATTCTAATTTAAACGCCAGAATTTATAAACAGTACGTTTTATATATTTGCCTTTTTGTAAGACATGTTTTTTGAACTGAAATAAAAAAGCTTTAGCGTAGCGTAGTGTATATCTATAGACAGAAAGTATTATATATACAAGCCAATACAGCACGTTGAAATTTTTTTGTCTGTCTGTTACAACTTAATGCGGAAATTATTGAACTGATTCAGATATAAATTATTATAGCTATAGCTTAATATGGGTATAACAAATAAAATACTTCATTCATAAAAAAATCGTATGTTCGGAAGGAATGATTGACATTGACTAAGCAACTAAATTATGTTCATAATGTACCGGTCATGGAAAAAAATACACTATATTTGTTATTTATAGAATCATGATTTTGAAAAGATAAAATTTTGAAAAAAAAAATACATATAATATTGACAATTTGTAAGCAAATCTATTTTGTAAGTAATTTTGTTAAAAATGGGAGGATCATATTTTCTTTCACTTTTCTTTTTAGGCAGTTTCCAATACGCAATGATTTTGAAACTTTAAAAAATGACGAACTTAAGGTAATTACTAGAAACTCAACTTACATAAATCATCATCGTAAATAATAATATTTAAATTTAATATATATTTAAATACGTTAATAGCACGAATGCGAAATATTTCCAGCGAACAGTAACGTTATTACATTAGTTAGTTACATTTTAATTCAAACAATAGAGAAATTATACACAGTTTTATTAATAGTCACGTCTCGTCACTGTTATTAAGGTGTTTATTGCCTTGAAACACTGATAAGCAATTTAAAGTGATGTATTAACATTAGTAAATTGAACAGAAATTCTATATAACAATGATTGTGGTAGCAGTTAAATTATTTAGTCCGAACTACGAGTAATAACATTTTATATGTGCAACTTATTTTACTAATCGTACTAAATTCGTATATAGTACGTAAATAATTTGCACGAATATGATCTCAATCGAAGATTCATTAGTTGTTCAGAAATTATATGATCATGACACGTAACAAATACTACACAAACGCGAGTACTCACTTAATCAAGTATTTGGTCTTTACCTATGAAATTGCCGTTCTGCTGTACTGGCCATTTCAAATCAAAATATTTTTTTTTGGCAGATAATTCTTATTTCAAATTAATTTTATTTTTAAAACATGGAATTCCTTTTTCTAAAATCGTCATTTGTTTAATAGTTAGTGTTTTGTTTTCAACGCATTCGAACATTTTTCGTCAACATGGATACGTTAAAAATTCGAGTAATTATGGAGTATGAGTACCGTCGTGGCAGCAAAGTTATTGGTTATTGGTTTACCCGCAAAGTTATTGGTTTGCCCGCTTCCGTTTTGGAAATTTTGACCTGAAAAATGAACCCCGTGGTCGTCCGAAAACTTTGGTCGACAATGACGAATTAAAGGCGATTGTGGAAGCTCATGAAACTCAATCTACGGCAGAATTAGCAGCAGCTTTCGACATTAGCATCAAAACAATATTGGTCCCTTTGCGTCAAATTGGCAAGGTAAAAAAGCTTGACAAATGGGTACCCCACGAACTTAATGATCCCCAGCGCGAAGCACGCGTCGAGACGTGCCTTGCACTACTCAACAGGCATACAAATGAAGGAATTCTGAACCGCATTGTTACTTGTGACGAGAAATGGATCCTGTTCGACAATCGTAAGCGCTAAGCAAGTTGGTTGGACCCTGGTTCAGCACCCAAACAATGCCCTAAACGAAAACTTACCCCTAGCAAAGTGATGGTCACTGTTTGGTGATCTAACGCGGGTGTAATTCATCACAGCTTCTTACCAAACGGGATAAGCATTACTACAGATATGTATTGTGAAGAACTGAACACATAGATGGCGAAGCTCGCACGTCTCCAACCAGCTTTGGTCAATCATTCGACTCCACTGCTCCTGTACGACAACACGCGACCTCATACTGCACAGCAGACGGTCTCTAAGCTACAAGAGCAGGGATTGGAAGTTCTCCGCCATCCGCCGTACTCACCAGACCTTGCGCCTACAGACTTCTACTTTTTCCAGAATTTGGATAACTTCTTGGCGGGAAAAAAATTCAATACCCGAGAGGCAGTACAAAATGCCTTTCAAGAATTTGTAGCCTCCCGTCCAGCTGATTTTTTCAAAAAGGGCATCAATAAGCTACCAATGCATTGGCAAAGATGCATTGATTGCATGGGTGATTACATTGATTAATAGAAATAAAAATATAAAAAAAATACGCATCATTTATTTCATGAAAAACGGCAATTTCATAGGTAAAGGCCTATTATATAATGTATACTAAAACTTGACGAAACCATGTAACAATGGTTTTGTATAGAAATACTAACCATGAACAGAAATTCATATTTCTTAAAATAAAGCGAGGGCGAAACACTTAACAGTACCCAATAAAAAGATCTTCTATAATTGCTCCTGTCATGTCAGGAAGAGAAAGTTTTCGCTAATTAAATTGTCGCTTTAATATTGACGTCATCATTATTATTATTATTAGGTTTTACCGTGTTCGCTGAGGCCTGATCAGATATGCTTGCAACTTCATTCGAAATGGCACGCGTAGGTGGAGTAGTAGTGCAATTGCAAAATATGATCGTATCTGGCAAATACCTACTTGGAATGTAACTGGAAAATATTTAGTTTACATTGATAGAATAATTAAACTTTATCTAATTTTATTTTATTTACAGAATTGTACTTACCTAGTAAGTTTTTTTACAAATTATAAGGACCTCAGTAAATGTATTTTAATCTTTACTTCACGTTAATCCCTTAAAACAGTATGTAGAATAAGGGAAATTTTGGGGGAAATTTTACATAATTAGTGCTTGAAATATATAATGAATGAAATATACTAAGTTCTAAAGAGTTATGTCTTCCTACTTATACTTATCTTCTATCTACTCTACTACTGAGAGCTCAGAATTTACAATATGTTAGATATTATAGTAAAAATGCGCATACCTCTTAAGGAAATCGGTGTATTCGGCCTGTCGAATAAGCCCAGTCCTCATCATGATGGTTTGGAAGCATTGTCGCTCAATAGCCCAGAGTCGGCAGTCAGTGGCAGCTTTAATGGTGGCTGTCCTCTTGCAGTTATAGAGGATGGCCAACTCTCCGAAGACTTTTCCTGGTGCCATTGTGCTGAGGTACTTATTTTCCCTGGACACCTCCACTTTGCCCTCTGTCAAGAAAATAACATATCAATAGATTAATAACCATGAAATAGAAAAGAATCGATTAATAAAGATTATAAAACTGTAATTCTATGAATCACAGTTAAAATCAAAAATATTGAAAATATATAGGACACAAGAAGAGGACATGAAACATGTTACAGCTCCTATTAATCTCAGGTAACAAACCTTAAGCAAATTCGGGCGTTAGTAGAATTTATATGGCTTCTGAGTTTTGAACGGGACGCTTAAGCATACGTCTGTTATATAAATATATAACTTTAGTTAACTGTTGTCGGAGGTGTGCAAGTCAGTTAATAAACTGTAAAATTTGAATTGTCTTCTAAATTTCCCAACCATTTTCATACGACAAGATCTCTTACATCTCCAGACCTTTTCAGCTCTGAGGAAAGGTCTGTAGTAGTAGTAGTAGGGCCTGTGTTTATCGCTAATAACTTGTAGCAAAAAGAGATTATTAAAATACATACTGAGAATTTGATAGGATTACAATTACAAAAATATGAAAAAATTCGTAGACAGACGTAATAAAATAAATCTAAAATTATTACAGATTTTAAGCCTTTTAATTTAGATACATCACTGAGATCCAATTTTTAGTTTTCTTTAGGTCCATATTGAACGGAAATAAAATTAAGGGAAATGAAAGTTCACTGGAAAGGAAAAGGAATAAAAACGAAAATGATATTTTCGTTACCTGTAATGAATGCATATTTCCGTTTAATAACCTAACATTGTTCGTACATTATAATTCTTCGTAAATAATAAAAAAAAAACAATTCGAACACATCATTGTGAATAAGAAATAATTTAGAAAGCTGGAATGTTAATACAAAACAACAATTCGTATTAAAATTTGGATATATCGCTAGATAACGATGTTGGTAAAGGAAATACATTTATAGAGGAGACACTTTCAAAACATAACCTTACCATGTAAGCCATTCAAGGAGAACGACGTTGAAATAGTCGTCAAACAGCTAATTGTTGATGACTCACGCCAGTGAGTGGACAGGATATTGCTGTAAGTTTATTATATGACTTTTTGTCAAATTGCATAACAAGTCAATAAAATTTTATACAGTTAAATCCTTTGAATTTAAGACCAAGCTCGGGCATTTTGGATGATAAAAAATTAGACTAGTCTCGATATTTAATCTTTTAGAAGATAACATGAATATGTGTTGTTTTGTATAATATTAAGATTTAAAGTAAGAAATAGATGATATGCGTTTAATCAATAATTTTGAAACATAATAACGACATATTTAAAGATTATCATAGACTAAAATTATTAATCATAAAATAACTACAAGTACAAGTTAATTTACGGATTTGTTAAATAATTTGACACAGAGGCATTCCAATAAACTACACTTAAACAGACGGGAAGTGAGATACCAAATAAAATAACTTAAAATAATAATTTAATATTAAGTCAGTCAGTTATATTCATATCTGATATACATAAATTGTCAGCAATTGATAATTCCATTCAAGGTGATAAGCGTGAGAAAGAACATAAAGGCGTGGATAACTAACGCATTGTTCTTTGTTTTGGTCTACCTTGTAAGATTTATGAATATCTTCTTATGACTCGCCTTAGTGTGCTTAAATCCGGATCTTCTATCTTGTAAAGCCATTGTCTTTTTACAAAGTGTTTTTATGGTGAGTAATGAAGCGATCAGGTATGAAGTGAATCGAAACGTAAGTAATTTTCGTCAGAACAGTCCAGTTGCAGAGCATGTGAAATAAACAGTGAAAATGAAAACAAAAGTTATGAAGTCAAATTTAAGATTAGAAGCATTAGATGCTATTATTACGTTAAATCAATAATTTATATAGATTTCAATAATCATTATTCTTCTTTCCCTCTCTTAATATAGTCGTAGTACTATCGCTTTGAAAAGTGTTTACAATCACTGTTCTTTTTTTAAGTATGTATATATATTATAAAGTATATATGTTATAAAGAGAGAATGCAAATTTTATGGGTTTGTACATTTCTCATTTCCATTTCCGGAATCACAGATAATAATCTAAACTATGTTTGAAATAGTTTTTACCTTCTTAATTGTTAAGTTGTTCTTCTTAATTGTAAGATAAATAATCTTTGAACCCGAACGAAGTCGGGATGGGCCGTTAATATACATGAAAAAAGCAGACCTTCACAAGTTACTATACATAATAGGTTTAAAAATACGATCAAGATTTAACTCTCACTGATGTGGGTCGAACATCCGTTTGTGTGTTGTAAGCGGGCAATAAGAATGTTTTCTTAATAAATCCGGGAACAGTTCAAAGCTATAATCTTTATGTTGTTTTTTATGGTTTTTATTACTTATTCGTTTATCAAATTGGTTCATATACATACATTAGAGTCAATGTCAATGAAACCAAAGTTTTTATGTAAAATAAATCTGTACTGGGCCCATATTTTTACATCAATGTGTTTATGTTAATAAAGGTAAACTTATATAGAGGTCAAAGCATTTTTTGTCTATCTATTAATCTGTATACCTCTCATGCCTCCAAATATTTACTGTACAGTTTTAGATGTTACTTGAAATACCTATCCTGGAAAATTTGGTCCCGCAATATAGCACAAACTACGGAATTTCTGTTAAGTAAGCAAACAATCTATTGACTGTTCTTCTACGGATTTGTAATAATTTTGTTTTTAATCCATAGAAAAAGGAAAACCGATCCCTAAATCAATAAAATGGCAGAAACATTACATTTATTAAATATTGGTTCAGCTGCGATTGCTGTTTGTAATCGTAAGACGTAAGAGGTTTTCCAAAGTGTAGCGAGGCCGGGTATCCAGTACATAATAAATTACATTATACATTAATTTTCTCATGCGTAAAATCAATAACCCTAATAACTTAGAAAACATAAACAAGATCAATGGAGAATAATACAACAATCTTGTATTGATCTCTTTTTAAAATATTGCACTTCCAATCATTTAAACTTAAAATTTTTACTGTCGAAGTAGTGAAACGATTAATGAAATTAAAAAGTCCACTAAATTAGCCTGACATAAAATTTAGGTGAAAAAAGTTAATTAATAGTGTACAATCAAAAACAAAAAAAAACAGTTCCACTCTACTAAACTCTTAGTAACTCTTTGTTCATTCAATCCGGTCTTATATATCCATCCCATCACGCAATACACGTTTAATGCATATTCGTTACAACAATTAGGGTGCCAAAAAAGCATTTCACGGTACAAAAACAATTATCAATCTTTAATTGCATTATGCCGGTCACTCACATTCGCGCGAATACGCGAACCTACAAGTGTAGGACGACCTTCGCAAATGATTATGCGAAGTTTTTGATGCATTGGTGGTTTTCCAAGCTGTGTCGGTTTTTGTCGCACATCAAAGCGCGCGAACTTCGAACATTCGCGTAGTCTCCCACACATTCGTGCGACCAGTTGCGCACATGATTGCATAGGTGATAGATGTCTTCATTTTTCGTAGTTTGCAGCGTCTACTATAATAACTATAAACTTAACTACTAATACGTACTTTAGTAGTAGTTCCAGCTACTCTCTATATTGGAAATGGATGGAGTGTAGGAAGATGCGCAAATAGATTTGCATACTCATATGCAAACCCATTTGCTTATCAGCCCCTCAGATACGTGCGAACATTCGTACAGATTTCAAATCTTTGCGCGCATGTGAGTGACCGGGGTTACAAGAATATGAAAACTTAAATGATGTGAGAAAAATAGTTTTAAGTAAAACTTTACTTAAAATAATAAATTAGTATATTTGAGAGTATTATATTTTTTTAACTTGCTTCTTATAGCTATGTAAGAAATAACTATATAAAGATTCTCTGCTTTGACTCGGAAATGGTTTTTAGGCACCAGTTTTGTTTCAATATAGTCTCAAATAAAATAATAGCTACACTAACTTATCTAATATACAATAAGTTATACAAGAACATACAAAAATATCCTTTCCTGCCCCATATTTTTGACTTGCAAATTTCATCAGTAACATGATTCAAGACATTTTAATTGCAGAGATCAAACGGACGTATATATAATACGAGCTCGGAACGAAAGTGTTACAAGGCGACTTCACGCAAATTGTAAGTTGAAAGTTCGAATTGTATCTACATTTTGTATCTTATAAAGATAAACACAAATAAGGAATTATAAAATAAGAAATTCAGGTAAATATAAATATGAAAAACTCTTACATTTTGAAACAAAACTGAAGAAACTTTTAATACTTAAGATAATTATATGCTATTGGTATACAATTTGTTTTACTCAGGCCCTAATTTAATTTTATTTAAATTACATGTAATATAATCTTCATACATTCGGCTTTTGTATATTATAAAGCAACTGGTTAATTTATTTATATAAACGCACAGTTTTGAAGTAAGCAAGTGAAATTGAAGGAGTTGAGTTATTGAAGAAAATAAAAAAATAATAATCGATTTATAACATCCAATATTTGCATGGAAAATTGTATTTCTCTTATGTAATAACGTGAACATTATTTTATGCATGCAAGAAAATAAACAATTAATTACAAGTTCAAGGTAGTGTAAAACTTTTTGTCCTGATGAATCTTGATTTGCTCTAGTTCAAATTGAGCCGCAGTATTTGACTCAGTAACAATAAAAATATGAATAGAACTTTCATAAAAAGCAAAAAGATTTTCAGGATGCAAGGGGTTCCAAGGAATGCTTAACTTATTATAACCAAATGTACGAGTATTTCTTAGCATTTGTCGGTTTAATCTTAGAATAGCCCATCGAAACCAATAACGATTTACAAAACAGACTTCCATAAAGAGGCACAAAGCTGGCAAATGACGGAGCTCTAGATGCAGTAATAAATACCGTACATTATATAACATTGAGAGCAGTATCTGAAAATTTAAATTTAATTTAATTCTTAAACGATAATAAACAAAAGATTTATGGGAATTTCAGCTCTAGTTTTATGTACCATATTTAATGGTATCGCATGCACGAGTGTATTTAAATCTAGGACACAATAGATATATTTGAAGGTAGTACACATTACATCCCAAATCAACTAAAACCTCTAAACTAGGTTAATGTTAAATGAACATTTAAATTTATTGAAACGTCGCGAAACAAGTTGTGTACGCCTGCTATTTACAAAATATAACGAATGATTTAATTCTAGAAACTTAACAAATCAAGTAACAAATCGGAAATAGGGAGCAAAAGTAATTAAATTGAATGCACTTTCTTCATATATAGTTACATTCAACAAATTGGAACCAAAGCAATTAGGACGTAATAAAATTGTCAGAAATGGTAAACGAATGAATATTTTAAATTCAGGCAGAATATTATTAAAAGTGGGTTACTTCGATCACAGTTTAATTATTATTCCGTACTTGATTTGTTTCGTAATAGTACTTTAATTTGTATTCTAAACAATTGGGACAATGCAATTGTGAAGTGTAACAATTTAAATAAGGCCTGATTATGTATAGTGTATATATTTCCTGTACATACCACACCATTAAGAAAACTGAAGTTAATTTATTCGCAAACAATCGTAATTATATAAACAATGAACATATATGATTACCAGAATGGTAACTGGCATTTCATTGGAACTAAGAAGAAACAAAATATCAATATTAACAACAAAATACGTCATCGATTTAATCACCAATAAAAACCTCAGTGAGATTAATAGGACAATTCAGTTTGACGTTAGGACCGTGTATGTATATCGTTTACATACATATATTGTTTCATTAAGACCTCGAAAATATCGCGTGACTACAACAATCGATCAAAATAATATCACGATAACGAATTTGATACGAGCAGAAGATCAAAAACGGTTATTCAAAAATAGCGTATAATGAAAACATATCATTATAATGTTTACCTGTTTGATCATATTGCGTCTCAGTGGATTTGACATTTGCCCCTTCTAAACGAGTAACGTCCAGAAGAATACCAGCATCCAGTGATGATTCAGTAGCCGTACTGTCTCGTTGACAGAGATTTCCGGTTCTTCTTTTGCGAGTCCCGTACGTATGTACAGGCACTATTAACTTAGGTCGTGGTATTGAAAAGTCAGAGTCTGACCCACTAGAGGAACTTTTAGCACTTCTGGAAAAAACACCATTGTTACTTGTCACACGCTCACCGCTTATACGTTCCTTAGGCGGCCTGAACGATAAAATGTCATTGTATCTATCATATCTATCGTCACTTTTAACTCTAACAGTATTATATAACTTGCCATATTTATCACGTTTATTTTGCCAACCAGCACTTGTAGTCCGATAGTCACTTTCTTTTCCTATGTTGACTGATTGAGATTGAAATTCGTTATGAATCGCAGGAGCAGGTGGGTTTTTATTTCCTTGGAACATATCGTACTGCATTAATGTCAGCTGTTCGCTCGGAGAGAGATTTCTTTTCGGTTGAGTGACGGTAACGCCATTATAAGCCTTACTGTCTTGATGAACCGTGTCGAGATAAGCTCTGAGAGGTGCTCTTCCTTCGCTTTTTACTCTCAGTGACTTAGAACGAAAGTTAGGTTTAGAATCTTCGACACGTCCGTTCCGTTCGTTGTCTTGTTGCGTAGTGCGCTGAGGAAGTTGCTTGCATGTAGATAACGAGCCATTTTTAATAGGATGCATATATAACCCCAAATCTTCCGCATCACTATCCACGTCGAGGTTCTTTTTTCCGGATCGATTTTTAATAGGTGATAAATCCAAAGTTGCCATTGAATTTATTATTTGGTACATGGTATCGTTACCAAAACCTCGTATAGTTCCGTTAGTCTTCACTTCGCTGTTATATTCAAATTTGTCCGTTTTTGGATCTTTTTGAAGCTGTTTAATCTTGTCACTGTCGGTGTCATTATTTTGTTGATTTACTTTAGAATAATATTCATAGTATGATTCAGAAGATGGATCTAACGGCACAGGCCCAGGGTCGGGTAAGGGATAATAAGTTTTTTTAGAGTCAGCTTTGCGTTGTCGATGTGCATATTTAAGAGAATCTTTACGCTGTGGTGGAACAGGTGGCTGGCGATCATTTGATGAAAATGCTTCAATGTCCCATTCTGTAAAATTTCTACGTTTTACTCTTCTAAGAGTTGATGGTTTATAGCCATTCGGCATATCTTTGAAACTATAGCTATGTTTCAATTTATTTGGAAGCAAGAGATTATTAGCTCTAGCTTTTTCTTCTATGGTCTGTTGGTATTTTGCTAATTGCGATATATTTTCATTAGGAACTTCTGAAGAGTAACTATAACCGCTGTCTTCATATGAATATGTTTTATTTTCGTAATCTTTATCATTACTGCGGCCTACGTCTCGACAAGATTTGCTTCTGGATATAGAATTAAATTTTCCTTTGTTTGACTGATTATCATTTTCACTGAACGTGTTAAGGTTTTGAGCTCCCACCCAGTTAGCTGCGTAGACTAAGTCCATAGTCCTGTCATTGATAGAAAGCCACGGGTCCTCCATGACCGCTTTTCCAGGATAATGTTTGATTTTCATAATGATCTCAATTTATTTAGTTTTAAATCATACTTGTTATTGCAAATAGATTCCAGTTCACGAGGAATCGACACCTCTATATATTCCATGTTTTTATTGTAACTCTTGAAAGTAATATACTTAAATTCTGACTAATGTCTTTTGATATGAACCTACAACACTGTAAGTTGCAACAAATCTGGCATTACTATTACGATTTCTTTCATGGACATAATATTTGTACGATAACAGTGTGACATAGGATAAATTCATAATTGTTATATATAATTTCACTGCAATGCTAATTAGTTTAATTTATTTACTGGTTACTAATATAATGGTTTCATGTGAAATGTGAAATTCTTGTACCATTTTGAACTTAAGTTTAAAATGGTTAAAAACTTATTTTATTTATTTTAAATAGTTTATTATTTGTTTTATTGATTATTGTATAAAAATCATTGATTCACGTAGTTATTTGCCACCACCCTCCTATGTAGACCGGGACGTAAGTAAAACTAATGTGTGATTAATATAGGCCGTAAACCGTTACATTCAAATAAACAATCCTATATATTTGACGGAAATATTTATGAATCGTATAATTGAGTTGTTAATTTGTAATATTGTCCTGTCTCTGATTTACTTCCAATTAAAGTGACCCAAAATTAATACTAAGTACGGCCACGCAAGAAAATTAAGTAAAATACAGTTGTTAACGTAGAAGACATTCTCCTTATATAATTTATTTTAAAAATTAAAATTCAGTTTTTTTTATTCATAATCGCGAAAAGGAGCTTTCTAACATAACCATGTATATAATACCAATACCAGTTCATCGAATTACTACAGAATTTACTTTTTACTTATAGTAAGTAAAGAGTAAAACAATTAAAAACAAAAGTTAAGCCAAATACCCTTGATTATTAAATTTCACTTAAGATGAGTCGATAACATAAATTTTCATCGACATACGTATTAATATTATTTTGTAACTTCCTTTTACTATTATTATATATTAAATTCTGAATGTTACTCATAAATGTTAGGGTCAGTATATTTATTTATAACTGAGTAATAAATTTGTGCTGTTAAAGCGATCTTGTTCGTGAGAAATTTGCTAAAACAAATGTGTCATTTCATGACTCAATGAATATAATGACTCAGTCGACCATTATCCAACAGTAGCATGTATTTTAATGTCATTATTACAAGGTTCACTTGTAGAACGTATTAGAGGAATCAAATTTAGCTACCCACTGATACTGCAACAATTTGCCTAGGTCTTTGTTTCACTGCGTTTGAATTATGGGCGATTACACGACAAACGTAAGTCGTTTTAATAAGTCAATGTTTTACTATCATCTAATTCGCTTACCATCGGATGGGGTTGTAGTCAAAACAAGTAACAAAGTAATCTTAAACTCTAACCGATAGTTGTATTACTTATTATAAATAATATCTACTAAATTCTATGCAGTTATGTGAATAACATTTCAAATGAAGATAATAAAGATTAAAAAAAAGAAATATTATTTTATAACGTTCACGATAAATTAATCGCTATCCGTATTTTCAATTACAGACGCTGAATTTGTCTGATGTAAACTTGTAAACATCCAAAATAGATTTCTGTAAACGGAAACTCACATTAGGAACCGGTTTATACGCATTAAGTGAACCAACGACCCAAAAAGTCTGTTTTCGCTAGAATGAATACGTCACGGGGTGCAAACACGTATTGCATAAAACGTTACGACGGCTATCTATGTTTGGATACGGGGCTTAACCGTTGAGGAAACAACGGAACCTCGAGGGTCAAGTTAAATAATTATAGCATAAGAATATCATAATAAATTTTAACAACAAATATATGGGTAATTACATCAATGATGCGTAAGCATACATTCATTGTGCAAGGGAAATGTCCTTAAAGGAAAGACTACAAGCCATGCGTAATAATGTTTAATGCATAGCAAATAATTTTCATGTCATCACCATTATCTAATATTTTATATAACATAAGTTCAATGAGTTACAGATTTTTTTGCGGTGAAATAGTAAATTCATATTTTATTTGGAAACCTAGCTTAAGATACTACTACTACTGTTAGATATACTACTAATAGTAATTATAATCATGAGAATTTAAATACAACTTAGTTAATTTTTTCTTACACACAATTCCATACGTTAACAAAATGCGTGTTTAAAACAAATAATATTATAGCAGCAATACTTTAATGATAACACAAATTAAACATTACGTAAAGTTATCAACCGCAAAACATCTAAAAATTTTTCTAAAGATTCTCGTAACTGAGGTGCTCGGCAATACCCGGGGACCGTTAACCGCACAGAAGCCAGTTTAAAACATTTATTATTATTACCGCACTTTCACTACAATTTATTGTAGACCCGTCAATGTGCTCTGCGTACTAACCGAGTTCAAAAACGTGGTAATGTGGGTAAGAACAAAAACGCATGCTCTTACATAACTGGACAAAAGCTACTGAAACCGATTCTTGACAAACAATGTGTCGGTTGCTTCCATCTACTTGTTTTATTTAAAATACGTAACAATGGTTACCTAAATTTGTAACGTATATTAGACATCAATAACTATAATAGATAAACAATGGAAGATGAGTACAATAAAACATTTTTGTGCTTTGATAACTTTAAAATTAATTGAACTTGCCAAACTTTAATATAGTTATAGTACTTTGAAGATTAACTATCAACTAAGCATACAATAACTCAAATGTACAAAGTTTAGATCGGGGCATAACAACAGAGATTAATAGCTTTGCTAATTCGATAGCTAAATTTTACACGAGAGATGTCTCTCCCATATTGGATATTAAATTATCCTTTTATAAAATAAACTTGTGCCACAATTCATGTTTTAAAATGTGATATTTAATACATGTTAATACATGACCTTTTCATTGTTCCCGAAGTAGTAGTAATTGAAATTTTATTTTCACGTGAACCTATTAATTCTTGTTCGATCGAAACATCCACTTACAAATTAGCGCTAATGACTGAACGCACGATTGTACTAATAGAAAACGATTTCTAGGCATCGATCGATAGTAGAGTTGAAACCAGTTTATTGGTCCACATGCACAGTCGAGTGACCACCGGTGATATGTGAGAATCGAATCCAGGAACTTGAGAAATCGACGTCCAATGCCTAGATTGTACTGTAAGTGTAAAGAGTGAGTAATAATGTTGCACGAGGTTTACCGTAAAAATTAGAGTATTGCATCGAATTAATTAAGCGGGTTGCTTATACATCAGCAATCAATAAAATAAATTGTTAAACGCTCAAATGCAGAGAGCATAAAATTATGACGATAATATTTATTCTGGAAATAATATGGGATTATTATTACTATGTTCATAATATGTTCGACAAGGACTTTGATTACGCTTGAAGATTATGAAGAAAACAAGTACTTATGCAGTGAAACACTTCTTTGTACGAAAGATCAATTTAGTTTCACCATAATCAACAGGCAAGAAATATGTGGTCTTTCGATATCCGGCGCTTCTTCCATTTACAAAAAAACAAGGAGCTTAAAAAAACTGTTTATACGCACTATCGTGAGAAGGTACATCATATATTGAATTATTCTTTAAACTAAAATCGTTAAGATTGTTGAAAATAATATTAAAATGTTGCATTTTAGAAACGACTTAATAAGATTTCTATAAATGGTCAAACTGTATACCACTTTTCCGACTTTATGCCTGAAGAAGAACAGCAGTCTTTTAACCAAAAGACAATCGCACCATAATCGCATTGTTACGTAGCGCAGTGAATATAATTGCATTCAATTTTGCAACTAGATATTTGTATATACATAACCTTATAAAATAATTGTAAACCATTAACACTTTTCTAGAGATTATTCTCAAAGTTTTGAAATTGTCTTATGAAATAATTGTCAATTTTCCCTGGGAAAATATGTCAGGAATGCTCAGAACTAGGATAAATTACTCCAACCATACATGCTTGTAACAGAAGACTTTACGAGAGAGAGAAAAGCTTGTAAAAGTAAAGTGATGCCAGAGGTCAGTACAAAAAACGAGTAATTTAAAACTTTATCAGTCCATGACAGCGATGGACACAATGTACTTAATAAAGATTGTTATAAAACGATTTGTAAACGCATTTGTCATGCTCAAAGAAAAAAAAACCATAGAGTGGAATACAACAGAGGGGAAGACCAGGTATCCTATTATTTTTATTGCTCGACCGGGAACCTAAATAAAACCCGTTATGGCAGAGATTATTCATTTTTTTTAACGGGCCCTTTCCATAGACTGTTGATTATCAAATGAATCTATAATACGATGAACGCTCCATGAACTGATTTTGAATTCGAAAGATCTATTCATGTTTGTCTATCAGAAATTATCTTTGTACCAGTTAATTTATTAATTATACCCTCCTATAATATCGAAAAAAAGGGTTCAAAGCACCCGGAACATACTGAAAATAAATTTATCGAGTTTCGATACGTTGGATATTTTTCACAACATTAGGTAAGGCTTTCTATTCATGCAACATCGGTCAAAACTCTCATCATAACACAACGTACAATAATTCAACATTCTCATTATATGATAAAATCATAGCAATGGCTCACTGTTTGACTAATACCATATTGTTAATGTTGTTTCGCATTCTGAACATCTATCTGATATCATCCAAGCTACTTTCTAATCATTGTTTGAGTTTGTTTAAATACCCACACGTGACCATGATATATTGTTGCTCATTCAATTGGTCAATGGTGCCGATAAACGAGCAATATACTAAGAATGAGCGCAACATTAATTACAGTACAGGTTACTGAAGCATGAATTGATTTGTAATGCAATAATTAATTATGAAATCAGGACAATTGATTTAGTTCACTTCTTTCTCAGCTATGCGTATGAATAATGTGTTTCACTCTAAATGCAGAAGAGCATTTATAGATAAAACCTTCTACAAGACGACGACTTCGAATAGTTTAAATGTTTGTCATCACTCAACATAAATAAAAATACATAAGTTCGTTGTCACTGCGTAAGGCTGAAAGTCAAGACATGTGTAGAAAGCTCAGGTCTCCGGCATTAATATGCTAAAATATCTTCACCGTGAAGACACCGTTCCGAAATACTTTCTAGACATATACGGTAGAGCACGTAAACACGAGCCGTTTGCAATATAACCTTTTGATATTTGCAGGCTGTTCAGGAAAGGTCTGGTATAAAACATCCACAAAAAATTTTCATCGGACTTCATGATTATACTTTTTATGGTTATTTATATTTATTAGCTATTTTTTATTAAAAGTCTTAAAAGTTTTTAAAGCTACATGAATCTATCATCCTTTGTTTCGTTGAAATAAATGCCATGAATTGTTGTAACATTATCCTATTCTTTGGGCACATAAGACACTACACCCTTTAAAACCATTGTGGTGCGGTGACAGCTGCAAAACACACAACAATTAAAACCTTTCCACATCACTTTGTTCGTCGAGCACCAAACACCATCCTTCGAAATGAGGGCAAAACTCAAAATTCGAACAAAACACAAATTATTCTTTGTTTCACAGCATATTTAAACGCGAGAATTTTAAATTTAAAACGCGATACACAAACGCGGCGACCTATCACGTCAGCGTCGCCCCGCTTACTACTCATTCCGACCGATGTGATCTGATCAACTCCTGCGCATAGTACCCAACGCGTGCGAGAGAGACATAAGTTACTGACGTAAACAAAAGGCTCCTACCTGAACTAAAAGCTCAAAGTTCATACCTTTAATAGACAAAATAAATAACAGCTGACAACGCACATTGTTAAGATAACTTAATTAAACGTAAATGTAAACAAATTCGCCTGAACAATTATGATGCTATCAAATATATTGTTAAGAATTATAAACAAATAAATCCATGAGTATGTAAAAAATCATTAATTTATATACATAAGAATACTGTTACAGAATTGTGTAATTTAATTATGGAAGAAGTTTTTAAAGGTATGTAGTGTTAATTTAATTTGTGTTAAGTTTGTATCCTGCAAGTATATGGATATGATAATTCATATTAATATTATTTATGTAATATTAACTATTGATTTACTACTTATAGTTCAATTAGTGAAGGTGACTGTTATAAAACTTTTAGCCGTGACCGAATATTTACTGACAGAAAAAAGTGTTGTAACTGAAGGTTAAGACCTCGATTTAAATACTAACACTGTATATTTACTTTAATGCCGATTTATAGATAATTTATTATATTGTCTAAAAATATTTAATGTATAACAAAATTTACAGGCAATTAATTGATATACATATATATTGTTAATATCAACTTTGATAACAATATAACAAAAACGTACGTAACATAGTAGTTCAATCGATTATATAAGAACCATAGTGACGTGTTTCTACGTATTGTAATAAAATACGAGAAAGTTATCTGCCAACGCGGGTTAGTTTAAAATGATAATGTAAAATCATTCAACGTTAACATTCCACTCAATATTCAAAAAACTTAACTAGCGTGTCACTAGAAACCAATTTCTATGATATGTAAAGTTATGTAATTTTGATGTTTTGGAAAGTTGAAGAAAATTGATAATGAAAGTGATAATAAGCTGACTGCGGTGCAATAGCACGTGAGAAGCTGTAGCAGTTAAGCGATGTTTGATTCAATGAAGCAAATAGAACTTTTATTCTCAAAAACGTTTAGAATCAATTTTATCAGAAATTGGCATGACAAATTACAATTATATTTTATATTAATAATTAATAAATAGTTCATATTCGAATTTGAAAACTTCATGTGGATTTTGTGATATAATATAGTTTTATTACAAAGAAAGAAAACTCTTTTATCCGACACATAGAGTCGCAACACTGCATGAAAAGAAGTAAATATAATAATAACAAACTGTAACAAAACAAAAAAGAAAACAGCAAAATTAGACATTTAAAACTAAACTATAATTGAAGATCAAAAATATAAGTGTGCTGCAGCATGAACCTCCAACCTCGAATTTTTAGCCCTAACTAAAAGATCTATCAATCTCTCTAGATGTAAAAAATTTAACTGGACGTTTACCGACGTCACCATCTAACATGCTACATACATTAATTATCCCAAATCTTCTTTAAATAATCTACACTGAATATTCTCATTCAAATAGAAGAAAAGATTATCAACTCACAGCCACCGTAAAAAAAACAAAGATATATTCCTACGATATTGGAAAAACCCATAATGAAGTCGCCTGGGTAAGACAATAAGACCATTCACAATAGATGTTTTGTAATCCAGAATGTTGTAATTCAGATTAGTTTTAAGTCACCGGTATCTAGTGACATAATACACGACGAATCTAAAACAGTTATATGCAATTACGATACGTTTTGATATAATATTAATAAACATTACTTGAAAGAGTTTATAATTTTACTCAGTGATACAATTGTTGGACTTTTTTATTTCCTAGTCGGCAAGTTGTTCTAGGCGTTAGTATTAAATAAGCCACTTGCATAGGGCCCTGGCACCTACAATGATGGTAAAACCTTACAGTTACGGGCGTGTATAAGTTCACTAACTATAAACTAGTGCAGAAATAACAGTACTGTAACATAAAAGTTATATATTTTATTTGCAATAAATATTTATATATATCCAGCCGTGTTAGCCAGGTTTTATCCTCGATCAACAGGTTACACAAATTCAAATCCTGAACGCACCTCTGGTTTTTCAAATTATGCGTGTATTATACATTAATTATTACTTGCTTCAGTGATGGAAAACACTTTGAGGAAACCTACATACCTGAGCGTCCTTTATAATGAATAATCTATAAGAACGAATATACGGGCTCTCTTGTCATATGATTTGTTACATTATCCCTTAACAAGTTATTATTACTCTATTATAGTATACTTAGTGAAACTTTTGTACTCCTACATTTTGTTTCAGCTTGGTTTTTAATTACCTTATAGTTTTTAATACGAGTATATTTTATGAATAAACTTAGATTGGAAAAAAATCAATCAATTATAAATTTGGTTTACTTAGACTCTTAGAATAGTCTAGTCCAGGATAGGGATTGGAGCTCTGTAACCGTAACCGAAACTATTGGATATCCGAAATAAAAATATTTCCGAAATCGTGTCCGAATCCGATAAAAAAGTTTCGATAATTTCAGATACGAGCAGTCTAAATGAAACACGCTATGCCAGGTTTTAGTCGCCCGAGCTGAAATACTAGCCGCGTCGCTCTCAGTTTTAGACAGTTTTTATTATTACATTTTTAAAGCTATTGTTCATTTCTACGATTGTAAAACCGGATAATACCTAGAAACAAAGTCAAAGTCTTACCTTGTAAATACGTAATATAATTATTTTATCCGATTTCTAAATCCTTTAATATCCGTAACCGAAATTATCTGACACAGTCGGATAATCCGAAATCATTTCACATCCGTCACCTTAACCAAAACTGGTAAAACAATATTCATATATCCGTATCCGTATTCGAATTCAAAATTTCATATCAATAACATTCCTATTCCAGAACTGTGATCGAAGAGAGAAATCGTTCGCTACGGATGGTCACCTTCGCAGAATGCACGCACGGAGACAAATGTTACTCGACCAAGTAAAGATAAATGGTATCCAAGCAATCTAGATAGAACTACATATCATTCCAATTTGCCACAGTAATGTTCCGCCACTTATTAGTCGCGGAATTGGAACGTGTAACTATGACGTTTAATAACAGCTACAAAAACTCTACTGAGCTATTTTACATTTACTATGATGAGTCGAGAGCAATGAATCGATGTCCTGATTTTATCCATTTATAATACTCAATTAGAATGTCGTATTACCATAATATATTCTAAGACTCATTCAATCCTTTACCATTCTATATTGTAACAACAAATAATCAGTATTTTATTGAAAACAGTATACTTAATAATTCATATAATATTTGTACTGCTTTGCATATAAAGTTTTTTGTATGGTTAGTAAGTCGTTAGGTATAGATAAATCCTTGTATATTTTGCAACCGTATCGTTCACTTGTATGCAATAATGTATCTAGTGACATTAAGGCCACCTCGTTGGCTAACGTCCACTCAGTCGTAGCAGCGAATGGAACACGACGAAAATTACCTTTCGCAAAGTTGAACAGATGGCCAATGTTGCAACTTCTCTTAGACATTTGAATAAGAAGAAATGGGCGAGTGTTGGAGAAGAGTAATTTGAATACAAGATTTTAAAGGTTTCTTGGATAAGAGTAAATTATAATAGTAGCTTAAAAATAGACTTGAGTAACAAAATATATACATTTTCATTGTAATATGTTATTAAGTGTAAAGTAACAAGCAAGTGAATTCAATGATATATGTATATCCATACCAGTACAAAATTAAACTACTGCTGTACTGATCAGTAAGGTTGTCTCATTTTTTCTTTCCATGTCATGTACAATTTTCATTTCTTTCCCTTGTTTTGTCATTATGGCATATCTGTTCATAAAAATATATTTTTCAGGTACACGAATGAAGGTAAAAATAAAGGTAAAGATAAATTGGTAACCATCGCCCTTATTATACCCTAATAGTACATTGTATTCTTTGAATATAATTTTTATTATCCTGTTATCAACATAATTATTATTTCTTTGTAATTTAATACACGCGTCATATTCTTCAACGATGTTAGGTCAATAGGTTTTTGGACTTTGATAATATTATCAACGAACAACGTCAAATTGTACAGTCAGTTAGACGGATGTACACGATTGTAGCAAATCTTTGCAAGTAGTTTGTCTGCGAACAATAAATTACATAAAATTTATGTATCTTTTTCTTATTTTCCAGTGTATAAGTATATTGTCTGTAAATATTATAAAATTTCTATAGGTATTTTTCATATTGCGATCTATGGTTAAGGTTTTTGAATCAATTATACTTTGCTTTAAGGCCGGAGATTTCTTATAATCAAATAACACTGCCCATAACAGTCAAGTGGTCGTTTAAGAAGTCAAATGCAAATATCAATTGGTCTTACAATATAAAATGAAATGTTTACGCGTTACGAAACAGGAATTCCGCGACATACTCGTGGCAGTATTATAATATTGATTACATACTTTTAAGTGGTAACAATAACATTCACTAGTTATTACGTATTTTAATGTATAAAATTTAGACATAGACAGTAATTAATATGCACATATTCAATTTAGTTATAATAAACAACCCCATAGCCCAGTTGGTAGTGACCCTGCCTGCCGAGCGAAGAGGTCCCGGGTTCGATTCCCCGCCGGGACACAGGCATTTATATGACAGATAAATGTTTGTTCCCAGATCATGAGTGTTTATGAGGTTATATTTGTGTATGTCTATGCCACCTGCATCACATGGAATCCTAATGCGGGCGTGTGAGTGTGTAAGCGTTCATTTATTCATGTAATTAAGGCACTGCTTTGCATATCCGTCAAATACGAACGTACAAGCCACTTTATATTATAATCTGTCAATAATTTTTTTGTACTAAGTTTAAATATTTATACTAATATTATAAAGAGAGAGAGTGTGAATCAGGTGAGTTTGTGGTAACCTCCAACACCACGGCACCCATTACAAAAATTATTTTACCATTTCGAATGGATTCCGGACGGACATAGGTTATATAATATTTGTTTAACCCGAACGAAGTCGTAGTGGGCCGCTGGTCTAATATAAATGATATTAAACGGAATGCAACACGTAACTAGAGTCATGACAACACTCGGCAACTCGTTTTACAACGGAACCTTGGTAAGAAACAGGGGCTATGGCAAGCGTCACCTTTGTTCCAAAGATGCTGGAGACAAGTACCTCCCTGTTATATGTTTTTCTTGTAATTATCGTTGACATTGAAGTTTAGTGTAAGCGTTACTCTACTCGAATGACCAATTATCCGCTAACGAAGCTGTCTGTTCATGACACTAGCGCAGCTGTCCTGCATCGACATACATACATTATTCATAGAAATTGAATTATATATTGTACAATACTTTTATCACAATTCATGCATCAAGATTCCATTTTTTTATTAATACTTTCACTTTTGACTTGAGTTTGCGTTTGCTTTGGTTAAGCCGTCAGTAGCTATGACGTCATCCATTGTGGTACAAAACAAGGTTTCGATTTGTCAAGGCCATCATATCGTCGCCGATCAGATTACAGCGTTTTGCAATCGTAATGATATTATCCACCATCAAAAGAGATACTAGTGGCGAGTGTTGAAGAGTCATGGTTTTGAAAGTGAGTTTGATACGAAAGTATTTAGTTGTAATATAAAGTTTTACGCACCTTATTAATGGTGTAATCTGAATTTCCAATTCATTTATTTCGTGAAAAACTTTAAAATCATAAAAATATATGTATATATATATATATATATATATATATATTTATTTATTTATTTATTTATTGTTATATATATATACAGCCTTGGCCAAAAGTATTAGGCACCCCCAATAAAGTTACTGCACATCTGTGCTAGGTGAACAACGAGTAATATTCTTTTTTTAAAGGATTACCGGTATAATGACACGCTATTTAAAACAAATGGGCCGCATATTTGGTGGTCATAAAACATCTGGTGCATCAATAATAAAATATTCGTTTTTTCTTGGTCGTTTATTTGTAATATTCGGTCAGTCTGCATTTGGAAATCATAGTGTAAAGATCGTACATTTGTGGTTTCGTGATTAAATTGAAAAAAATACTGAACTAAAAATGCCAAAACAATACGAAATTAGTTTCGAAAATCGTGTGAGAATCCAGGTTTTACACGAACAAGGAAAGTCGCAAAAAGAAATTGCGAACTTAGTAAAATGTTCGCGATGCGCAGTACAATCCGCTATCAAACGGTTTGCGGAGACCGGCACTCACGCAAATAAACCAAAAACCGGCAGAAAACGAGTTACTACAAGCCGTGAGGATAGGAAACTTATCCGTGAGTCTTTGAAAGACAGAAAAAAAACTTCTTCGGAGCTAGCTGCGTCTTTAACTGAAGAGTCCGAAAAGCCGATCAGCGCTCGAACGGCTAGAAGGCGGCTAGTAGAAGCAGGCTTAAAGGGCTGCAAAGCCAGGAAGAAGCCGTGGCTTTCAGAAGCGAACAAAAAAAACGGCTTGATTGGGCTCTGAGACACCAACATTTGACAGAGACGGATTGGTTTAACGTTGTCTGGTCTGACGAATCCAACTTCGAGGTTAGTTTTATTAATTATTTTATTACACAATTACAATGATAAATTTTGTAGTACTCTTCAAATTAAAATGGTATAAACTTTTTTAATGTGTGCTATTTTTTTGTACTTTACAGGTATTTGGAACGCCAGGTGTGACGTTTGTGAGGCGACGGAAAGGCGAAGAATATCACCCAGATTGTGTAGTGCCGACCACAAAACACGGCGGAGGCAGCATTATGATTTGGGGCTGCATGGCTGCGGATGGTGTCGGCGAAATGTTCATATGCGAAGGTCGTATGAATAGTGAAAAGTACATTAATGTACTAGAAACAGCATTAGTGCCTTCAATTTCAAGAATTTTTGGCGACACAAATTCAAATGGCGTTTTATTCCAGCAAGATAATGCGCCTTGCCATAAATCAGTGACCACGATGCGTTGGTTTGCGGATAACAGTATTGACTTGTTGGATTGGCCTGCCCAGTCTCCGGATTTGAATCCAATAGAGCATTTATGGGGTGTTTTAAAACGCAAAATCAAAGAGCACAGCATAACATCCAAAGCTACATTAAAAAACGCGTTGGTACAAGAATGGGATGCAATATCGCCAGACGTGTGCCTTAAACTTGTACGCAGCATGCCTCAGAGAGTTGCCAAGGGTGGTCCAACAAAATATTAGTTTTTTTAATATTTATTAAGGAAATAAAATTATGAAACAACCAAAACTAGTTTTAATTTTTTTATACCCGAAATATGCAGCAAGTTGTAGGGTGCCTAATACTTTTGGCCAAGGCTGTGTATATATATATATATATATTGTATCCATCTGATTTGCGTAAAAACTGAAAACCATCACATCAAGCTATGCAATTAAAAACATACAAATGTCACAAAGGTTACGTTTTTAATACAACAATCAATCGCATAACTATATGGCGGTTTGAATTAACTTATTCTCCAAGATTAAACACGAATAGCTTATTAATACTTGCTTACTGTATGTTTATTAGTCCTGAATATTATGAAATCAGAATAAAGACATGGATTAAAGTTAATCTTTCTCTAGTTAATGTTTATTAATAGTGCATACGATACGATACAGTAGTGTAACGTGGTTGAGCATTATTTTTCACTTCTCAGATAAGTGGTAGACACCTACATAAAAAAATACTATCAAAAGTAAACAGCAAATACGGCATAAGTGTGGATAGTGAAATACTGGTGTACTATATTAAACTAGTATTAAATAGTATTTCAATTTAATGTAGTTATTTTTTAACTTTAATTACTTTTTGTGTTATGCAATGCACAGAGTTCAAATAACTAAATGTTAGATGATCGATTGTAGCTTAACATCTCACAAAGAGATGAATACTTTTATGTACATGGGCCAAATACATATGATAAGTCTTACATTGGTAGTTTTTGTAATATGTGGTAATTTTGTAAGTTTTTGTAAATAAGAGTAAGGCTTAATTTCGTTCAAATAATGAAGTTTTGGTATCTTTCATTCATTCAAGTTAGCTTGTTCATCGTGCATTTATGTTTGATATTCTGGTTTGACGAGCAGTGAATTTTTATAATGAAGCTCATTTTTGTTTCTTATATACACGAACATGACATCTATCAAAGACTTAACAGCTCAGTGTCAATTTCTACCCGTATTTGTCAACTAACACCCTTTTTTATTTATTCTATTTATTCATTATTCAGTTTGTACAGTGCAGCTTTATATTTCAAAATAAAATTATGGAAACAAAGGTATTTAATTAATTATAGGCGAATTTCGACCATTAAGCGAACACTAGTAAGCAGAAATAAGTATTTTAAAAGACCTCAAGAAAGGACATCCTCAATTCGTTTGCATCTTTTATTTATATGTTTGTTACCTCAGAACTCCGTATTTTGTTAACCAATTTGGAAAATTCCTTTTCTATTTAAGAGGGTATACTTTGATCCCATTTAAATTTGAAGAAAAAATACTACTACTAAAAGTGAAAAACAGATGACATTTTTTCACCCTTAGGGGTGAGCTCGAATTTTTCATGTAATTTCGTTCAGAAGCCGAAATTGTTACAATTTTGTGATACTTACAATGTCTCTACAGTGGCAAGGATATTGACCTTTTATATTAAGGATAAAAAATTCGAGCAGTAGCAGGAACCGTTATGGATTGTGATGAGGTAAATTATAAAATAATAAATAGAACTTTTATTAAGTGCATATTTGACATATCTAACGAAAGAGCTTATTTAATATTTTTTATAACCTCAAAATGCATAATTAAAAAAATATCAAAGAAAATAAATACTATCTCTTAAAAGACAACCTACAATTTTGAAAAAATAATTATCAAAGGTCGCCGCTTATAGTTCAGAAGGAAATTTGTGTCATTCAAATAAAATCGTATTTTTTTATTTTGAATGCTTCTGTAATCTACTAATATACTACTAATACACTAATATACGTAGTTAGATGGACCCTAAAATGACATGTTGACCCGTGTTCCGATAGCTGAAAACTTTTCAAACCCTATGTAATATATAAAATGTACTGAAAAACAAATTACACATATATACATTCCTAATAAATAAACTTGACATACAAAACAATTCACACCAATTTCAAACTATAACGAAACTATGTATAACCCGATTTTTGTAAGTCATACGAAATAAAATTACAGACATTTCTCAAATGAAGCGTGTAAATTTTGCGGTTATTTTCACAACAATTGTACATATAACATCCGTCACACCCAGACCGAGAAATATCATATTGTTTAGCTTTGTTTTATTTTTTTTAGTTTCACTGATTATTTTTTTTTAAATATGTACATAAATTATAAAGTATTTACACGTGAATATCAGGTAAATGCAACGCTTGCCTTGGTGTTACTCGCAACTCTTCCATAGGACTGTATAGGGTAAATGCAACTCCATTTCAACTTCAAGCGAGCGGAGACAGGTTACTGCAGTTCCATTCGAACCTCAAGCAGGCATTCCAAAAGCGAAAAATATACTTAGTAGTAAGTACCCTTTATCCTGCCCAAAGCTGAAGAAGACATTAGTTTTTGCCTGTAACAGTCCGTCAAAATTCATCCATTGCTTCCGAAATAGAAAGTTATGTTTGCGGATAGGTATAACAGGTAGATAAAGATAAAAAATTATAATATTCTTATTTCAGAACACAAATCTATCTTACGACTCAGAACTAAGATAACAAGTGTCATTATAAGTAGTATAGGCGACTTTAGCAACATTGGAAACTAGCCTCAATCAAGCAACATCAACTAGGTTCGATGGACTAAAGTGCACGACGGATGCGAATAAGAAAGTTTCCACTAGCGATCACCCTTCCAACTACCGACTTTGACATGGTAGATCACTTACAATTGACACACACAATTATGTTATCATTTAAATTAAAATTAAATGTAAATATAAAGCATTTATTGAAATAATTTTGTTTCTTTTCTTTCTTTGGGACTCCGAAATCCGATCCCAGCATCGGGACAATTGCAAAGCTAATGATGTACCTGACACTTAAGTTGCAATTTGTATTTTAATTTGATATTGTGTAATTCCTTTGCCTACGTACCGTCTTAAGTAAAAAGAAAGTTTATTAAAATTCGCTTTCGCATTTCCATAATGACCGCGAGGAAAACTAACCTAAGGTAGCTATTAATAAGTAGCAGCGAAGATTATTAACAGTTTTCTCAATGTAAGTTATTTGTCTGTTAATATTTCATGAAATTATCATAGCGGTGGGCGTGGTTTGCTGTGACGTAGGTTTACAACTTTATACAAAGACTAACATAGTACATAAGTCATTTCACTTACAGAAGATCGCTTAATTTTCTTGATTTGTTATGGTTAAATTTACCAAATAAATTGGCACTAATTGTGATTTAACCGTTATTATATTTACCAAAATAATAATAACCTAACCGCGGAATCAGCTAAGTAAGTTTGACCTGTGGGATTAAAGGATTACCGTGTACAGGTTCAACAAATACTGTAGTTGAATTTTTTTATGCAAATTTTTGTTATGCAAATTCACTTATTACAATTGTGGTACATAAACTATTATTATCGATAAATCAAGCTTCAAGCGGTTTTTATCAACTCATATCTGAAATATTTTCTTTAATATTCGAGAATCTATTTAATATTAATAATTGAATTGATTTAAGTACAACGCCTTTCAGCTCACACATAGCCAGTGAGATAATGAGAGTCTTAACTCCTTGAGACATGAATCATGAAACCTCTATAAGAAAGACAACAAAACTCTGGTTAAATTAAGAGACTTGAGATTTTTGTAGCCGCTATAAGAAACGCAGCAGCGTTGCGCGTAGGAAAATCAAGTACTATCTTAGCGGTTTTTCCGCTTTCTCGGCCAATGCCAATGGAAAGTGAACTCAGCGGTGTTACTTTTCTCCATGGTTGAGTAAACTAAATTTAGTTTTGTTTACTTACTTTCGTACATTAAAATAATTGATATGGTAGGTGTAAATACTAAAGAATATGCTAGATTCAATATATTATTAGGAGTCTTACTAATGCCGTAGGTCTGGCAAGGCTATCTGTCATATTAAACATAAATAAAATAATAAGTCATGTTAAATAGTAAATACTATGAAACGGGATGAATACTTCACTATATGTTTATCCGTGTTCACGATCCTTGCAACTGGGTCGACATAGTATATTAAATTACGAACCCGCCCTCGCTCGACTTCAGAAAGCTTTCTACAGATATGTCAAGTATCATCCAAATCTATTAAGTGGTTATTTGTTATAAAACATACATATATTATAAATTACCCGTAACATAGTAAAAAAATACCTAACAATGATGGATCTACACAGAAGGCACCTTCATAGTGAAGATAAACGTTAGTAACCCAGAACACCGCAATTATGTACACTGTACAATAATATATTACAAAAATATTATTTCTAATATATCGGTACGATGTCTCATAATATTTGTAATAATTAACAACGATAAATAACAAAAAAAAATTACCATCTATCACTTAAATGATGATGATATTCTCCCCCCCCCC
>PDGT01000109.1:579542-739996 GCA_003671415.1 Megathymus violae | reverse complement strand
CTTTCGTATTATTTTTGACAGCTTAGTTATAAATACCACCATAACTGATAACCTACACCTTTTGTCAAATACAATATAAAATATTCAAAAACATACGTGAAGCCTCAAATGTCAATAGTGATCATTTTATAACTTCATCTTTGTACGCTATTGCACAATAGATGGCGTTGTATTTTAATTATTTACAAACACATTACTAGATGGCAGTTACTAACGCAGTTTCTTCAGTCAACACTAGATGTCGTTAGCATATGTAGTCTATCTGACCTACATAGTTTTTTACGTATAATATGAAATTAAATGCTTACCTTCCATTACGTAGACAATGCTGCCAACATCGCCTTCCTTTATGATGAGACTTCCTGCTGCATACTCGACCGGATACATGCAGTCGACAATTTCACGGATTTGGGTCATCTCCAAATTCTTCATAAAATCGTTATCCAAGATAGCGCTCTTTATTAATTCCCGAGATCTGTAAGAGGAACACATTATTTATTTAATATATATATATATATATTATGAAGACATAATGAATGTACATAAACATACCTACTTAAAGTAATTTGTTTGTGTATTTAAATATATGGACAAAATCCTTTTCGATCAATAACATTAGAAATTATTGAGGTCAGCAAAAATTTCTATCCAAAAAATAATATAATATGTAAAGATACTAACAAATACTTGTTTTGTAAACGACAGTACAATTACTTAGAAACCACCACGTCCTCTTGAAATTTACTTTCTTTTTTATGTATTAACGTGTATTATTATTTATATTTTTATGTCAATGGCCGACCGACGAACAGGCAGGTCAACTCATAGACATAATATGTGCTTAAATCCAAAATTGTCGCTTCAAAATTGAAACCAAAACACGTCAAAGACATTTTAATTCCATCAAGACTAATTAATCCTATCACTGGAATAAAAATATGCAAAATAATAATTATTTAAACTAAATTCAATATAAAACCAATTTCAATTCCGATTATAATCGTTAACTGTTGTCAATGTAAAAGGAAAAGAACAAGTTAATAGTAGTAATTTCTGTACTGATGTAGAAGGCTGTGATTGTAATAGACTTTAATGATATTAACCTCCCTGTAACAACAAATTAACATAGTAAACTTTATAATAACATGAATTTTAACCACCCACTAAACAATAAGTATTATAAGCAATAATAAAGAATAGCGTCAAAAATTCCTCTTGATGTGACTTAAAAAGAAGTTATATACATAATCTTATCATATCTTATCAATTAGAATAGCGTATCAATAAATATAAAATATACTAAAAATAAATGTGTTTTGTACCTCAATTCCCCGGTATTTAAATAATTTCCGCCATTTCAAATATATTCTAACAACCTTTTGTCCAAAATGCAACTGCGAAATACCCACCGAGATTAACAAAAAGACTATACGACTTAAGATAAAATATATTAAATGCCTCAAAACGTGAAAGCTTGTTTCATCTGATAAAAATCATATATTGCTACTTTTAAGGACAAAGTTCTCGCGTTATTTATAAATTCAATTAGTTTAAAATTAATGCGATACTATTTGTAACTGATTTCGAGATTAGCGGTATTAAATTATCTCACGAATTACATGTTACGTTTATGAATTTATAGTACGCAGTAAAGAAGTTTTAGGACTTATTGGGAGTGAACGATGAAACTGAAAGCAGGCGAAATTATGGATCGACCGAAATTATCGATGAATGTTGATGATGATGTCTTAGGCGATAATTTTTACGGTTACTAGTGAGGCATTAGTATGCAGATTGACTTTGAATATCATTGGGTATATGTACTAAGTCATATACACTAAGCAATATATATTCAAATACAATAAAATTTGGATTGTTATCACAGTACTGAGTTTCGACTAGTATGTAATCTTTAAACTCTAGCGAAATTAATGCTCCTAATTTCTGAAAACACTGAGCGAGTGTGTTCAGTAATTTAACACATCGAATATCACTGATTTTTACAACCAATGATAAATCAATATAATGTTTCCCGCGCGTCATTATACATTAATTCTATAATATGACATTAATAATTATTACCAGCTGGTCAGGATATAGTCGAAGTACAATAAAGTATGAGTAACGTACATATGTGTATTGTCGCCCATCGATCAGAACGATTGAATTTCTTCAGTATAGCCGCCGCAAGGTCGACTTGTGTTAGTTGTATGCCTTCAAACCACTCATTTGGTATATAATTATGTTCGAACTTACGACCTCGCCTTTGGCACGACATGGTATAGGATCCATTGCACTACATCGTGCTGAACTAGTTCAGAATTTAAGTTCAACTACTACAGTTAATACTTGAGAACATAAATATACTTCAACCGAATTAAATCACCTGATTATCCTGAAGATAAACATAGAAATAAGGTATTTAATTGGATTGAAAAATTTATTGGCAAATTGAAAAACATGTTAAAATGTATACTACACTATTATAACATTCATTTATTTCAATTGACACAGAATAACAAGTTTAACTTGTGCGTTCTGAATTCGGACACTGGCCCTTGGCGGAGGAGAACGATTTTAAAGTAATTGCACAAATACTATAAATATTTCTTCGCAATTCTGATAATTTCAAAGTTTATAGATAGTAAAACCCTATACCACTATCAAATTATCACAATATATAATATAAAAAATAAATTGATAGCAAATGATTACTACTAACAATGTGACTATTCATGAATACACAAAAATTTCACTCCAATCAGTATAATACCGGATACCATCAGATGTCATGCTTCTTCTTGAATAATTTATACTCGTATAAGTTGAATTACTTACCTATGGCTCTTTGATATTTTCAGTAACTTCATTTCATGTTCATTGGTCAAAGATGAAAGTGGTTCAGCAGATATAGCAGTCCGCTTTAATCTAGGTTCTCCAACTGGTAAAATTCTGGTATTTTCTATCCCAGGTGTTTTCATTACGAAACACTCTTCTTCGGGACCATTTTTATGATTGTCAATTATTTGCCTTGTCAAAGGCTTGACTACTTGTCTAAATTTATCAATTTCATTTTTCAAATATCTGATCGTTGCGTCTTTGTCATCGATTTCGTTTTCTAGTAGAGCAATAATTTTGTCCCTTCGTTTTAACTCCTCTGTTCTTTCAAAGAATAGTCGCTTCATCTCCAGGTATTTCTTCTCTAATTTGTAGTAATGGTCTATTTTGCACTGTGTAGTATGCATTTTTTGTGCCATAATGTCGTACCTATTATCCTTTTTAATGTCACTTTATAAATGCAACAACTCACAAAGCTACCAAACAGTCGAGTGTAGTATTGGGAAATAATTTTGTACGGAGCATATTTCTAACGACACGTTCATATAAACTGTTGGATAAAGCTAAACTGCTATTAATGTATTTCGCTATCACCAATATCATAAAAGATAAAACATTCAGTAAGTAAATTTACAAGCTCATCGTGTGTTACAACTTTCTGTATACGATATTTTACGATGATACTGAAAAAATGTGTACATTATCCAACTAGCAAAACTAATTATAATTTTCTTTAGGTGCTATGACGTTATGAGAGCATTGTTTCTTCGTGTAGTTTTAATCATTCATTGTGTATGGCTGAAGTGTCAATAATACTTACTAGTCCAACTACTTATATCATTAAATCTTGAATAGTATTGCGCGAAGTTTTTTTAATCAATAAAAGAGTTCAGGCTACCCGCGCAACAGATAAATGGCAATCTTTGATATACATTACATTATGGTAATGAGGAATTTTAAAAACCAATTAAGTTTTTAATAAACTTAATTTAAATTGTAAATAATTATTATAATTTTTGTTAAAAAATATCCGTTGTAAGGACTGTTGTCTCATGTTATGAATGCAGTGTTAATTACCTGTCAAAATCTCGAAGCATAAAACGATTTATTGCTTTTGCAATAAATTTTATTCTGATTAAATAATTACTTTTCACTCAGGTACTCGGACAGACTAATTGTTAAATCGAGTACAATAATATAATACAGTTTGCATAACACGTGTAGCTAAAATTAACAATATGTAAGGTCAAGCAACCTAAACATACTACATCGAACCTTTCTAAGTGTTGACTTGTAAGGTCGCTCAGATTAATGACATAACAAAGAATTTGGAACAGCATACAGGTATAAGAGGATATGTTACAATGTTTATGCGTTACCTACTCGTATCTAAATAGATCATAAAGACTCCGATAAATAAGTGATAAAACTGTTAGATAAGTTTGATTATAACGGGAACTAAAAATAAGACACTTCGAAAGATTGTTAGCAAATAATATTAGGTTCCTTAATATGAATAAGTTTTACAAAAAATCCTTAAAAGTAAATAACAATAATACTTCAAGTCGCGTTTTGAACACTGACAACACTTAAAGCTATAACCATAAAAAATAAATAAGAGATTTAAGAGTTCAAAAAATTTTTTACGCGATAACTTTAATCCAACAGTTATTCGTAGAAATAGAACCGTTATTTAGAACAAGATAATGTTCAGATAAGTCAGTCGTAACCCTTTGGACCATCATAGATGAAACAAACGGTAATGCTAGTACACCAACTGGTACATTTCGAAACTGACCTAGACCCATTTTCCTTCACGTTGGACAAAAGCCCAGAATCCACGCTGATACACTGACTGTAATCTTTGCATATCTGAATTTGCAAAAAAAAATTAAATTAATTTTTTTATTAAATTTTTAATTACCTGTTATAACAGTAAAAAATCATAGTCTGTCTATTTTACGTTAAGTTTTATGGGTCCAAACAAGAATAATAAATTTTTGCCATCAATTGTTTTTTAATTATCTATAATAATGTATAATATAATTATTTTAATACATTGAACAGTTAAGTAAATCTCTTTTAATGTCAATATATTTGATTAACTTGTTAATCTAGACTGGTTACAACGTCATTGAAATCAAACCAATAAATTAGTATTCTGAGAAATATACTAAAGAATTATGTTTGTAAATCTAAACATGAATAAATCATGTTTTATCAAATCTTTGACTTTATCCGTTTAACGGCTTGTGAGTATGTAACTAATAGTGCATTCATTGCCTATTAATCATGCTGCTTGATCGCACGTAGTAATTATTTCAATTATGCTATTACACCTGTGATTTGATAAATAACTCCGTTTCGTAGATCATTAATATCACAGTTGTAAAGAACAAACTGATTTAAATTACGGTGACAAGGTTAATAGCAAATGCGTTGACATATATATGAATTTTCGCTGTGTTGTTGGCCTTTATATTATATTTAATTGATATGTAGGATTATAAATGCAACTATGTTAGTTGTGTAGTAAAAACAAAGGTTTTCTTTATTCACTATTCATAACTCATCCTCTACTCACATCTGTCATGACTGTTTAAAACAATTAATAAATACAATACATTTCTAAGAGCTACTATTTACATATTTGCATGAAAATTTAATAACTCAATGCGATAATAACATCAAGCCATGAATTATAATCATCGCATTCTATCTAAAATTTAGATAATCTTCTTGACACTGCGCTGACGTCATTGTCGAGGCATATAAGCCAGTTTTAGCTAGAATTGACAGATCAGCTAACGCTATTTAGCAAGATTGACGTTATCATGACAATGGCGGCGGTGGAAGCTATTAGGGAAAGCAGTGTAATTGCGTAATACTCGTGATGTAAAGTTCAAAATAATGGAACGACAGGTCCTTATCGAACAACAGAACTCATTAACATTAGCATTTGTTTTATTTTTATATTAGACATCCTGAAGAATAACTAAATCCTCAAAAAAATGTTATGAGAACCTGTGATAATCTTAATAGACTTGATTGCATTTATTTTTAGGTCTATCATCGCTTAATTTACATTTCTTCACAAAGTATTATGCCCAAATAACTTCAAAGCAATTACGGTGATTTGAATCAAATATTTCAAATTATCTTTATTTATTTATTCCACTTTTAACATCTCCTTATTAACTCAATGGTGTTTTTCGTAAACATAAGAATAATAATTTGAAATTAGAATAAAGAATATAATCTGAACATCAAACTAATGTGACAGCTGAGGAGATAAATTTATCACTTGAAAAATTAATCATCCCTAGAAGATACTTCCAAAGAAAATATCACGAGACTGTCGTTGCCTCCCATATTCTGGCCACTCTAATTACTCTGGAATATTTAAATCTAGATTTGGAGCACAGCGAAGGTTAAAAGAGTCATTTTAATTTGCGAAATTATTCAACTGTTTAACTTTGATGGTGAGTGCGAAAAAAATGACACCGCGTCCTTCAAAATGTTTAGTCACTCAATGAAATGAAGCTAAATTTGATAAACTAAACTTCTTAGGTGTTGGTACCTTGGCATAGATCTAACTATAGAAAAAAAATCACTTCACGGACTAACCAGTACAAAAGATGATGTCATTGAGGAGAAAATATACAGACCACTTAATGACAGGTTATTTTTAGTACTTCTGCAATACCGTCGTCTGTCGCAAACGTTAGAGAATTGTTGCTTCTCTTTTAAAGTAAGGTAGATTTTTACCCATAATATAAGTTGCAAATATGCCAGGAATAATTTTAATCTGTTTAGCGGTTTTATTGGTATACAGACAGACAGACGAATGAGAATCTAAAAAAAATATAATAATATAATTTACACATACGGTTCCGTTACAGTTTTATTATTTGTATAGACTAACGGACTGTGCGTACAGTATACTTACGAGTATATAGGTTATATTGGCCACCGAATTTTACGGATCAAAGACATTGGATAATAGATTTAGTACAGTGGACCTCTTAACATCTTCATGTCCCGTTGCAATTATGCGATATACACCACGTTTTTTGATTGTCAACCGATAAGTTAACAATCGAAATTTAGAAAAAGAAGAAACATAATATACAATAAGTTGCAAATATCATTTTATTTTACCAAGCACATTTATATCACATTCTACAGCTTACTCGTATAATATTTAAAACAGCTTTATATTAATGATGATAATATAGAGGCAGAATAGTTGTAGAACCAATTGCTAATGTTACCTACACTCAAGTCTACGTTGTTACAATCCATTATTTCGACTTATAATTTCAATTACTTCAACTGTCATTTAAACTAACGGAGTATGACTATATTTAGATACAATGCGACATTGTTCATTTCACATCGATATAATTCCTCTCAGGGACAATTGTCTCAACTATACTCATATTCGATTCAATGTAAATTAAACGGAAATATCGGGAGATTATCCATCACGATAATTATCATAAGTAACTTAAATTACGAAACATCACGATACATTTATTACGAAATTTATCTTCCGAGGGTTTAAATATTTAAATGTGTCGTACATAAATGTTTATTGTAGATCTTCAAAATTAAACCAAAATTGGAGCAATAGAAATGGTTGGATCATTTATGTATAAAAAAATACAACATTATGTATAGCAGACTTATTAATTTCAGTATTATTTCAGTTACGTAATTCGTTTATTATTAAACATCTTAAAACCGAATAATATAAATTGAAATAATAAATGTCATTTGATATTTATAAAATAATTTTTATTTATGACGTCATTAATTAATACGCTAATTTTTGGGGCGCAGTATCCATTTTTAAATATGTTTAAATAGCAAACCTACCATCAAATGACTATTCAGTTTATGAGAATAGATTATGACTATTTATCAAAGTAAATCCTGTGACATATCTGATGTTAGTTACTACATAGAATCAATTATTTCCGCACTCACTCTACTACTTCAGCAAAAATGGAAAATCTACATTATAATAATTGAGTACTTAATAATTTTTCAGCATTTATATCATTTATGGCATTACAATTTCACTGTTCAATAATAATGCTAGTAATACCTAAAAATTGTATCTCTTTGGTTTTATATCTGACCAAGACTCACATCTTTTACCAAACTATGCACCAAATTAGTGGCGAAGTAATCATAGTATTTGTTAAGCATTGCCTTAGCGTGGAAGTATTTTACAACAGAGACGTTTTCAATTGAAATAAATGTGATCACAGTACAAAAGAGCTCATTGTGGTTTCTTTACTGACTAAAAACATTAAGATCCTTCCGGTTATAAAAGTTATTTGTTTTCGCCTACGAAGGTTTTTGCTGAAAATAGACCATTGAAAATAAATGCAGTTAGGTGTTTAAATATTTTATACCTACCAAACACTAAAACATTACAGTATTTTAACATTATAGGCTAATCGAATATTTAGTTCGAAGTTATTTCAAAAAGAAACTCGATGACTTTAATATAAAATAAATTAAGTAAAGTACAAATAATTATACATGAAAACTTTTAAAACTCCTGTATTTTGAAGTAAGCTTTCTGAATATTTTAGCAAATTCAGCACAGGAACTTTGGCTATTAGTCATTGACGCCCATAAAACAGTTAATAAAAAATATCGTGTTCGTATCTTCGAATTTGTTTATCAATCATTCAAATAATTGCAATCCTCAATACTATGTTTAATATTTTAATACCAATTTGCCAAAATATTACCTACACCTTTAATGTAAGGCATTAGAATACAATGTAAAATATGTCATTTTGACTAATTTTAAATCAATATTTCGATTGATGTTAATAATAATACCTAGGGCCAATTGAACGAAGGTTTCCAATATTATCTCATGTTTAAATAATATCAACATATAAATGTATAAGCAATCGACGGTGAGATGTCAGGCGTGTAAAGCCAAACTGTAGAGGATTGAAGAATCACTCGGTTTATTTTCCTTGTCATCAAAAGATCTCTTGCACGTATCTATAGTCTCGAGAGCAAGGTTCATGAACTACTGAGTAATGTCCTTGTTTATTACAGAGATCTATAATCAAAGTTAGAGTGACAGAGGAAAGACATAGTTTTCCCTAACAAACCAACAGACCTGTGTGAGTCGAAAGATATAAATCGCTTGAAAGGCTTATTTGTATGAATAATGCAATGCATCCTTGACATACACGCTAAATCTCATTCACCCACTCTTGAATGATAAGTACCAAGACAAAAAAAAACTCGTTGGACGTAAGTACTAAGCGTCTTTAATACGATCAAAACATTAATAATTGTCGTTTATAAGCTGCTACTTATTTATTTATAAAATAACCGCCATTCTAAATTTTGTTTGGGATTTTGGGTTGAAAAATTTAATATTTTTTTATCAAAATTTTTGCCATTACTGTAAAACTTTGTTCGTAAGGAGCCCAATTTCCTATTTATTTCTGGTTATTGGCAACAAATCAATCTTAGTCTTAGAATTTATAAATGCCAGTTAAACTATTACGCTTCCAACGCAAATTAATTACTATGAGTGATTTGATCTTGACGTTAGTCACTTGTGCTGGTTGTGGGACTCTATGTATACAATTAATGATGACAAACATATGTCATGGTTTATTGGGTGATACATTTGTAGACATCATATAGGCAAACGTTTACACGAAACTTTCATCTTCAAGATATTGTCAACGCGCAATATAGGTAGATCTCTTAGATTTGTAAATATGATTATTTATTATGTACTTTATTTTTGTTTTTATAAAAAAATGTCAACAGTTATAGACTGAACTTTGGTTTGTTGAAAAATATATAACGTTTCCCAATGTTAAGTATCGTATCAAATATTATAAAATTGTTGAATCGTCGATGTGATACAGACCAGAATGGTCGAACTGGGGAGATACATAACTTCGTCAACAGTATTGATTTTATATATTTATTACAAGATTAACTGTGTTACAGACCACAGAAACTTTAAAGAAGCACAGACAACGTTATAGTAAACTTTCTAAACGACTCGGTATTGATTCTGTAACGACGGATCTCATTGATTTAGTGCCTGATTTGGTAAGTCATATATTTAAAAAAATACTATTATATTAACGTATGAGTTACTATCTAAGAAAAATATATCGATAAGTCCACAAATAAATTTTTTTCGTGATACAAATAAATTACTGCTATATGTTAAAACTCGAATGAAGAAAATATACTTTTCATAATCTAGTGGGACCTTGCTTTGCTTTACAATTGAAGTTAGGTAACAAGTTACATTAGTTTAATCTTGTGTAATTTTTACCATACCGCATGCTTCAAAATAAGTGTAACCATTTATTTTATGTCTATTTTGTATTGCGTTTAAACCTAAAGGTTGGTAATTAGCGACAAAATCATTTACACTAACAACTTATCGTTACTATAAGCCAATATGAACATGAAATTGTCCATGTCGTATAACTTCCATACGCAGTAAAAAATACTTACCTACTGAGCCTCTACCACATTCGTATTTATTTATACCATTTATACCATTAATAGTACTATTCATGGCCCACCAGTGTATCATATTCTTACATATAACATTTACTACTCCTGTTTGACCAGATTATTAGATTAGTAATGGATTTATACTTTATAAACGTAAAAAAACTTCATTTTTAAACGCTATCTCGTCATATACATCTAATTTTCTCACAAGCGCTGCAACAAGTTATCCAAACAAATTTGTTTAAGCCAAGCTTATCATCACGCTGTTTCGCTTCTGATTAGATTATCAATAATATTTAGCGCCATAAGTTGAATTGCCTAAACTGCGTACAAACTATTGTAATTTACATTAGACTTTATTGTTATCCATTTGAGTTTATTTTAAGTACTTATTTTTCAAATTGACTTATAAGTTGATGAGCGTGTAAACTTTTTATACAGAACTTTTTAACACCCACTCGCGTTATTTGTCCATGTATATTTGTTACGGAAGCAAAAAATTTACCAACGTCCTTGAGTTTAAATATTATATTCCCAAATTCAAATGTAACTTCTTTAATTTGGTACGGGACCGTTATAATTTTTTTAAACTCCACTCGCGGTACGCGTTACGTTATATTCGTCCGGGCGTCAACGGCTGACTAGAGCGAGTGAGTCGACTTCAGCAGCAACCATTCGCATGGCATATTTTATCATTCTTAAATTACTGCTTTTAATGAATCCATTGCTTCAGTTGACCAATTGAACTATTGTGTAAAAATATTTCTGAAGTCATTATTTTTCATTTAAGACGTGAACTAGTTTTACTAAACAAAATATTGAATGAAATAGTGATATTCACAAATACTTCATCCATGGTGTTCGGTATTTATAATCTGGCGATCCACTTGAGTCTTTAAACGTAGTGCATATATCTGCAAGTTGTGATCGATTCTAAGTAAGGATTTGACTGTCCATTGTATGGCCTTGCTCAAGCGACGATGGTGTAGTTTAACTGTCAAAATTTTTTAAAAAAGCCTTCTTCAAAGAACAGCATCAAAATGCGTCACATTTCGACAGGAAGAAGATAAGAAGAATTACGTGCAGTCATTTTCAAAAAGAATCTTTGATGTTCTCATAATAGATCTGTATTAGTATAATTGATATATTGTGAGTGTCCTTCCGTAATGTCACGAAATCTTGTACAAGGTTGTGGGTGTTCTTTTGTTTATTATCTTGGACCAGTTTCGAATGACCTTCATTGTAGTTGGGATACATATCTTGTAACAGAAGATCGACTTTTGGTAGTCTTTGGTCTTATGCGCAAAAGCAATTATGGTTTTCATCCCACAGATCTTCCACTCCCATTCATGCTGTCACATTCTACGGTGTTATCAGGAGAATAAGCCATTCTTCACATAACTTATTTTAAGTCCTGGTATTGTTCGATGAATTGGACCAGCGTTGACCATAGGAGCAAGATCCTGTTCCGCAGTTTCCTTTCTTAAAATTGCATGCCTGCGCTGTGGAGCGTTATACCAATCTAATCCTATAAAGTTTATCACTTTTATTAATTAATACTCCTTACCTTTTATCATTTTCGTTTAATTGAGTAATAAATAAAATCGATTAATGTATCATCAAACTTATTAATAGATCAGTCTGACGTGGGTAACTTGCGGAAAATTCCTTTTTCCTGGAGTCGGAGGACAGTACACCATAAACATTAAATATTCGCAAGTGATTTTTATTTTCAATTGCATTCTCTGCTCACCATAAAATAATGTAAGACTTGTATACAAAGAGCAGTTAACAACCTTGTAGAATTTTTTCGTTTATTATTCTTTTCATGAGATAGTTGAGGTACATAATATAAATACTCTTGAATTTTCTTTACCAAATATTACCCCATATCAATTAAGTGTTATATACTACCTATTTTATTTTCTAATATCGAACACGGATCTTAAATTAGAATTATGCTGGCAGAACAGGGTGTCGTAAAAGGCGACAGAAGCCAGTCAGCTAGGTGATAGGTCTTCGCGTAAAGATTTATATTATCAGTAATATTATTACTGGTATTATTATCATTCCGTGAAGTCTGCCTGGCTAGCTACCACCCTCCTGCTGAAGTCAGCCGCTAAACGACTTGTGGTGTTACCGCTGGGGGCTTGACAGTCAGTACTTTCTTTCTTCTCTATTTCTTGGTCGACAACGCATCAGTGATACCTTTGTTCTTACTGATGTCCGACGTCGGTGACCACTTACCATGAGGTGGTTCGTCTGCTCGTTTGTCGGCTATTTACATTAAAAAAGAACATTATGAACAATTTGTGACCTAACATTCGTATGCCTGTACTAGTGTGAAATTTGCCTACGCGATCTTTTCTTCATCAAAAGACTTTTCAGTATTTCGTTTGGGATTGAAATCCAGAGACAGACAACTTTTAAATTGTATACCATTTTACCATGAGTGACAGCCATTAGATATTTACTAGAGTATCTGGCCAATAAATTAGTATTCAATATGCTTTTGATTTAAGGCCGTAAAACACATGGCAATATTATTATGGTTATGGCGCCTATAAACTGAGTTAATAAAATTCACGATCACTACTTTGATGGCAACCTCGCGGCTATTTTAGACGCGTGCGGTTATACGAGAAAACCATATGACCTTGTTTTCTCATAAACCAATCTCTAGAAATTTCGCATAATCTATTTATCTATACATAGAATAGAAAAGATAAAAAATATAATTGTTCGTTTTCCATACATCAAGCATATATGACAAAAACTATTATTAGGGACCTTTATATAGTACCAAAATAATAGTTGTTAGAAATTTTGTATGTTTGTCTGTGCGTTTGTGCGCGCTAATGTCAGAAACTGCTTATTCGATTCCGATACAGCTGCCACTTGAGACATAACAATTGCACGGAAAAACTGGAGTTTTAGAAAATTTCAAACTTACTGCGCAAAGATGCAAGCGTTAACAATACCTAATGAAATTAATGGGTTTAAAATTTAGTGATGGGATCGTAAAAACGAACATACACATGATCAACACGTTAATTAAATTATCGTCGGTAACTTATTGTTTTCGCTTATTTTTACACTTCAATAAACAAATTATTCATTCATTGTTCAATTATATTTTTATCGCAATGCAGCACACTTTATCATTACTTCGAAAAGAGCACACGTAAGAATTTGTTAATAATTTGCACTTTCCGTTTCAATTTGTATTGCGACGATTTTTCTTCTTAAGGTTAACCGGTTTAATATTTTAAGCATCAAATCCGGTTAGTTTTTTTTGTTTGTCCCATATTAAAACATAAAATACAGAAAGCATTATGAATCTACGTATAACCACATATTACCTAATTTACCTGTGTGATTTGCGACGTATTAAATACAACAAACACTGAAAAATCTAAGAATATCTCTGTTACTTAAAAAATTCTGTCTGATGATATATATCAGTATATAGAAAACAAGAAGCTTTTAGCAAAAATATCGTGCTAAAATTTGTTAGTGATATACATAATGAAAAACTGATTTTAATTTTAATTCCAACAGACAGAGAGGTGGAGCACCCCACCCTCCACACGGCTCCGAAGTTATTGATATTAGATACATCATTATTTACAATTGAATTTAGAGAATCCTATGACGGCTTTTACGTTTTCAAAGGGAAGTGCTTGTACAGCTATGCATACTATATCGTTGGGAAAGCTACATGTTTTAGACAGCTGGAACAATTTTTAATGTCCTTGTAAATCAATTTTGAAGAGGGATAATTTAGACCAGTTCCGACAGAGAAGGTAACACTCCGTACAGATGGCTTTCGTCCGAAAACTATTAGTCTTGACTTGATTTTCACGTTCAGTCTTACTTTTGATTCAGCTCTTGACTTTCAAATCTAAATTGTCTTACACAATTTATTATGTATGACTCAACTTTATGATAATTATGACCATGACATAAAATTTTACGGGTTTATGATTTTTAATCAACATACATATGTATTACTTATTTTTTTACAATTAATAGTCTGGTGTAATTGATTTCTGAATTCTTATTAAATTCAGTTTCAATTTGAAGCATCGCTTTATGTTACACTGCCTTCTATAAAATGCGATTCAATTCTCAAACTTGTTTTTGGTCGGTGTAAGCCTACAGTTTTAAAAATAATAATTTATTACACTCTGAGTTGGTAATGTGCTATAATTACTACTGTATTTGTTTATGTTAATAGCCAGCAAACGAGCGACGAGCCATCTGATGGTAAGTGGTCACCGTCGCCCATGGAAATCAGTAAGACCAAAGGTATCACTGATGCGTTGTCGACCAATAAATGTGAAGAGAGTAAAAAAGAAAGTACTGGTATAATAATATTATTTACTTAATAATAATACTGATAATATAATCCCAACCACCAAGCTGGCTGGCTTCTGCCCCCTTTTACAACACTCTGTTCTGCAAGCATGAAATTAAGGACAGTATTCTAGACCGCCCCATTATGGCTTAAATTGTGTTAACAAATCATAAAAACCATCAATTATAATTTAACAGGGTTTTACCCAACGTCACATAACCTAAACATGTTAAAGAGCTCCAATTTATCAGCAGTATTGAAATTTGGCTAAATGAAATTAAGAAATATTTTCTTATGTTATATTTATATTAGTTCAGTAAAAAGGATACCTGCTAAAAATATAATTAGAAAATAAAATGAAACTTGATTAAGATATAACCATTGGGAGTTTTGTAAAAGAACCAATCAACCATCTCAATCAAGATAATTTTACTAATAAGCATCACCAAGCTCTACAAACATCCTTCGGTTGAAAGCAGATATTTAAGTACTATTATTGGATGGATAGATTGGATGGAAGATGGTGTAGATGCCAATTTCAATACAAAAAATATGAGTCTTATTTGTACCTTCACTTACGATCCTGTAATTTATAGAATTTTATGATTAAAAATAATTATATTGAATTAGTAGAAAATGATATTAAATAATTATTATTACTTATTTGTTTATTATTTACTTATTGTAGTTAATTATATAAGGTAATTAAAAATACTTAAATGTCCTTCACTAAAATCGCATACCGTAAGGTTTTGCAGTGCAAAACCATAGAAGCGCCATCTAGCTTCACTTAAAGTAATTAAAGATTAAGTTCTAGCTATTCACCGCTCGATGGCGCTAATACTTAAATTGCAAAGAATTTTTATTCATGAATATATCAACTGTGAAATATACGCCGGAATTTATCCAAGTAATAATTATTTAATGATATTTCTTAACATGTACACACTCTCAATTCAAAAATGCGATGTTTTCGTAAAATTGTATAGACACAAGTTTCTCAACGACTACCGGAATATATTTTTTTTATACGCTTTTTTTTTCTTTTTATACACATTATATATTAGCTTGACTTGTATGTATATATCTATGTATGTATGAATGTAACGGAATTTCTGAATTACATTTGCATCAATTGTCCAAATCTTTTAAAATTTTGCATACATTATAGAGGACCGATGAATATAGAATCATTTCATACTTAAAATATGATCCATCACAAAAAACATCTAAATTGTCGTCATAAGTTATAGGTTATATGACAGCTGAAAAGTGACACATTGTAAACATTGTCGGGTATTCTTTAGTAATAACTTTTCTGTGAAAAACAGTTTTTACACGCCTTATAGTAGCTTGACTGATATATATGTATATATGTAGAGTCCCATGTAAATGGTGACGCGTTAGATGAAATGATGAGATTATGAGAATATACATAAATTGAATCAGAATTCTTTATCACTTATTAAATGTAAAAGTTTCAAGTATCCTTATACTATTTAACTTCAATTTAATTTTAAGAGAAAATAATAAAAAATTAAATATAGTTTAAAAAAACTAAAAACACGCTATCTTAGAAATATGAACTAAAAAATAAAAAATAAATTACAGTTCAAAAATCCAAAGAAATACGCTTTCGTAGCGAATGAACTAAAAAATAATGTTAAAATAAACAGTTTGCGATCAAGATAAAGAGAAAGAGGAAGAAAAAGAGAGGGAATTTCCTTTAATTCTGTATACTATAATTTTTTGAACATATTCAAAATGAGATAAAGTAATTAACAGAAAAGTTAGCTTTAACATAAAATAAAAAGCGTTGGGTGCTTTCAACAACTGATTTCCAGAACCTCTTTCAAATCAAAGGAAAATACGAATAAAATATTCATTACGCTACTCCATCAGCTTTCTACTCCTTAGGTTGCAATGAATTTGTAACATTTCGTTTTTTTTAACCATAAATAGTATATCTCAGCTACTACATATCCTTCTGGAACTCAGTTTTTCTTACCCTTTCTATCATTGCATAACTTGGTGCTCTAAGTATTCAATTTGTACAACAATGGATGTAAGATGGGTCAAATTGATTGCATGGTGATTGTTGATGAAGTGGAGCTGCCTACACTCAGTTGGCGTCTTGTTAACGAACTAAAAATAGACCGATTCAAGTAGTTTAAAGTGATTTCTCGAGTAAGCGGCCAGATTTGAACTCACTGTCTTGCGCATGTGAATAATGTAAGCGCGCATTTCTAATAATAATAATAAAACTATACCTTTTTAAATTATTTTTTGAGAATTTTGATGTTGGTAGGCTTTGTTATTTTTGACTGTCTGTTATTTGTTACAGCTTCACACAAAATACATTAAATTAAAAATTGGCACATTCCAACCATACATTTTATTACATTTTTAGAATATTTTCTGTCCTGTAAAATATCAGTGAGCGTAATAAGCGGAAAACTTGTAAAACTGTAGTTTTGGTTCGTGTGTAACATTTTGAAAGGTTTTTAGCAAATGCATAAATATATAGGTATAAACATATAATAAATTATTATATTTATAATCCAAAAAACCTGATTGATTAAATTAGTAAAATGCCTAAATATTAAACCTATATAATGATACAAAGTTACAATTTTTTTCTAGCTAATTTGTATGGATTAAGTTACCAAAAGTGAAATGAGTGCAGGATGGCAGTTCCAAATAAGTGTTTAATGTTCACAAACCTCAACCAGGCAAAGCAATGCGATTCAAATGCCAATAAAAATTACAGTATCAGCAATGCACGCATGCATGTAAATCTATCCTTTAAATAAATTTCCAATAAATAACATATAATAAAATAAATCAGACCACTACAACACATTTATCTATCTAGCGTCAAACCTAAGAGGTTTTCTGTGTATCGCTCTTATCCTGTCAAGGGTTTAAATTGTATAGTAACTATTCTATATACGGCATGTGTCGGCGGGCGTGCCACATTCCAAAATGGCGTTCTATTATATCGATCACTTAAAACTACTTTTATAGAATTCCATGGTTATATCTATGTGCTACTAATATTGTTGACTGAAAAATGCATTCCGCAACGGCTGGCCCTAAGGGACGAGGATTTCTGTACGTGGTACTCACTGGTCCCACGGAATATACTGGTCGGAATATACCTCTAAATCTGATTTTGTTTGTTTCATTTTAAATAACTAAATATTCGTTATTATTAATTGTACCTACATCAGTGGGGTCTGCAAGAAAACGCCAGAATAACTATGATTTTTAAAGTAATTTCTATGAACGGTATATTATATTTAATAATTAAACTACTGACTCCTACCCCAATGAGGATTTTCGGTGTTTCGAGTAGAATGGATAGTTATATTATACATATACACGATCGACTGAGATTTAAATCCATTAGTCACCAAGTAGTCTCGCTGCCAACTGCGCTACAAGGTTTTCCCGTGCATAGAAAATTAATATACGCAACGAAGATGTCCGAAAAACCACGCGGTTACTACCATGGACGTCCTTACGAACAAGGGCATCGAAAATGCGTTGCCGGCCAAAATGGAAGCTTGGGACTCGCCTATTACTGGCTATCCGACATTCTTACTGAAACATGTCAAGCATAACATCGTAGATTAGAAAAAATTTGTATTGTAAACAAGACTTTTCAATTTCACATAAAAATAAAGCATAGAGAATGAACTCGCATTATAAATTCAAGGCAGGTCATAGGTTTATATCGTGAGCGAGGTGTGAGAATTCGTGATGGACTTATATAACCGTTCGTCTACTACGTGTATTATATTCTCGAATGAATGTACGCATGTTGTAAGGTGCCTTTCCCACTAATAACCAGTTTTTTTTTTTTCAATATAAAATCATATTATAACGAGTATCACCTACATCAGGGATTCCCAAACCATTTTGGGCAAGAGACCCCTTCTCCGAAATTAAGTGATGCCTTAGACCCTTATAGCCAAATTATTTTAAAAATCCACCACCATCCACTAACTTAACTAACTAACTAAAAGCCTAAAAAAAAACAAAACACGTAATAACTTATACAGTATCTTGAAGGTTTCTTTTAGACTTCTTCGATCCCCAAATTCTACGAAACCGATTTCGATCCCCAGGGCTCTAACTCACAGAAATCAGCCATCAAAAACGAATTAGCAAATTAATAAATAATTTAATTTTCAGAACTGAATAATATTAGTCAACGAACTGCAAACACAGATTATGCCACGTAAAAATATACCCAACGAACTTTCTTGTAACAACAGACAGCGCATACGTTATTCTACTATGAAACAAGCATGGCCTCTTTAAGTGATTGACATCCCACTGCAAAAAAAAACTGTCCACAACTAAATCAAGAACTCCTTTAGTACACTTTACAAACAAACACACAAGTAACGCTGAGACCTGAGCATAAGATTTGAACTGAGCATCTAAAAATACTTTACAGGTCTTGTATCCAACTCTTAGATACCTATGCAATTTTTCGTTTGTTACATGCAATAAAAGTATAATCTGCTGCACAATATAGTACAGTATATTTATATGACTAATCTATAAGCACCTTTAGACTGACGGGACAGCTGCGCTTGACAAACTAGCCGCCGACATGATCAGATTAAACGCACGAGATATCAAACTTACGTGTACCTAAACAAGATTTGTTCGCCTAATGGATGTTCATTAGCCTCATGCCCATGGTATTGACTAAATCCTTTCAAGATAACGTCGAACCTGTATCGCGATAAGTGATAAGGTACATATATAGCCGTACTTTGGTGAACTTATTAAATTTTAAGTAACACAGGTACTAAACCAGAACTGGTACCAGAATACTAGCAGACAACAAAGGTGTGATGGAAGAATTAATACGGGAATCATCTTTTTAAAACAACGCTGATGGAATGTGTTTTAAAAGTTAGAAATAAAATACCCTACAAAATATTAGCCTTGATAAGTTCAAGAATATAAAATTAGAAAGTGGCAACTAAATAATAATCGTATACAATAAGGCCGTTATAGATTTTAATCGACTTTTTAACTATGACAATCTATTGTAAATTTATTTTTAAGAAACTGCCTATGTAGTAGAAGTGACTGAAAAAATAATATGAAAAAGTAATTTTTCTTAAATGTTATTTGGTATACAGTGGTTGCATGTTATTTATAATATGAGCAATAGGATCACAAAAGACAGTATACCCTTTTAGTCCTACTAGTAGGAGAAAAAAGTAGGATCATGAGAAAAACCCCTATATGACAGCCTATAATTGGTAATGCCTTCTTTTAATAGATGTTATCTATTTATGAGTTATTGAGTGGCATACAATAATTTCATATATATAACTACTATATTCTCACTCTTTCTTTATAATATTAGTATAGATTATAGATATTGTGTATTGTATTGCAATAAATAATTAAAAAATTATATGTATCAACGGCGTATGAGTAGAGTTGTGTGACTCAGATTCTAATACAGTGAAAGTAAGTAATATTCGTGTAAGAAAATCATGAACCTCTTAAACCAAGTTAGCGGTATAACATGTGAGTATAATTGAATACCCTAGATCTCTTCGAGTTTTTAGGTCATCACAACAATTGAGCCGTTTATTTTGAAAGTGACCTAACTCCGTTTTTCAATTTTCTGCCGGTTACCATAGTTACATGTACAACTTCATGTTACTTATCAGTGACGCACTTCAGATTGCTTATATTCAGAGAAAATACGATACATTTTTTACACATAAGTTTTCCGAATTAATTGAATAACTGAGCCGTGTAGTTTGAAAGTGGCCTAACTCCATTTATAGTTACATCAAGATATTTACTATTGATAATGTCAGAAAGCAGCGATGAAGGTAATTTCAATTAATTAGTATTTACAAGTTAACCTCATTTTTGAGACAATTGCGTTAGTTCATTAACCTGTACGTTTAATTAATATAATTCTCAATGAAATGAGACAGGAAGATTTTGTATCGACAAAATTATTAGAAGACGCAATTTATAAAAGAGTAAAAAATTCTGATGGAGAATCAGTAAACTGGATAAGAATAATATATGTTGGATGCGTTTTGTCAGAAATGAACCATATAAATTTTTTTATAAGATATCCATGAATAAAAATGAAAATTTTAAAGTTCTGAATTTATTACCACGTCGGGGTAGACCAAAAAGGTTCGAAAATATTGTATTGGCACCATTGTATAAAAATATTAGGCAAGTTACAACAGCAAAATTTAAGGACATGATTGACCTATTACGATACATACCACTAAAACATCATGATTTTTTCAAATCCCTTTCACACGCACAAAATGTAGATGAATAGTAAATTGTTTTGTAATAAATTTATGTTTGTAATTTTCTATCTTCTGTAATTAAAAAATGTTTTGAATCGCATAAATTATGTTTCCGAAGTGTTTTCAACATATGCAAAACAAATTCTGTATTCTTTTTTTTTCAATTTGAAACATCTTAAATTATGTTGAATGGACTTGGGCACCTTCAAATTTTATAATGAATCTGGCTGTTAATTTCGAAAGTGGCCCAACTCCATTCTTGATAAGAAAACGCACGTTATTTACTTAATAATTGCCACTATTTTAACAGGAACTTTAAATTTAACATCCTTAGATACGCTTAAGCAGTATGACTCCTTAGTATCTTATACGTATATTTTTAAATTCATTGAAACGCAAAACTTTCAATATCTCGATTTGAAGATAAGTGGAGTTAGGCCACTTTCAAAATAAGCGGCTCAATTATAGGTTTGGATCGGATGTGATCGCGAGCCCATTAATTTCATATTTATATTGCAGAGAGCTCGAAACAAATAAATAATAACTTTCGATTTCAAACTTTATTAACCCAAAAAGTTGAGTCCCGTCGTCGTGATTGAATGGTTAGTCTGACTTCAAAAATGTGGTCGTTTGTCATATTATGTCCCAAAATATGTTCGACTGTTAATATATCATTAAATTATTAAAAAAATATATAATTATGGTTATGTTCTCTTATAGAAGGTATGAATTATTCAGGGCAAATCTTTTATGTTATAACGTGATGTTGATTATGATGTTATTCTGTAGTTAACAAATTAACGTGTAGTTTAATATTATGTATATTGAATAAACTTTTTACTTTTACGCTAGAAGAGCTTACTGTACATTCCGCAGGAAAAGATCACACTTTACAAGAGATCTCAAAGACCGTGTGCTATGCGCCATGTGTGATATGCGCCAAATTGCTGCCAAGATGATTTCAATAGGAAGGATTCCCCTCCCAGTATTATCAAATAAATCGTCTTTTATTGCAACTATCAGGAGATACCCATATGTTTAGTAGTCCGATTGCTTTTTTGAAACTTGGAATTATTTTATAATTGTATAGTGAAAGAAATACATAAGTGACCTCTCAATTGAGATATTTTTAGAAACAAAATTTTAAAAAAGTTTCGCAGATGATAAAATCTCTTTACAACATAACTGGGGCTATATGTATATATTTCCACATACATATGCTAATTATAACGTGAACTATATTTTAACTACTTTGCACTTTGTTAAGATGGATGTTGAAACCTGCAAAACTTAGGTTATTTTTTTTATAAATCAGCTTGTTGCGGGAGACTGTCCACCCGGGTTTGCTATTTATACAAGTGAACCGTAACAAACAACAAACAAAGTAGTGATGGCTTATTCATAATTAATAATGACGTATTATTATCCTTATTTAGCTTAGAGCCATTTAAGCCCGCCAGTCTGTCGATCTTAACGATCGCCTTAAATAATGGCTATCGGTTAATGTGGTTGGTATTCAGATAGGTGACCGTTGGTGGCAAAACTTATGAAGTGCTTTGATTCTTGAAAGGCACGTTAAGACCATTGGATTTGATGAAAAACGTCGTGGCGGACGGCAAAACAACCTCTGATACTTCTCTTTCCTCTCCGTCCCTGCCTTCTCCGGGCTTACGAGAGCCCTGTGACCTACATAGAATCATTAGGGTTCACGAAACAATTAGCGTAATATAAAAATTTATTAATTATTTATGCAAAATTGATAAGCTCATGCGTCCTAAATCTTCATTAAAATACAGGATGTCATTTCAAAGTTATCAGCTTTCGGCGTGCAATTAATTGCATTGGCTGCGTAAATGTGGTAATGTTTAGCGATTTCAATTTACATAATTTACGACTTAGTTCGCATGTTAGTGTTAAACTAGAAATACGTAATTAGTTTCGACAACCATAAATTATGGGATAACAATCGATCGTGTGACACTGTCAGTGGATTTAAATGTCGTGCGTTTGCTTTGTTGAAGACCTTAAAGGAGGTTAAAAGTTTCCGACATGATTGATGGCCCTGCGTTATTATTACCCTGTCTGCCGAGCTAAGGGTCTTGGGTTCGATTCCTGAGCGACGTAAATATTTATAGATAATTGTACAAGAAAAACTGCAAATAGGGTTGTAGACCCCGTGTACGATTTTAAATTTCATGTTATCTTTGCAACCTTGATGGACCGGAATAGCTTTTTACGTCATCGATTACTTCTTTTTCGAATAAATTTACAGTCTGGATCATGTTCACTGTGAACAAGTTTTTACTTACTTATTGAATTTTAACATCCACGGCTACATTGCCACTTACAATTAGGTAAATTTAATGAAACATTAAGTTATAATAAAACAAAAAGAGGTACTAACGACCTAATATTATGATGAGTATTTCCTAAATCCATACATAACGACTTTATTTATGTGACAGATAAATGTTTGTTCTCGGGTCATGGGTGTTTGTAATGTCATATTTGTGTATGTCCATGCCACCCGCAACACGGGAATCCTAGTGCGGGGGTGTGAGTGTGTAAACGTTTATTATTATTATTTATTTATTTATTATATATAAACACAGTGTCTAATTGTTTCTTTAGTAAAACTACGCCATAGGTTTTAATGTCGTTTCAGTATAAATTTCATGTGATATTACTTATGATAGATTTGTTAAATCTATTCATCCCTGAATCTAAGCCAACTTCGCTGGCTCGTGTTGCAACGGATGCTATTTAACAATGAAAACGGCAATGGTCCTGGATCGCTCCTGTTCGAGAACGATGGCTACATCAGCCAACTAAATGCTAACTTCAACTCATTCAGAAGGATAGGATTCTTTACCTGTCTGGCTGGCTACCGTCCTCCTTTTAGAATCAACTGTGATTTTTTTTAAGTGTTTTGGTTGCAGTTTTAGAGAACCCGTTAAAAGTGGTTTCACCGCTTCCTTCAAAGTCAGCAAAGGAACTTTGGCTTAATGGCTTTGGCTTTGGTTTAATGGATGTAAATAACTAATAATTCAGCCAGTCGGCTGAAAATTAAATTAAATTTACATTTAAAATATTACACGTAAGATAAGGAAAGCTCTATCTTACGCCGAGCGAAGTCTTTCTTAATAAATAAATAAAAACATTAAATAACATTTTAAACAAAGTAGTAATGGCTTATTCATAATTAAATAATCTCTTTGTTGTTTCCTTTATCTTCTCATAGTATCATCTACCTACTGCTATTTGTAACAAAGACGTTAAATAGTTTTTAGTCGTATAAAGACAGCAATAATTAATCATGCTTATTAAACTCTTGCTCATACTACACAGTTCACAATACACACTTCGAATCGAATCCAATACTTATTTGTATAACCAACTATACGTACGCACCGAAGATATAATGATAAAGACTTCTACAACAATGACAACATCTATTAATAGATATTCCCCGCTATTTATGAAATAAAGATAAGGACTAACAAAATTTTATTAGTATTACTAACACGTGCTGTACATGAATACAAATTAGAACCTAGAAAGAAGTAACTACAAACTGAATTATTCAAATTTGAGAAGTATTATCATGTTTGTATTTGTTAATTTTGGACTCCTAACTCTTTAAATATAAATACAGCACTTGCATTCACACTAAATATGGTTGAAAGTGACGAATGGTGTTTTTAAGCGTTCGGCTTAAACACATTAAATTCATACTAGCCGCTAGCTGCGTAGTGGCCAACTGAAGAGTCAGAAGTTCTCATGCTACACTAGTTCAATATTTGTAGTGGAGGAAAGAGCAAGTAGAGCTATACATGTCGTGGAGTCTTTGCGAGATAAATTAGTACTTATGAAAAAAAAAGTATAAGCGAAAAAGTGAATCACGCAATCGTGAAACAAGAAATAGGCACAATTTGGTTAGGCCTTCAAAATGTTCAGTGTTCTTTTATGAGGCTCGGTTTACGTTTATACAATAAGTTTCTAAAGTTGACACGTGATTTAACTATAGCAACTTTCAAGCGACCTGTTAAAACACAGCTTATAGGTTAAGGATATTATGATGTAAATGATTATATAAATGACAAGGACGTCTGGAAATAATAGTGCTGCAACCGATTTCGCGCCGATAAAATTTACCTATTTGTAATTTTACTATGTTAATTTAAATGAGAAGTTTCATTCTCTGTTTGTGGTCCTTAAAGTTCAAACTTTTTGAAACGGATGTGGAATCACAAACTAGCATCCATTGGTGTATTTACAAAATACGTAAATTATAAAATGATTTTGAATAAGGAAGTCTTAGACAAGGCTTCGTGATTGTTATCTAACAATACCAATAAAGATCGTCACTTAATGTGGCTTCTAAATCACGAAACGCTTAAGAAAATTTTCCAATAGCGATCAGAGACCTAACTACCGATGGCGCTCGAAGTTTCATTTGGTCGATCATTTCATGTGTCAATATTAAAAAATATTTCATTAATCTGCGTTACATGTTAAAATATATCAACAGACAACCTTTGTGAATTTTTTATTGGTCAACTTGCTGCGCCTTAGGTACAATATTTTCATATTGAAATATCCCATATCATAATTAGATAAATATCATTGTATTATACTTTGGTAACATTTTTTTATTTTCTTCAAGATAACATGGCATGATATACTCGTATATAAAGAGCTATTTTTATGTAATTATGAAATACGTAACTGTAATTCCATTGCTTTATAAACAACTTTCTAAAACAATATTTTTTATTCGTGTACTTCATTTTATTACAATAAGTTCTCCATTGTTATATCGCCAGTCGGTTGTAGACGGAGGGAAATACTTAGACGCCGAAATACGTTAATAAAAGAATACACTCTCTTATTACATATATATAGCATACTTAATGAATAGCAAAATGTATTATTGTTGATGGCTTTGGCCTTTGATAACTACTGGACTTATCAAACATTACTCGCCAATACGAACTGAAACACACGAACCAGTCGACGGTTTATGTGCATATGGTTTCAATTCATCATGTTTTTAAACTCGATAATTCTTTTTAGTATTGTATAATTATACTGATGTATTTTAATGTATTAAGAAATATTAAGAAGAGTATATTTTTAATTCAGTGGTAGTAATTTACCTATGTATTTTTGTAATAACTATTTTAAGGAACATTAAATTCTTCTTTTAATATCGGGTCACTCATGACCAATTATATCATTACTATTATTAATTCAACATGTAGTAGAGCAAAAGGTCCGAGATGATATTTTTTTCAATGACACATATTTACATAACTATAAGTATGTTTAAGGAAAAAGGATAGCGGACCTTAAACTACGTAGTTAAGTAGATTTAATTTAGGTATAACGACATTTAGGTATTAGTAACTACTACATATATCTAGGAGTATTTCACTAGTGTTTAAGTGGTGTAAAATCTTTACAGTTTTATGAAACAAAATGTTATTTCTATTAATAATAGTATCTCCAAAACTTCCAAAACCTCGTAAAATTTGTCTTTAATGATATTTACTTTTAAACAGTTTCTAGGGTTCCTTATATTACGTTGTGAATATGATCGTAACACAACAGTCCGGTCAGTGACTATCCGTCTGTTACATCCGATATTATCTTAATCGACTCGATTAAGAACGATGGCATTTGGTACACTTATAAAGTTTTTTAGAATTATGACAGGACGTATAGCATAAATATAGTATTCTGATTTTAAAGCAAGGACATTGAAGAAAATACATGAATAATATTAGAAACTAGGCTGAAATTTACTATCAAAAAATTAAATAAAAAATATATCAACCTGATAAAGATCCGTTAGGATTTATACAAACATATATATCTAGATATATTTACAGTACAGAAACTTATACACGCGATTCAGATTAGGGCTTGACCTTATACTTCAGACTTAGTAAATTACATATTAAATAAAAAGTAAGAAAAAGCTACAGGTTTATTTCAAAACACATACAGACGAGCTCGCGAATCGCTAAAATTTCTTTTCTACTGATAAAACTTTATGGTTTCATAAACGTAACGACGTTTTTATCTAAACTGGTGCGAACCATCTATTTTGAGGCACGAAGCAATTATGTCGTTGTAGAGTATTGTTAAGTAAGTGTTATTTTCTGTCAGGTTCTAATATATTAGTATTATAAAATATGCTTGTAACTATTGCAGCCCTAATCCGATTACTGTAAGATTATTATTATAGAACAACATTGGACATGATGCAAAAACAATTTACTTTTATATATTAATGTTATAATAATTATATTATTATATAATAACAACGAAAAAGGTCAAATGAATCTATAACTCGGATCATAAATACAAAGTTCTATTCGACGGTAATGAGAAACGTTTTGATGTATACGAATAAGTTCGTAAGGCTTTAGCTCAAATTGAAATAATGATTAGTCTAGCAACAAATTTCTGTCAAAGGTTTATAGTTTTAACTAAGTCATACTCATAACACAACCTAGTTGTTATAATAACGAGTAGGGTGTAAAAGTAACAAACAAGATAGTAATAATGGGTTGTGTTCGAACGTTATTTTAATTTGTACGACACGACATAAAAATTTCGTATTACTAAATAAGACCGCGTAAGAATTACGGTCGGCATAATTTACCCGTAATTGCCGAAAAATAAGCACGGCGCTTATAAAAACCAAGTGCATGAACCCTGATGTAGTTTTATTGAATTCCTTAATTATGTGAGATGCCCAAACTTGTCGTTTAATGCACTGATATTTAAAAATTACGAGTAAATATATAGCTGAGAGTTCTCCATATTGTTTTCAAAATTGTGAGATGTCTGCTAATAAGCACTTGGTCTTTATAGTGGATTATGAACTTTACTCATTACAATTTGAGAGAAGACCAGATCCCAGCATTGTAGTTATGGATGATAGTAACGATGATAATAAATTAAATAGTTCCGTTGCGATCTAATCAACTCTCATTTGGCTAGCGAACGGAATCATCTATACGGTTCAATTATGCGGAGTGAGACACCTCTGTAATTCTCAAACATTTTGCGGAGAAGAGCGTTGAGTTTATGATAAAACTACATACCACCTGGGCTACATTTATATATTGGATATAATATTATTTTGTGTCATGTTAACAGTACCGAAATTACATAATGTCTAGATGGCGTCGGCTATCCTAGTCAAAGACTTTGGACCATCAGAAATTTTTAAACTATGGTACTATTAATTCACAGTCTTTATGATTTCACCTTTGTTTTGTGTCTTCTTTAGGTAAATGAAAGTTACATTTTTTTAAATTTCATCAAGGAAAGGTTTTAAATATCACGAGTGTGGTTAATTAACCATTAGAAGCAATTGTAATTTAACAGCTATTAATGATGTTAACCCTATATCTACGCTCTTTTTTGCTATTCTCATGGTTGCTTATTACTGATACCTATTATTTCTTCGCACGGCAAGTATTACTGTGGTATCTGACATTCCCTTAGGCATTTCTGCTGTACAGTATACCTAAGCTATACTTAAATAGAAGTGTCACGGGTAACTGTAATCATGTTGTCTTCAATTTCATTTTAACTTTAGTATATCTGTGTTATTAATCCATTATTATCATATCCATTATAAACTGTATCCTGAGAGTTAGTCTTAAATGCTATCCCATATATATGTTAAATATAATTACGATTAGATAAATTGTTAATTACATTTCAATTTTTATAAAACTAAAAGTGTCTTAGCACTTTACAAACGACAGTCTGCTGGTTTGCATGCAAACAGCATAAAAAGTGCACAATTTGATTGACAAAACCTGACCTACGATCAGAAAAGTACATACGAGTTGTGACATACGAGTAACTAATTGGTCTTATATCACATATCACACGGTTTCAACATGAAACGTAAGAAAGGCGAAGATTTAATCAGCCTGTAATACCGCTGTCAAAGTATAAAGGCTATAAGCAAGCGCACAATGAGTAATGTCGGGAACCTGTCGCGTTCAACTGATACATTGGCCTTCAATGACACTAATTATCAACTCAACTGTGTCGAGTGTTACGTGCTAAAATAATTATTTAATGTAATTGTTAAGCTTTTATACTGAATGTAGATGTTATTAAAGTTCTAACATAGAACTCGAGTATCATTTGTTATTTTTGTTAATCAATGTATTTACAATTTTTTTGTCCATGAATGCTTATGAAATTGTCCAATAGTTTGTCCAATAATTTTGATTGGAAATTTAGGGTTGATTCACTAGTACATTCACAGAACTATCTATGTGTATATACATTTTTTATTTCTTTATTTTCTTTTCAAATAAAATTATTAGTTCATTGAACGTCGGTGTGTCCCAAACAGATAAGATGCTAATGCCTTTATACTTTACATAGTAGTCGTATTGTTGTTTAATGTACTATGCAAATGTACCTACGCTATGGCGTTTACTTATCTTTGAGTGCTATGAACATTATTCAGGAAAAAATATCGATTGCATGTTTTGCATGATATTCCATCAGAGACTAATTCTTTTTATTAAATAATTAATTTTTCTTTTGACAGTTAAAGAAACTAAAGTAACTTTGGATACAGGCAGTCAATTCAACCAAACGCTAAGTATACCTTTTCAAACAAAAAAATATTTTTTCAAATGAAAACCTTCTCCTTTTTTGACGTCGGTTAAGAATAAACTGTCTCAGACAAAACAGTAATCCTATTACTGTTCGGTTTTAATGTAATGGATGGAACTCTGACAAGCTCGTATGCGCCGTTGCACGCTAAACCCATAAATGAACTTAACACGTATCAGGAAGTAGTAAGCACTATAGCGGACTTCCGAAACGACACAGATCTATTGATTGACTACTCACTCGTATTGACCCTCAAGACTGTCACGTCAGCCCGATATCGAATCTATTCAATACTCATAAAACATGTATTGTATTAAGTTTTTATAGCAGAGGTCAGTTTCAGATTTTGTAGTAGACCTTATTATAATGTTACGTGCGTTTATACAACACAATTGCGTTTTAATCTATTTCAGGAATATAATAATAATAATATATATTTTATCTATTTCCTACTTTAATTAAGTTTTATAGGAGTATTTTTTGCGTAAATTTTATTAATTCTCTATGCATTTTAAGCTTCGAACACTGATAGAGGTGATTTCTGAATAAAGACTGCATTAAAAAGTGCTCCTTCCATTCTTTCGTTCAAGCCAAATAACCTTAATAAAGATGCGTCGTATCAAACTACCTACGGAAAAAGAGTGACAGGTAACGAAACAGGACTTTCGGAGATCACTTAATAGAATCATTCATCAAGAATCATTCAATTTATTATCAACAATATTTTTACAACGTAAAAAGGTCTTTTTAGCTTTTGTCTTTTTCGACCGGTAAATGTTTTAAAGTATTTCCGTTGCAAGTGTTTGAGAGCCAAGTACCTAACGGTAAGAAACTTGTCAAAACATACCCTCAGTGGAATGCAAGTCTTGTTAGTTGCGAATACCCCTTTTTTTTTATTCAAATTTGATTTTATGTTAACCATAAAGTCTGACTTATATAGGTGTGCCATCTAGTCAATGAGCATTTAACACCAGGTGCACATTACGCACTAATGCTACGAGAAAAATCTCGTTAACACATCTAATCCAGTAAAAGGAATTCCGTAAATTCCTTTAATTAATTAAGGGATAACAAGCCCCCTCAAAAGGATAGAATCTCATGAACATTACGATGTTAATAAGGCAATGTTAAAAAATTTGTACTCGTTAGGTTAATACTAAAAACTGATAGGTTAACGCGCACTTTTCAGTTATTCGAAAACTGTCAAGGAAGATTGTATATCTCACGGATGAGGTACTTTGAGCAAATCGTTGATACGCAAAAACTCATTAATTCCAAATAAGTTCAATCGGCCCGTCTTAAGTTAATTGAATGCAAAAGTATGTGCACGACGTATTCTTGATACTGCTTTAAAATTGGAAAAGTTGTACAGGATACAATTAGTTATGTTAAACCAATGTCAGAGAAGGCTTTATTGATGTCGTTTAAATCGGACGTAATTGAAATGAAAAAAAAATGTGAATTTAATTTGCAATTTGAGGAACCTAAAAATATGTGTTTACAAACAAGAATTTTCTAAGCTCTAAAATTTAAGTTCAAAAATGTATAATTTTGATTTAAATTTTCGGGAAGTTTATTAGATTGATTAAATGTACATCTATTCTAATAGTAGGCTTTTTAGTCGAGATATCATGTGGATACCACTGAACAGATTTAGACGGTGACTGGGCATTATGGGTCATTTATCTAGAAAATATTTTATCCTGAAACAATGATCAGTTCTTGCGGCACATTTACTCATAATAAAAATATTTTCATCATCATCATCTCAGCCGGAACAACGCCCACTGCTGGGCATAGATAAATAATACATAAATTTTGAGTTGCTTTTCTGTAACTATTGCAATCAATCATTGTTTTTATATCCCTAAATTGTGAGAAGGAATACTGACTCCTAAACCAAAAAAAAAATGGGACAAAAATGAAATTCTTGAGATACCTAATAAATATGAGTAACAATTGTTTTAGGTGCGGATGCTATTTGTAAACGTGAAACGTAGATGTTTGAAGGGGAATAACAAGAATTATGGAATTACAAGTAATATGTACCATTAAAATACCATTAAATTAGCTACAGGATAAAAATCCAAGACAATATACATATGCTTCTTTTGTTTTAGCTATATAATAAATTTGTCGAAATGCTTCTCTCGATTTGAAGACTTTAACCAAAACAGCAAGACTGGTTCCTTATACACGTAATAAGTATCATTCGGTAAGTATTCTTGAACGCATTAAAGTAACATGAACTTGTGTTTATATCTGGTTATTAATCTTTATTATCTTCATTGTTACCTTTGTTAATATTTGGACAACAGGTTTCATTTATTTCTACATAGACTACATTAATTTTATGATGAAATTTAACAGGAGTTGTAAGGCAATGAAGAGGCGATAAGTTTCAGTTGTCGTAACAGGCTTTGATACAAAACAGCTTAAGCATGTTGTATTTTGATTTGCAATTTGAATAGAGTTTAATAAAAAGGCATGTATAAATAGAAATTGATAGGATATTATGTATTTTATCATAATTGGTGATAAAGACTGCATTAAAAAGGGCTCCTTCCATTCTTGCGTTAAAAGCCAAACACTCTTAATAATGATGCATCGTATCGAACTACCTACGAAAAACGAGTGACAGGTAACGAAAGATGACTTTCGGAGATCATTGAATGCAATCATTCATTATGAATTCCATTTATTGCAATTGATTGACATTATGTAATTGATCATAAACATACTGTTTATTTTTCGTACGTGGTGCGCATTAATATCAAGTTTCGTAAAAAGCAATATAATTTCAATTATTAATAATTATTAATTTAACGACATGTAATACAATTTTAACTGTTTTATTTATAACAAACATTTCTGTATACTTAATCGCGGCAGCACTTTAATTGCGTCCATTAATGTCAGTCAAAATTAAATTAAACTTTTTGCGTCTTTAAAAGGCATGTAAAAGTCTGTATCCAGTACAAGTTAGGTTCTTACAATATTTTGACTACGATAAGTCATATTACAAGGCTTTTAGGTGCCTAATAAAATTATTACAGGAAAAAGGAAGAAGCATTTAAGGCAGAAACCTTTTTTGATATGCTAACCTCCGAAATTTTGTAAAGGCGCCGATTTTCAGAATGCCTTATATTCTCTTTTAGAAGAGAGTTTTAGTTCAACAAAGATGAGGGTGCTACAAACAATGATATTGCTAGATACTGACCGCGTTGGAAAAAGTGATACAAGATTTTATAACCGAATAGATTCTTTATCCACTCGGTTATCCCAGACATGTCAAGTTTTACGTCCACGAATCACTTGCCAACAGTGTACCGACCGAGGTCATTTCAGGCTTTTTAATCTCGCTTATCCTCGTCAAAAAGTACTCCCCACTCTAATAAACACGAACGACGTAACGTATCGAATTCTGATTCAGCTAAAGTTCTATAGTAGAAATAGATATCATTTGAACTGATAGGAAATACAAAACTACAATCTTGGGGATATGCCTAACAGACAGATTAGCACCAATTAGGGAAGACGTATCTTAAACCCGTCAATTATCCAAATATATGTACAGCGATTATTTCTGTCAAATATAGCTGACATGGCATATTACAATTCTCACCTTGGATTTGCTGTAATCATTCATGAAGTCTTAATACACGGACGAATGCAAACAGAACGCCAATCGGTACAAAAACCTACCTACCTTTGAAGTAAGCAAGGCCAGCGATGTTTAGTAAATGTTTATTTTCCGTTCAGTCTAGATAGATACTCTAGATAATTATACCAAACCGGTTTAAGTTTCTTCGATTTCAATTTCTTTTAGAACGTTTATAATATCTAGTTGTGTAGTTTGTAAATTTTCTTGAGGAAGTTGTATAACAATCACCAATAATGATTCCTTCGTTCCATCATGGCCTCTCTTTCGTAGTGTATTTCATCCCTACTGTCCCAAGCACTCTTTACAACTATGCTGTCATCTGCATACCTATAGATACAGGCCTTGTTGATTGATATGGAGCAAGAATAGAGTGACGAAAAGAATGAATCCCTGAGGAACTCCGACGTTGGTGTCCTTCGATTGGGATGAACAACCATCGATAACAACTCAGAGAAATCATCCGGTTCGAAAGTCCTTTATCCAGCCGGTAAGGCCAGAGAAAATACCATAAGATGGAAGCTAGCTTAACAGGCTAGCATACCAGAACCTGTCGAAAACCTTCGACACATCGAGGAAGACGGCAAACGCCTTACCGTTTTTCTCGAGAGCTTCGCCCCATAGATGAATGGCATACGCTAGAAGGTCCCCTGTCGAACTATTTCAGCGAAATCCGTACTCTCAATCGCTAACGAGATCGTTTTGTTTTCTATTAAGATATAATTAATTACATATATCCAGCAGTGGACTTTGAAAGGCTGATAGATAAAACTACTGGTCATTAATATCATTCACTACAGTGTAAATGATATTAAAACAAACATTCTGAATTAATAATCAAATCATCAAAAAAAGTAAAACTATTTATATAAATAAAAATATACTGCAGTAGCAGTAGTCGAACCTGTATTATAGTTAGGTATTCGAGTCGTTGACAAAAATTTCTTAACGTACAAGTATTTGTCACAATATATTAATTAATTATATTATTATAATAATTAAATCTTGAATTTTTTGTTTAACACGACAAAAAGAAATTATATTTGATATTTGATATCACGTACTCTGGGATTTATAAATTGAAACTTTTTCTGTTACTTTAAATCCACATTTATATTTATTATATCTCGTGTCTACCAACTATAAGTACAAAATTTTTCAGAGAGAGTAAAAGACGATAAAGAGTGAATTCAAAACTTTACATTCCAATCTCGCCTGCTCCTTCTTTTTTCCATCTGAGTAAATTGGATTGAAGCGTCTTTTATTTCGGCACAAAGAAACCAACCAGTTGTACGAATCGTACGATACCGGAATTTTGGACCCTTAAACTCTCATGGTACCTCGTAATTTACCACAAATTGCTGCTAATGGCCCTGGGTGACACTTTTATTCATGAGATTATTTTTTTAAAGGCCAAAATCCAATACATTTTAAATATTCAGTTGATTTTTTCTTCATATCACACTGTACACAATTTCTTTTATATACAAAAAAAAATTAATGTAAATGTTGATTAATAAAAGTTGGGTAATAGCCAGGTCTAAGGGTGAATGTAATGAAATAAACATTTTAGCATAATTATCGGATTTATTTAATTTTTAAAATGAATGTAGCGTTTAAATATCTATCCTGTCAATAAGTTGAGATAATAAAACTGTTAAACTTTAACTACGCTTTATCGATATACGGACAAAGGAACCCATTGAACAGATTAATGTGCAACCGGGTATATTTGTTATCTAATTTATCAATCAATATCTTTGGTAACACAAAAGTTATTTTAAGAGAGTAATAAATGCATTTCGATTGCTTTTCACATCCAAGTGCTATTTCTAAACGTTAGGAACTGGCTTTCTGAAGCGAAACCAGGGCTCTTTAATTACCTATTATAGTAATATGACAAAGAAAGAATGCAAATGTACCATTTGAAAGGTACATTATTGCGGATGAACATAGGCTACATACACACATATGTATAAATTAGCTGGATGATGTTATTTGTCAACTATGTCTCAATTTATGTATAATGTATAACTTAATTTTCTTGTTTAATTAAACAAATCTCGGTTACAAGTACTAAAAATAAATTATTTGGTCTGTTTGAAATAGTTGCTACCTACTTACTTAATTTTCGTAATATCTAATAACATCGATGATAGTTCCACCCGCATGACGGTGGGCCGTGCTTTTGGTGTCATTAAAAAGGTATTGGGCTGCAGTCTACGTCTCTTTTATTGCGGGCTTAGGGAGGAACATCGGCAATGTAGTCATAATTCGGTATTATTTATTCTTTTATTTACACTTTATTGAAGCCAATACGGATCACAATGAGTGGACTTAATGCCTAATGAAATTCTCTACCAGTCGCCTATACAAAGTATCTATACAAAACACACATAAATTCATCATAATTCAGAAGTTCACTACACAATACGCCGAGCTATATACTTCCAGGTTAAAGACTATCAATTTTAATGACAGGAAAGACAAATACTCGTTTGAACCTGAAACCAACAGTTGAAAATATTGTCTACTTCAAGGACTTAATTTGACAGCAATTAGGTATTTCCGCAAAGAACGGTAATGCTAATATCCTCATAGCTTCCAACATAACATTTTAAATATCCTTCTTTGAAAACATAATATTTTATCGGAAACGTAGGTTATAAAAAATATATTTAGCGTTAAGATAAACCTATTTCATTAGTCGTTGCTATTAATATCTGCGGACAAAGTAAATAATAGTTTAAGATCTCAAATAAAGTGCATGCGGACTACTACTCAGAGATGGCAATGTGAGGTACTTACTGAACAATAAAACATACATTTCATACATTCTTGAAGCCCTTGACATACATTTATTCGTTTGACATTGTTATGAATTTAGATACGAAGCAATGAAACATATTATAATGTTTTGTTCCTATTGACAACTTTTGTCTCTATTCTATTATCATCATCACCATCGTCGTCAACAACTGTCAGCTGAATATTAATTATACTAAACAGTTTTATTTCTAATTTTACTATAACTAAGCTATAAAATACAGCGAATTTGTTCTATGTTCTAACAAGCACATCGATGATTTGTTAAGGAAATTACTAAGTGAAATTTTATAGGCTATCCCTGGCGTATCCGCGCATTTCATATATACCAGCTTTCAGCAAACCAAAAGCAGTTCTATTGCCAACTTTTAAAATTGACATTGCAAGCATTCTACTTGAGACAGGTGGCAGTCGTAACTGTCTCGTAGACGAAATTTGTGTTTGTCAGTCATTCGTTCTATTCTTGTACAGCTCAGTTTTGCAAAACCAGTCATAAACTACGAACGAGGGACGAGTATGTAACAAGCTAATGAAATTACTTAAGTTGCAAGACGGACAGTTGTAAAGGCCATATTTGAGAACGAGATTTCTCTTATTGCCGTCTTTGGGACACGACAATTGCCCGTTGCTTGTTGAATTTTTATTTGTTCGATTGCATAGTTTTGGGATTCTTCTCGTGTGTTCTGGAAAATATATTTACTCATGTCACAAATTTTGTATTTACAACAAAATATTACCGTATCTTTATGAATAAAACAGTAATGTAAAAGTTTGTCTTTGTACTGTAAGTGTACTGTAAGTTGTAATGTAAATGTTTGTCTGCGTGGCTGACTGTGTCTTCACGTAGTAAATCGTGGAAAACACTGAAAATATTCAGAGGAAACCTTTTTATATTGTAACTTACATTTTAGGTCTAGCTAATATAATTTTCATTTCGGGAAATGGACCTGTTCCCGTTGAGCAGGAACGGGTAGGTACTAGTCAAATTTTTGACTAATTTTCTGGGACTAATGCAATTATTTAATATATTTATAATTCACATAACTAGAAATCCGGATTCGTAAAAAACAAAGAATTATAGTCTGTATTAGACGAGTTAAAACCATAGTGGACCACCCTAGCCAAATGCAGATTGGTGTCTTAACATATCTTTAAGAAGGTTATGGAGAACTCTCGGGTATGCAGTTATCGTCAAGATGTTTTCCTTAACCGAAGCAAGTGATAATCAATTTGTAATACGCACATAATTTGAAAAATTAGAGGTGCGTTTCAGGATTCGAACTCAGGTCTCTCATGCGGAAGACTGATTCATTCCATTACTGATATCTTGTTTATTGTAATGAATCATTACCAATGATTAATAATTTACATGTTTTATTTCTTATGTCAATCAATTCAACTATGTAGTTCAGACAGTCTTAATATTATATTGTAGTCTTAATAATTAATATTATCTTCAAGACATTTCATTTACTGAAGAAGAAGATGAATAAATATTTATTCAATCACAAATGTCTGGTAGTCTGGTAAATAGATTTAAATTTTGTTTTTATTAATAAAATAATTTCAACTCTTTGAACAATGTCATTAAAAGGGAGTCGTTTAAGAGCCATTCAAACGATAATAATGCAAATTTCGTACGCTCACATACCATTTACGTGAAATTATAATGCATTTATATATGTCGATGTCTTTTTTACATTTAAACGTAATTATTGATATCTATGCTAAATAAAAAATTGTTACAGATATATAATTTATATATTTACTAAGCTTTTATTTCAAAATTTCATAAAAGCTATTAAGTTATTGATATTATTTCAAAAAGCCAACGGAATGTTTTATTTTCATGAATGAGAATAAATAATAATAAATTATGAAATGGCCGATGGTGCTTCAATTGTAATTTAAATATCGAAGAGTAATTTAATAGAACGTTTCATCAAAGATGGTAAATTTTAATTTATTAAGTCATCGATGTAATAAATATGACCTTTTTCGCAGATGTATGATTATTATGATAAACTTGATGTAAAATTATTAATTGTTAAATAAGTTGTTTTCGAATTGAACTTGAATGCTGACATCACATTTCGCATGACAATGACAACGACTAATGTTTGACATTATATTCTAAATCTTTGTAATAAATTATCTAAATTTGAGATCTTAAATATCTTAAACTTCGATATACGAAGACTTTACCTAATTCCACTTTGACACAAAAAAATATCAATTAACAGATTGTGAGGTTCAAATATATGACTGCGTAAATTGTAGGTTTCGAAAATATCAGATATTTATTATAAATATCAAAATATCGAATATTTATGATATATATCCGATATATATCAAAAGTTTGATATATATCCATTTTGTATGAAAGCCATATTATTATTTCATTGTATTATTTATGTATACTATTTGTATATGTGCTACACAAACATAATTAATTATGTAAAAAGAAAACTAAAGTCAGACAAATGAAACCAAAACATAAAATCTTCTTCTAGATCAGGCAAAATCAACTAGAAAACATATATAAAACTAAAAAACAGATTTTTTTCTGACACGAAATACCGGCAGAAGTGTTGCTATTTATGGATTAGAACTTACCATTAGGGAGTATGTTTTAACTTTACTCCAACGCCATCTACATTTGGGAAGTAGAAATACAGTAACAAACGCCAAAAATAACTCAATAATATAAAATTTGATATATATAATAAAAAATCATTTGATATATATCAGATATATATCGGATATACATCATGATATACATACATATATCCATTGATATATATCCTCGAACCCTGTATGTAAACATTAAATTATTATTGTTCAAACTACTGATTTAAATAATTTTCTTAGCACTCAAAGAACGTAGAGGAGGAAATAAATAACTATGTAGAGCGGGTAAATTCCAAGGCTTTTTATAGTGGAAATGGTATAAAAAAGCTGTAAAGCGTTCTAAATTCAATGATAACATGTAACTTACGTCCCTATACGTGCGTGACGATAAGGCCAATCGGGAAGGTTATCTACCCACCTTGAACCAGCAGTTTAACCGTATTTTAGTAATTGCTAATAAATGTTTACGAGCAATCAGGAAAGTTTATCTAGAAACGTCAACACGAAACCATCGTCGTAAAAGATATTCGACTGAATACTGAATGAATGTAAAAAGAGATGAAATAGTCATTTGCATACAAATATTTTAGCCGGCATAAGCTGAATAAACGTTATTTTGAATATCAAATATTCAACATTCTTCAATATTGATTTTATAAGTACTTACTGATAATAATATTTTGCCAACAAAGCTTGCTTTATTAAATACTATTAATTCTTACTAGAATAAACAGTTAATAATTTCTGGAAAGACGCACGAATGCTATTTATAAAAATAATCCTGTTTTCCAATAAACTTTTTTATTATATTTTTAGAAGGACTTTAACAAATTAGCTGATAATATTGAGAAAATATTGTACTTAAGAATACATTTCAATTGACCCTAATCTCTACTACTGTGCATCGTAATTACGCGATTATTTTTATTTATATTTATTGAAAATTTAAGATTTCATGTCAATTCCTATAATTTATCTGTATAATATTGTACTGTTATATGTATTTATATAACACAATCCCGACCTCTACTTCCTAACTTACTCGTAACCAGTTTATCGGACACTCTCCGTATGATTTTATTATTTATATTTATTGTATATAAAAAAATAATTATTACTTGGAATTTTTTTTAAATTCTTACGTTAGATAGGAAAGTGAAGATTGCACTTTTAAGTTTTATTCCATCGATAAGCTTCATTCTTTAATTGCCAGCATCGTCAACTTTCAGGTCATTTACAAGGTAACATTGAAACGCTCTCGCTCACTGTAATGAAGTTCTGATCAAACTGCTATTTCTCTTATTACGATTAGTTGTTTGAGATGTTACATTACGTAATATTTTTTAAACATAAAACTAACCGGGTCGAGTTAGTCCAATTATTTTTTTTTATAAAGTTGTTGATATAGGGTACCCAAAAGGCTTTTTTGACTTTCTATGTCTGGCCCACTGTCTGTGAATAGAATCACTAAATGGATTTAAATGATTATTTTTTAGTAGTTCATATAAAACGTAAACTACGATACTGTTTAGTCCGGAAAATTATTCCATTCTCGCGTTATCGAAATTAATAATTTGTATGAACATTGTTAAGAGGGTGTTGTTGAGAGATTGTTAAACAAAATTTTAACTGCTGTTTTGCAGCTATTACAATGAATGAACATTTTCAATTCACAGCAATAACTGTTAAATAGTACAATACAGCAGACATTATATAAAACCTAACAAAAATTATAAACGATAATTTCAAGTGCTATCTTGCTATGGGTAAAAGGCGTAATTTACCAAATCGAGAGCGGTAATAGTTAAAAATATAGTATACTATTCGCATTTAGATGTATTTTTTGAGAATTTATTAGCGATTACTATTTAAAAGACATTTTCTTTTTATCTTGTATGTCTTTGAATAAACTGTCGAGGACGTAAAATAACTGAATTAGTCCTCCCGCATGATGCTCCCGTGCATACTAAGTAATCACGATATTTAAATTCATCCTACGGTTCACACTATTAAGACTGTTTTAGGGTTACGGGCCATTAAATTAAGTTGTGCTGTGAATATAAACGGATTCGTTACAAATTTAAAAATAATCTAACGTCAGATAGACATAGTGATTGTTGCGGACGGCGGAAAATGATTAATTTAGATTTACATGATGTAATTTAACTTAGTTCATTGAATGTAAATAATGTTTAAAAAATTTTAATGTAATATGGAGAAATGTATACGATAGAATAATGTAGCGCTAGAAAGGGTCAAAAGCCATATGATAGAAGAGTACAGCAATATGTAACGTCCTTTATATGTTGATGTATTCTCCTATCACACGTTTAACTACGAGTTAAAACAGGAAAGGTTTATATCAGATTAGAGAAAACAAACATTAAAAGTACGAAAATCACCGAGTAATTTAATTGGAGGGCTATCAAATGGGTCCATAAACAAGCCGCTAGTTGTAACAGTTTTTTTTTTTATATACATAAAGTTATAAGAAAAATCATGTAATTTTGTGTTCCAACTTGAAGAAATAAAGGAAAGAGCTGCTAGCTAAAAACCTTTTATTTTTTGATCACTGCATTGTACACTATACAGTGATTCTGTTACAAATATATTAAAACGTAATTAACATTTTCCGATCATAGATCCGACTGCAAACAAATTGAACCATCCTTTTTGTAATATGAATCAATAAAATTATAAATCATTTAGAGTATAAATAAATTAAACTCGGCGATCAAGTTTATGCCTCAATAGCAGCGATCAAGTTTATGCAATTATTAGGTATGTAATAATCGGAACGTCGAGATCGTATAATAGTTTGGGTACTAAGTATTAATATTGCGAAAAAGATACTCAAAAGTTTCCTAAAACTGGACATCGGATTCTAAAGTGAAACTGCGTTTAATAGTAATTTATGATTCTGATCTAAAAATGGAATAACCAAAAAATTGTGATTAGATACCATAATCAGAAGAATTTACGAAAAAAAAAATTATTAATGGCTGCATATATTAACCATGTTATTGAATTTTTATGTGATGTAACAAATTGAGAATTATTCAATTTAACTAATAAATTACATGACAATATTATTTGTTTATTTTGAATATTATAAGCAATATTCAATTGTAACTTTTAATCATTATTGTTATTTATGCATCATTTGATAATAGGTACGAGTAATTACGTAATTTCGATATATATTTATTATACAAGGTATTCTTCAAAGATTCTATTATTAACAGTTTTGTTTGTTTGAAGATTTTACGTTTTACAAACAATAATGAATAGTTACGTATTTATCAAGGTAATCAAAGTGCCACCGCAATTGGCGTGCTATTTACACGGAGCTATGAGAATTATATCTTTATGCTCATACAAATATATAAAACCTAAAATCATAAAATACGTGCCGTTTCGTTGATAACTTTTTACTGGTAAGATTAATATAATGACGTTAATACACCGCGTCACAGTAACTTCAAAATATATTGATTTGCCATTTCATTATGATAAAGAAAGGGTAAGTAATTGCATATTTACTGAATAAGATTATTGTTCACGCAATCACGCCTTAAGCCATAACCACAAATTTGTCGAGCAATAACGTAAATTCAGTAAAAGTTCATTTGGCTTCAGTCATTATTAACAAAAGATTTTCATCGATAAGGCCTAGTAGGTCGTTAAATTCATTAAAATCGACAGTTTAATGGCTTATTTTAAAATTTAAATCTTTAATGACTTCATTTACTTCGACAATATACAATGCTTGTTAACGGGAATACGATGAAATATAGAATATGTAAATATTAGGTCACAGTAAAGATTTTTTACTCAATTACATAAGTGATTATAACTCGTATTTTTAATAAAAATATAATATGGTAATCCTGTTTGAAACCTTTTCAGACAAAACAAACTTAGTTTTTTAATAAAGTATGTAAACCTCAAAACATTAACGGTTGTAACATATTTAAAGAAGAGGGTCTTATAAATTTCCACTTATAAATATTGTAATATTTACAAAACTCAAACATATTGGAATAGATTAGATGGCATTCCCGTTTGTTATAAGCATTCTTCCTTATCGATTAAAATAGTCACGTTTAAATCGGATTCATAGTAAGGGGTTCATACTATAAGTGTATATTTATAATAGGCTATGATAAACGGATAAATAACTGCATGTGTTTTTCCATCCATGGTTGAGTCCATGCCACACTCCTTTGCTCGTGGTGAATACTTTTCTCTTGCAATGTCAAGTCAATCAACGAGTGAATTTATATTTAACATGGTACTCAGCATTAGACGGCCGGTGTGCTCATTTACTAGCTATTAACATAAAAAAGACAGGCAAACACGCAAATCTATTAATATTTCAATTATGTTCAATGAAACCTAGTCCAATATAAAATTACAATTGTTAGTTGGTCATTAAACTTTAGTGATTCGCTCTTCGAAATTACTACTGTTGTACGTTGTCGTTCCACCGACTGCCTTATTTATGTTTTCTAGATATAAAAACTTGTCAGATGAATGACAATGGGTTTTATGACGATCAAACGTCACGTTGGTACATACAGTATAATTAACTTAGTAGGTCTATAATAAAGAGTAATATAACAATATTCCATAAAGAATAACTTCATAATTTATCGCAGATTTCTTTGGTCACCTAAAATTGCGTAAAATAACAAAGCATTTACAATAATATAAAGATAAAGATTACCCAATTAGGTATTTCAATAATCATTAAATGTAAAGATCAATGGCAGATTTTGTCAGCTACAAAGTTAGTAAAGCGATTTTATTTAAAAGTTTCAACAAGATTGGAACGGATTTACGTTTACACTCGGTCATGCACTCAAGGGCTGACTTGTATTTATTCAAAAAATACTTTGGGTTATTTACAATAAAGTTTACGACGCTGATACGAGTGTTAATTGCATGAACAAATCTCGTATTTGGGAGTCACGAAAAACGAGTTAACGCATTAGGTGTTGCATTATATGTTTCTTTAACTGTCACTAAAACATATCATTGCTTTACGTCAAGGACCGACAACGGTCATAGACACTATATCCAGTGATTTTTCATTTTTACGGTTACGTAGCCAAGTGATTTTAATGGAATCCATACTAGTATAATTATGTATATTATTGAGTGTGTCGATACTGCCTATAGTAAAATGTTGCCCCAGTTTATAAATTATTATCCTAAATTAAATGGGAAGAAATCAGTTATTGCAATAGCGGCTTTCTTATTTAGAATTTTTTAAAAGGTTTATTTTTATTACTAGTGTACAAATATATATAATTGCGATTATCTGACATGAAATGACCATATGGGATGTGATGACCTATAAAAATTCAACTTCCAATATAGGCAAATTATATAATTTAAAAATTCTTTGTAACTACTTAAATATTCGATCCTGTTTTACGAGCTGACACCATCTATTAAGCAATCAAACATTGCATACGTGCTAATATATATTTAGGAGCAAAATGTTTTTTTAAATTAAATTTTCCATATTACACTGTACACTGGCTTTAATGAAACATACTTTTAATATACAAACAACCATGACAAATATTTGCATGAACGTTTGTATACAGCCCCTTGGGGTCAAGTATAAACGAAATATTTAGCAATTATTTCACGACATTCTAGCATAGATGGTTGTGATCATTCATCTTTACTGGGGTCTACCATGTTTGTATGACATAAGTAATTACCGTACTGGGGAAGAGGTTCATTACTTTATTAATAATAATAAGAATTAGTATTTTCTAATAAATAATCTAAATTATTATTACTTGTTGTTACATATTTATAATAATTTAGAAAAATATTATTCATCTTTAATAATATTTAAATACTATTGGAATGCCACAGTAATTGTTTCGTTCCTCTTCCCGGAGGTTAAGAGGCAGAGATAAGAATGAAAATGTTAATTTTTCCGTTATATTTTGTTAGTTAACATTTTTTAAAGCAATAAATATTTGTTGGAATAAAATTACAACGAATTTTTGGATCAGAATAATATAGAAATGTCGATAAATCTTGATGAAAAAGTATTTGTACATAAATGATTTAAAATTGTAAGTATCCTATGCGCACAAATAGTTTGTTCGATTCCGTACTTAATTAATTAACTCAACGCGTTTAAAAACAACATTTTCTATTCGGCATTGGATACTGTCAATGACATGTAGGGCCATGTTTCTGCGTACTGTAGAACGCATTAATAAGTCATTTTACTTTTCCAAGAAACATTAATGGAAACTAGAGTAAAGGATAAACGTCTTAGACTTTTGAAGGGGAATAATTTCTTTGACGACGAATTTTCTTCTCCTAATGAAACAAATTAAACACTCTTAATACATATGGATTATACGGATACCAAGCAAATAATTGATAAGTAAGAGAAAAACACTTCACTAAGTAGTACATAAAAATAGTTTTCGAAACAACGACGACTTGTTTACGAATGTCACTGTCATTAAGAAACAATCGAGTGGGTGTAGATAATGTATTGATAAGGAAAATGTACTTACGTTTCGCTCTTGTCGTAGATTGGGAATGTTTGATGCGTCAAATCTTGCAGAGACGAGCTGGTTTGAGGCTCAGCAGAGATACCCTGAGCCCTCTGCTTTCTGGGGCCTCTCGATACTCTGACATATTGCTGGTACGGAAATACGCTCTGCAATTTATCTAACTGCGAGCGCAATTCCAACATCTCTTGGTCGCGTTGTTTCAACAACGCCTCCAGCTCCCTTATTCTCTCTATTAAGGGCTGCATATCATTACTTACTGCTGCGTTAGCAACACAATTTTCTGATTCGGAATTCATCGCGGTAGGAGTCCCCATTATTCCGTTTAATTCTTCTCTATACGTTTCGTTTAAGGCACGTCGGTCGCCGTTTACTGTGGGCGCCACGGTAAGCGCTCCTCCACCTGTGTTCACTACGGCCCTCGGCTCATCGTCAACAGCTGTTCGCTGTGACGATCCAAAGCAGAGGGTATCGAAACAGACGCGCATTCACTCGGTTACCGAGTACTGTACGGAATCACTGGGATTTGTCACTTGCGTTTTACAGTCACGTTAGTTAGTGTATTGTCACTATCCCTTATCAGTTTGATACTAGGGTTGCAGGAGTGTGTGGATGCGTGCGAGTCGTGCGACACGGACGCGGACAGGCGACGTAGTGCTCAGCTGATACGCTGTCCTCTTCGCTACACTTTGGAGCCCCGCGTGCCGCGGTGACGCCCTGCAAATAACATTTTCTTTTAAACAAGAAACATAAAGGTACAATTGGATTAAGAATCCAATATATTCTAAGACCGAACTATCACATATACAAAGACAACTTTTGTAGGGGCGGCGGATATATAAAAAACTACAAAACTACCTAAAAGTATATATTTACAAAACCGGCTGCTTATACAAGCTGCCAAATTTATATGTAGCAACGATGAGGTTGTCCGTTTCACTTGTGTTAAGATTCTTATCAGCGACATTTCATTAATTAATACAATATTTATGATTAATTAATATTCCAAAAAGGAGATAATTTAAGTACGAGAAGTTGAAATTATCGGACTGGTTGAATGCTTTTATGCGTTATTAAGTAAAAAAAATATTACATAAGATCTGGAATAATATAAAGTGAGTGGATACGTATTTTCACAAGTACAATATATACAATTATAAGTATTATTATAAAAATGTACAATAAAAACTATAGTAAACATCAATCCATCAAAAACCGCGTCTATTCTGTAAAAACAGATAAAATTCCGTAAATTAGTAAAACTACACACAAACTTTAATAAGCAGTTGTTGATATTAAAATGTAGATAAGATAAGATTAACGATTTAAGTTTGGTTATAGGCTGATAGGCCTTAAAATAAAGATTAATACTGTTTATCTGCTTATGGCATCAAGACAGCCAATTGTAAAAAGTATTTATATTGATCATTTAGTTACGAGATACATGATCACCTGATGCTTACACAGTGAAGGCGACCATGTGACTGTATATCTAATCTCATTGAAATCGTTCGACACAATCTAAAGATCTGTCTCTTAAAATAGTTAGTATATACTCATTTATAATAAAAAAACCCTTCTTAGAATACCGTATATCTCAATCCAATTCTTTAAATATCGATGAAAAATGTAATAAAAGAAATATTTAATAACCTTAATCAATGTCAATATGAATAAATCGATTTTATGCTCCCAATGTTTGTGTCCATTAGAAAATATAAAAAAATATGTAATCGTGCATATTATACATTGGGGTTCAATAATAAGTGTTTTATTTTGTTGAAAAAAATATAGTATTAAAAAATTGAACCAAAGAAAAAAAACGAATTGGGCGTAATGTTGACAGGCTTATCTGTGGAGACTGTCAAATGAGATCTGTCATCGTGAACTAAATATAGATCGCACATTTGAATTTGATATTACTGTAGGGACCACGTAAGTATGAGTGGCTGAATAAACAAGTGTGTATGCAAGTGTGAAGTACATATGTATGTGAGGAGTCGAGTTAGTTACTGCGCACTACCCGACTGGAATACATGTGCATAGTCACTCGGCGTTAATTGGCACGAATAAAAATGAACTTTAATATTTCGACTTTAATTTCATCCAATAATAACAGTAGCTCCCGATGCAGGAATAGAATTAGGGTAATTGTGGCACATACTATATTGGTGACCCCGACGTTTGGAACTGTGAATGAAAATTCTCGCGAATGAAGTAATATTACATAACCTAAAACTTTGCCGGCGTGAATATAAATCCTGCAGTGCCTTTATTACCTACTCGGGAAACTGCGCCTATTCCTGCAGCGGTCGAACTTAGTGGCGATTTATCGCAAATAACGGTGTCATCGCGCATACTGGAATTTTGGACGGCTGCTCCACGGCTTTAGTTCGTCCAATTTGAGGCTGTAATAGCGAACCAAAAACTTTTAAAGATGGGCACCAGCGTACTGTTGCACCATTCTTCAGAGATTGTCTCTTCATGCAACAAGTTATTGAAAAATAAAGTCAGCCACTTATATCCATCCACATATAACAGCTTCCAAATCTCAACTGGTATTTCACCTGGGCCCATAGCCCTCCCATTCTTCATACCTTGCACTGCAGCTTCCACTTCAGAAACACTTACCTCCCTAACTAATCCTGCGTTCACTCACACATCCTCAAGCTCACCATTCCAAGGATTCTCTTAATTCTATGTTTTTCAAAATACCCTTTCCATCTTTCTTTTTTGTCCTCGGTATCTAATAACACTTTCTCAGACTCGTCTTTTATACATTTAACATGCGTCATATCTCTTGCACCCTTCTATGTTTGCTTCTCTATACGGTATCTTTGTTTTTCACTATCTTAAGACTCCAAGGACCTGTACAAATTGTCTTGGGCCTTAGTTCTTGCAACTGCAATCGCCACTTTCGCTCTTTTCTTGCATCTTTTATACATGTTTTTCTTTTATTCTTTCAAGTTATCATCTACATATCCACTCTGTCACTCGTTGAATGCATTCTTTTTTTCTTTCAAAGCCTTTTGTACCTCTTCATTCCACCACCATGTTTCTTTACTTATCGTGCTTTTTCCCTTCGTCACTCCCATAATATCCTTTGCGGTCTCTTTAACACATCCAGCCATTTTCATCCAACATTCATTCACTGACTTCTCTTGCATACTATCAATTCCTATAATTTTATCAACCATTCTACTCGTAAATTCATTCGCACAATCAACTTTATCTAATAAATTCGATTTTATTTTAGAGGGGGGTCTATGTTTCTTGCTGTTGGTCTTAACAATACATTTTACGTTGAGTATCAACGAGTGGCCGCTTTTGTAGGTAACCAGGTGGTTGTCCTTTTTTTTGAATCCACGTGTTGGTAATAGCCAGGTCGAAAGCTAAGGCAGCTTGAAGCAACGCCTCCCCTTCTTCATTGCGATTGCCCCACCCCTAGCCTCCGTGCATTCTTTCATAACCATCACTCATTTTTCCCACATTTCAATTAAAATCACCACCAACATAAATCTCCTCATTATCAGAAACATTTGTAACCACAGAATCAAACTCCTCCCAAAACTTATCTTTCATTCCATCATCACATCCTGTCTGTGGCGCATATACACTCACTTTATTCATAATTACATTTTCAAAAATCACCTTAAAAGCCATTACTTGATCACACACTCTTCTTACCTCTGTTACAGAGCCTTTCTATGTACTGTCAAGTACAAGAACACCATTTCTTTTTCCATCGCTCTCGTTCTGGACTCGGTTCTTACGTCGCACCCATCCGTACTGATGCGACAACCCTTGTCCATTTCTTACAGGAGCCGGGTGCTGCCTCTGCGCGTCGCCTGCAGGGTACGCCCTAGCCTCGTCGGACTCTTTATTTAGACACATCATATTTAGCCTGCCTAACGCCAACCCTCCTTGAGATTGCTTTCGTTGGAAATAAAAGGGGATATGGGGAATAAGAATGATGGGATAGGAAAGGGATACCGCTACCACAGGACAGAACAGACAGGACAGAAGGAATGTGACGACAGCAGCTACAGCAGTTCGGGGTCGCGAACCTGCAGTAATTCCACACAGTACCGGACAGGTATCTGATGGAACTAACCTCTGAACACTCATTTTTTATTTCAGATGCTATAAATACAGGTTGAGGATATCTATACAGGGTGAATTTTTCAAGTGGGCGTGGATGACCAAATCCGAATCTACGAGAAATAGCTAAAAGTACTCAAAAGAATCTCGGGTCCGATATTAATGAAGACTAAAACTGCATCATCGGATTTTTGAAATATCCGTAAACAAAACCCGTTGATTTAAAAAAAAAACACTGTATAATTATTCGATAGTGTCGCTAAAAAGGATCTTTTTTTAGTAAGGATATTTTATTTTATGATCTCATTTTTCAATTATTATCCAGTGAACAACATCCTTTTTATTGATTTATTTTAAACAGAAAGATGGTCGAATGTCTCTTGAAGTCAGGTGTAAGTATTTCGATTAGCATGAATTAACTAGAATTGATTGACACAAAAAACCTTTATGTTTCGGGTACATCGCAGAAGTAACACAATTATATATATTATGTATTTTAAATCCGGTAGTACAAGAATCCCGTAACATACACGTGAGTTACTTGGCTAAAAACGTCTTAGCTCTGCACTTGTCTGACAGTTATTTATAAACCATTTAAAGTTTTTTATTATATTTAACAAAATACCTTCTATATAAATCGACAGCACAAAAAAATTGACATTTTAGATTGTTTTACGATAAAGGGATGTTTAACCGACATAAAAAAGAAAAGGTCCTGTGTACGTTTTTTATGTATCTACAGCTTTAACTTCTTTATTTGTGAACCAATTTTGATGTTTTTTTTTATTGTATAGATAATTTTAATATTGACTCGGAGTTGGTCCTTTTGAAATATAGTGAGGGTCTGATGATGATCTCTGGAGTTAAAAAGTGGAACTTCTCAAGATAGCAATAACTGAACCGTTCTTAAACATATTTGCTGTTTGTAACATTGACAATGCATATGCAATTGACTAACCCATTGACCATTTCAGGATCAAATTATGAGTCCTGGAGACAACAAATGCAAATCCTCATTTAATTATGATTAACGAACCGTGTTTCTTTTTCTTGCCGGTTATTTTGCTTGCAGTACTTATATGATGAAAGCAACAGCTTGACTGGCTAGGATTTAGGGGATAACACTGGTATTAGTCAAAAGAAACTCCTTAGTTGTGACTTGGACAGTAGTCGTGACATTTAAAAGCAAGTACACGATCTACTTATCCCGTAACATAATAATATTTTGTAAAAGCGTTTTAACTGAATGAATTAAAATACTATACTATTATTTGCGATAATAATATTCATAATGTTAGACTTAAACATCTTAGCAGTATTCAATTTTAAAACGTTAGCAATCTTTCCTGTAAGATAAAGATTTTTTCGCTTTGGCCCTTATTCCGAAGACCCATTAATATTGGATTTAGATTATATTACATTTAGATTATCCAGGAACTATCTTAATGAATGTAATTTTTTAATTTCATCTCCTATTTTTCACTATTAGGGGTGATTTTTTTTATTTAAACGGGATTAAACGGGAAGTACCCCTTTAATAAAAGGAATTTTCCAAAGAGATTAATATATGACGGAGTTCTGAAGTAACAAACATAAAAAAATAAACGAATTGAGACCCTCCTCCTTTTTTGAAGTCGGTTAAAAATAAAGGCTGGATTTACATTGTCTGAGCAATTTTAATAAAGCTAGACGCATTCAGAAACACATAACTATAACATGTTCCCTCAATGGCAACGCACACTAGTTACTTACCCTACTTGAAAAATAATTAAATAAATTAAATGATATGTTTTAAGTCTATGAATTTACAAGAATCAACATTTTACAATTTTTGGGAAATGAAGAAAGTAGAGTGTTTCTAGTAGTTTCCTTTGACGTACGAATACTTATTAGTTTGTAGTATTTACTATGTTTCGGCGGGAAAACCACAAGTCACTACGAACTAGAACACTTTCATGTGTCAAAACAGAAAGCTGGCAAAGGTATCGTAAGGCGAGCAGCCAATATAAACTAAATTTATTAACAAACGTCACAACCAATATAAAAATAAACGAAGGTTAATGGAATTTATATAACCCAAACATGGACTTTAGTCACGTTCTATACGCGCCACGATCCTGTTACTGTGTAAAATAAAAACGCTGTACACAGTATGTATACCTGTCTATCTATCTATTTAAATCCACTGCTGAACATAAGCCTCTTCTAATGGGTCTCACTTTGCCCAGTTCTGAGCCCTCTGAATCACATTGCTTCCCACTGTTTTCTTCGGGTCATCAGTCCACCTGGTTGGAGGGGCAACCTGTGTTCCATTTGACTAAATGCCACTCTAAAACTTTTGCCCATGTAATAATTATCCTACAAACTATATACCCTGCCCATTGCCACTTCAGCCTGGTCCACAATATTGTCTTTAATAAATAAATAGATAACACATTCATAAATATTCAATAGGCACAGACACAAAGGATACTTTTTACTATTCCAAACTCTGTCCTTATTGATTGATTCATTAACGACAGGCCGAAATGATTGAAGCTAGGAGCTTCAAGTGAGTCGCTAAGAGTGAAATTCTGTGTATTATTCAGCCGACATGGGATGATAATCATAATGAAGAAAAGAGTAGGTATATATGAAAATCCATCATTATTATTATTTTTATTTTTTTATTAAAATATCGTAGAATTATAAGTATTTCAATGTATGTTATTGGTTTTTAGGCTTTCTGTTAAAAATAAATAAACACAATAATATATACATACACAATAATAATACATACACAATAAATAAATACATACACAATAATAATAAAGCATTACCAAGTAACAAGATCCGTAAGCAAAAATTTATCTGTGAAATAAATGTCTACCACGCCCAAAAATTTAACCCGCAATCTTTTGCTCTGCGGGCAGCTCTATCAACTGTCATCTTAAATTTACTATTATTTCATAATTGTATTCGCAAAGCTTTAAACAATTTAACGCCCATAAATTGCAATGGTTACTGCCGTAAATAAGTGTAGCTATATAAAAGTTTTTATTGTTCATTTATCAATTATTTATTATTACGTAAAAGACGTTCAACGTGTGAGTTTTGGATTATTCATAATCTTGTTTGTTACTCAATTACTTTATAAGATACTGCTTGTTGCTAAATACATGATAAAATTCAATGTTGTGTGCTAATAATTTAACTCCAATCCATTACCAGCTCACTTGAGGGTAAAGGGCTGTTTTCGTTATTGAAAAGGCTTTGAGCATACTTTACCACGCTGATTACGTATGATTAGCAAAATGGCCAATTCAAGTATTTATGGCGTTAAAATATCTTCAAACAGGCGCAGTACTAGTGTCGTAGGGATCAGAACCCTCCCTCAAAATCGTTCACCTCAAATTTATATTCCTTTTAAAATTATACAATTTACGAAAATTTACTAAATTATTAAGTTCCTGTGTAAATAGTTAAATATTTTGTTTAAAAACTTTTTTCTGTAATAAAGTTAATTTACCAAGAATTAATTAGGCCCCTTCAAAATCATCGACTACGGCCACGAGCGCTCCAAAAAGGCATCATTCCAATTTGTTTTCAGCTCACTGGAGGCACTAACGCCTCCTTGTAATTGAAGCGGCTTGAAACGTAGTCCGTTAAGACTTATTTTAGTTCACTGGAAGGTAAAAGGCCCCCGACATAGTTCAATGATTGCTATCTAACGATAACAATTCTATTTTTATTAAACGCGAGTCCTGACATTTCTGTATCGTCAGAGCAATGAATATGCTCTGGGTGACTACTTACACTTTAATTAGACTATCTACTATCGCAGAAACTAGTCCTTTCGACACTCGGAAAACATTTAAATGAATCAACTAATGATCTTATTAATTAATATTATTGCTCAGGACAGCTTAACGTGCTGTCCGAGGCTGATCGATTATATTATCGCTAGATCCGCCCACATCTCATCTATTAATCTTCATCTTTCAGAGTACTAGTAGGCGATATATGATTGAGTGATACGACATTGAAAATCTAGTTCTAAAAATAGATGTTATTAATATAAAATATCGGAAAATTTGTAGGACGGATATTACTTCGATCTATTGAAATAAAATATAACTATCTGGATAATAATGTTACGGCTAATTAAATGTTATGATACTAAAGTACGTTTATTTAGAAATGTGACTAACACAAGTTATTGATACAACAATAACGATCCACCTAAAGAAATTTACCATCATGGTCGGTAACTTATATAAATTATAACCTTACCCTACATTTCACACAGTAGGTCCCCGAGTTCGGTATTCAGTTCCGGGGGGTGTTCATGATGCATTTGAACATAGTCTACATACAGGTGCCTCATCTGCACACAATCGTTTAATATATGATAGTAGTGTGCGAGGTGTCCCGGTTTGCACGAGTGTCCTGATTTTCAACGATTGTAGACGTTTTTAATCAACCCTACGTAGGACCGCCAAATATTTCGATTTCGAATTAGTCATTTCACGTAATTTCACGGCAACATTTTGTAATGGCTCGTTCATTATATTATTTATGTAATCAATATTTTTCTAATAATTTGAATTTATAATAATAATGTTGACAGGGTGAACTTATCTTTTTTAGAAACTGTTTTCTGTTTTTGGAATTTGGCAACGTGACTCATAAAAAAATTTGTTCCAAAAAAATTTTGTTGTTGTTTGCATCTTTTAAGATTTTTAAATCTGGCAAGACTATGTGGATGGGAAAACACAACTATTATTGCGCCCGTGGAAAAAAACACGCCCGTTCTTTATAACAGAAAATCATAGCTGAATCTACAATTCATAATAATTTACTTATATATTGTACATGTAAATATTTATGCAATAGAAAAGCCAATGATAAGCAAATTGTTTGATAACTTATAGTTATTAAAGGACAAGCGGTAACAATGAAGAAATAAAAGAAGTGTTTTTAACATTGACGGCCAAAAGCGTGTGATATAAAATGGTTAACTCACTGACTCTTAATATACGTATTTAAGACAAATCAGATAAAAAACTAATTAAATTAAACATTTAAAATACTAATACACATGCACTACAAGTTCTATATGGAAATAGGACTAAAATATTATACATAACATATAATTCCAGATCATTGAACCGTTCGATCTGTTAAGATATCACTTGAAGAGACATATCACTTGATGGTAAGTGATAAACATCGCTAACCAAGCCAACCGAGAAGCAAGCGATTGATTGATTTTTGAAAAACCCCATATACTATGGGAATAATTATTCTTAAGTAACGTGACTAATTTCCAAATACTAATTTCCGAAGCATCCATTTACTTGTGCATTTTCAGCAACTTTCTACTGGTAACCTAGTACTAGGCTAGTACTCGTATGATAACTAGATACATTCATCAATTGTGCTAAATACAGTATATATAAATATCACTTAATATTATACCTCAAATGTATGTATGTCAATGTAACTTAAATGTATGTATATAACACTTCTTCTGTATATGTCAGGCAATTTTTACTACCATCTCAGCCGCGCAATGGACACACTATTAGTCCATTATGACAAGTTAACATAACCTTCAATTTAAGACGTTATTTAATTCAGCGGTCTATTATTAGTTCGCTGCTATCCACGGTAGATAAGTAAAGAATGTCATAGAACTTTTAACAGTGAATGTTTAAATTATTACAAAATAAATCAATCCACCATCTGGCAAATTACGAACGTAAGTAACATATATTGAATTTCATGAATAACTATTTTATACCTCGAAGTGTCACTTGCAACCAGATTGGTTGTAATTCTTAACCGTAGGCGGAGAAATCTAATTAAATATATAAAACGGTCCGTCATCAGCTGTATCCCGGCGTCCTTTTACGATGCCGATACGCGTCAATATTGCAGATAAAGCGGACACTTCTGCCGAGATAACTTATCTTAAGCAAGTTCAAAATGAGATTATAAGACTAGTCTATCTGGGAATATACACTTATCAAAATCTTCCATGCTTTGACGATTTCTCACAATTAAGATACAGCATTTTGTGTTACAGATAATACATAGTGTAATACTTGACATAAGTTGAAAGGCTCAACTGTCATTAGTATTTATGAAGTGTCAGCTGTCAAGTTTGTTTCCATCATCGTAGATTCGCCGTGATCATGATACATATAAATATGTTGTGTATATATGTTTGATTTATTTATTAAATGATTCACAACTATATTAACATGAAATAGATGGTGTTATAGTTATTTTTAATGAATTTTATATTCTTATATATTGTAAGGTAGGGTTTTTATGGACATGACATTTCAGATCTGGATACGGATATATGAATAATGTTTTACCGGTTTCGGTTACGGTTACAGATATAAAATTATTTTGGATTATCCGACTGTTTCGGATAATTTCGGGTATGGATATTAAATGATTTACAACTTGGATTTTTTTTTTTTTTACAATAAATAAGTTATTGTTTGACAACAATCCCACCAGTATAATGTATTTACAAGGTTTTACTATATTTCTAGGTACTATGTGATATTATAATTAGAGAATAACACAATAGCCTAAAAAATGGAATAATAAATACTGTCTAAAAGTGTATCGGCTCAGCAAGCGGAAACTTGGCATAACTCTTTTCATTTAGACTCTGTCGCTATCCGAAATTATTCGAAACTTTTTATCCGATTCGGTTACGGTTTCGGATATATTTTAATTTCGGTCCGATAGTTTCGGTTACGGTTACAGAGCTCCATAGCATCCCTCGTATGGGGGCAAACAGGCAGTACAACTAAATTTCTAATAAATTATGCAAATCTCTACTGGTTACTTAAAACTTTACATCAGTGACAATAATACTTATTTGTTGTACCATTGTCAATCTCAGTTTAATTTCCATATAATCTATCTTTCAATTACTTAAGTCAAAATTATGAAATTAATTACTCTTTCATAAAGATAAAGTACTCATTTTGAATTAAAAAAAATTAAATCAGAGGCAGTCATGAGGACTGCCAACAGAAGTGAATTTTCAAACTGATTGTAATATTAAAAATTAAAATTTCATAACTTTTGAATTAAAGTTAATAACATAAATCAGATTTTCACATCTATCGGCGCTCCGAGCAACAAGTATTATATTTTATTTATTCATTAAAACACATGTCGCCTCGTAAACCCAGTACCAAATATAAATACAGGTTCAATAAAATAATAACTAATATACACTTACATTATGTTAATAAGGTTTTTTTTATATTTATATTCATATATTATATTTATATTTTTATATAATCAAATATACCTTAAATATTAGCATATTGCTGATGCGAACCTATAAGATTTTCACCTACCCAAAAGTTTCCCTTTAAAATTCTTAAAAACACAAAAAAGACTTACAAGTGTATTTAAAAAAATGTCTATTTGGTAACCAATCGACTTATTTAACCTGCCATATGACATTCTGAAGAACATCATTTTATACTTAACCCTATACGCGTACGATATTTTAACCTTTTTGTAGTACAAAAAATTTGTACAAAAAAGTCTATCACTCTGTGGACGGGCAGATGGCAGACACGCGACTGACTCTGTATGGATTTTTTCATGAGATGTGCTAAACCTAAAAATTCGACAAATATAATTACCTACATTCTTGTAGGTACTACTATTAAAAAAAAATAGTCACATAGATTGTTCATTAAATATGCTAAACCTAAAACTTGTAGTAATAATTAGCTACATTTTTGTAGTTATTACTGTTAATTCTAAAAAAATTAAGTAATATAAATTGTGTACTTTTGTTTTTAGTCTTCAATGGAACGATCACTTCAATAAAATTAAAACAGAAATTACCCATTATATGTAGTAATGCACAAAGTAAAGATATATTTATGTTGTTTACAAATTATGTGCCCACAACATGTTTAAAATCGAATTAAATTATGAACAGCGGTGACCTATACAATTTTAAAAATAACGTGTCATTAACTACATTGGCTGGTGCAAGACAAACAGTTAAATGTTATCATTTTATAAAAAGTGTATAAGAATGAGCTGTTTTTGGAATTCAAAATAATTATGTAACACGTGAGCCATCATTACATGAACCGATTAAATTCAAATTTAGTGATATACCATAACATGTTACGCAGTAAAATTCGATATATTAAAAAAAAATAGGTCAATCAATACTAATATTATAAAAGACTGCGAATTTTGTGTTTGTGCGTATGCAGATGATAATATCTGGAACCACGGCACCCACTAGAAAAATTTTTCTTACCATTTAAAAGGTACATTATTCCGGATGGACATAGGTTATTCATCTTGTATAAATTTATATAAATTAGCTAGAGTCATGATGGTATCCAATTATACTTACATAATATGGATAAGATAACAGCTAAATAGATAATTATCGAACCAAACAAAGTAGGGGCGATATTTTAATATAAAAAGCATTGTAGTGACCTGGTGTAAAGACAGGGATCACCTCAAAGTATGTATCTAAAGTTTTAAATTTAAAATGTAAGAAATGTTCACACACATACATTAACGTGGCAAAAAATTTTTGTGTTACTGGACGCATCAATTTATACAAATGAGCTACAACAAATAGCCATCCGGGTACAAATATTCATTTTTCAAACAAATATCTGGACGGCTAAGAACCGCAACCAAGAACCCCGGCGTCGATAGCTCAGTTATGTATAATTACGTCATTGTAATTATCTTTTAAAGGTCATAGTCAAAATCTTTCCAATGTTGTACAGAGATCTTTGGAGTTGATCATAATATAATAATTGTAAACAAGAATGAAAGAAAAAATATCCTTAGAGCCACAGAAGTAACGGCACCCGAAATAATAGTTACTCGTCTTTGTGAAGTGTTTTACAAATTTTAAATTTAACTTCGTAGGCTTACGTGAATTAACCTAACTATGGCTAAAAACAATACATCAATTCGTGCAGTATTTCGCAAAATATCGCGTTTAGACAAACAGAGAGATTTGGTGCTTTATTATGGCATGATAAAATAAGTTTACTTTAAATAAGTTATGGCTCAATGAATAAAATTAAATAGATAAATTTGAAATTATGCAAAAGATTAACATAGTACAGTCACTGTCACTCTGTAACGTAATAATGAGAATGATTGAGATATGTGATAAATCTTGAATAATTACGCAGCAACACAACTTAATATAATGTTAGACATATCACTGCAATTTTAGCGGATTTACACCTTATTACTCAGTAATGAATATATTCCTAGTAAACCTTCGTCTCTGACAGTTCCTATTTTTTTTTAAAGTATGTAATGGGTACTTACGATACGTTACTTAAACTTTTTTAAGTAAGCACAAACGTGGAATCCAGTGTGTGTGTGATCCAGTGTATCCAGTTTAGGTAAAATACATAAAGTGCAAAGCTTTAGTGCGTAAAGACACAATAAGTGTCGTGTGTCGTGATATGGTAACTAAAATACAAAAACGGACTGGACATAAGGTAGTTAGATTGATCTACTAAAGCTTGTCAACGGTTTCTCCCCGACACCGCAGTTTCGCCGCGACCACGATCCATGCAACTGGGTCGAAATATTGGCAATAAATAAAACGTATCGTGAGTACCCGTTACATGATAAACGACATGATTTGACGACCCCGTAGCCCAGTTGGTAGTGACCCTGCCTGCCGAGCGGGGGGGTCCCGGGTTCGATTCCCGGCCGGGGCAGATATTTATTTAACAGATAAATGTTTGTTCTCGGGTCATGGGTGTTTGTGATGTGATAATTGTGTATGTCCATGCCACCCGCAACACAGGGAATCCTAGTGCGGGGGTGTGACTGTGTAAAACGTTTATTATTATTATTTATTTATTATTATTATTCTTATTCTTATTATTCTAATTCCGCGATGACATTAAAATCATAAGTTCCTAATTAATCGCCAAGCAAGCTTAATCAAACAACGATCGTTCTCAACACACGATAACATTCCTTCCTGATTATTCCACTAACCATGCTTTCTTGATCGAGTCTATTCAGCTGGATAATAATGTAACACAAACGTAGGAAGAACTTTGTATATCCTGCTAGGTGTTTTTCTTAAAACGCTAGTAATTCCAGAAGCCTGGAGCGATTCCAGCACGCTGTTATCGAATCGATGGAGGAGTAACCTTCAACACAAATATTAAAAGGTCTTATTTTGTTTGGGTCTTAGTTTTAGCCAACGCATCAGCCAGGCCTTTTTTTTTTTTCAAAAAGTAAGTTAATGCTTCACAACAATCCCACTAGACAAGTAAGTGGAGATCAAGTGTAAGATGTTGACCGCGCTAACATATAAAAGCCTGTTCACTATTCTTTTGAAGACTTCTACATCGTTCCCACCTAGGGAACACCGACGCGGGCAAATTATTCAAGTCCTTTACAGTGCTCACAACGAATGACGAGCATCACGAGGTGGCGTTGAGAACAGTAGTGTTAATAATTAGAACCCAGAGATTAACCTGATGAAGCACGATAGCGCTCAATAATTTCTGCAATTACTTTAAATCATGATGAGTTGTATTATCACCTACACAATTACCGACTTCCCGAAGTTGCTTAACTCAGTCAATCACTTTCTATTGAAACAAAGCTGTTGGGCTGTAAATGATTTAACAGCCTGCAATGGGTAGCAATAATTACGAGAATAAAATGATTCGTTTTCGATTACAAGTAAATACTGATGAACGAAATCCACTTATTCATTACTCAATGTAAATAATAATGGAATTAAATGGGAAATAATAATCAATTATTCATTCGACCCCGTGCTTATTTGCATGCTACGATAGTCCCTGCTAAAAATATATTAGTAAATTATCAGTTACATTGAATTGATGATTAGGTACAATGTAGTTGTTACAATATAAATTATCAACACAAAGTATTTTTTTTATATTTTGTGTATTTTTTGGAAGATAATAACTTCTGCTTCTTGAACTTATTCTTTCTCTTTCTGCTTCTTTCCATTATGTCTTAGGACCACATGTGTATTTTATTTCTTCCTATCTGTGACTGTGGGCTTTACTGTGTTACTGAATGAATACACGGTCATTAGGTACCCTAAACGAAGATGAAGAGACATTAATAAAATTGGAATGCAAATTAATACATGTATTTCTAATTAACAGAACGAGAAAAACCTAAATACTAAAACAAAGCGTTTTTTCTAAGCCTAAGATAGTTTTTTCTGAAGCAAAAGAGGGCATTCGCTAGTATATTAATAAAAAAAAAATCTTTCTCATACGCACTAGGATTCCCTATGTTGCGACAGAGACCAGTATTATAATCTTGTCATTTTTCAGAAAAGAGTACTACGGGCAGTGAATGTTGGCGTGAACTTCAGGATGAGTAGATTCTAATACACTCCAACATTTTACTTCTTCATGTGTTTGAAATTTTATTAATAAAGTACTGTAAGTTTTGCATAAAATTAAGGGCTTTGGGTGATTTATTTATAAACAGCAGTTCAATGAGCGTATAGCTCCAGTTATTTTTAGCCTGCCGTCAATTAAATCCAATTCCACATCGTTTGAAGATTGTTCCACACAATGAGGTTATTTACGAGATCTGCGTAGACGCACGCCGACCCGACAGCTAGTAATGTTGCAGCACTTACAGCCCATTGTTGTGAACATATGAGTAGGTACCACCCACTTATTAGGGATTAACTTTTTTTAAATAAATTTTTAATTTTATTTTAAATAATTTTAAATAAATCCTTGAATCAAGTATTTTTAATTCTTTTATGATTGTTGCGTCGTCTGAGCATAACAGAAGTACGACTCGAACGATTTTGAATCGATTTGCACTGTTTTATAGTACAGTACACAAATCAATTTAAAAAATTGTCAAGCGAAAAGTCTGTCTAGTTTTATATTACATTATATTGTGACCCAATTTAAAAAAAAGGTTTAAACATTGACACACTCACACCCCCGGACTAGGATTCCCTGTGTTGTGGGTGGCATGGACACAACCAGATATGACATCACAAACACCCATGACCCGAGAAAAAACATTTATCTGTCACATAAATGCCTACCCCGGCCGGGAATCCGGGATCCCAGGACCCGTCGCTCGGCAGGCAGGGTCACTACCAACTGGACTATGGACACGTAATCGTATCATATGGAATCGTGCAGGTTTCCGTATTGTAAAAGTGTCAACTGGATAAAACAAGAGTTTTAGCTTTACTTCTTGAACATCCCTGCATCAGTGTAAAAGTAAATATAAGGGTAAAATTAAAAAATATACTTATATAAGTTTGCTGTAAGGAATAATATAATAATAAAGAGCAAGAACTACTAAGCGTTGGGATCGAATTCAGTAGCAAAATCGAGCAATAAATAAAATATTAATAAATTTTGCCATTTTGCTATTTAATAATAATAATATAATATACATCCATCTCAGCCACTTTGTGTTTTAGGTAGAAGTTTATTAATCTATATCTAGATGGACGTTCCAAATTTACCCTCAGAGTAATCATTCTTTAAAGATCAATTTTAACTATTTTACCTCAATTGTAGTATTCTATTGTAGACTAACTATACGTGACTACTAGTGACAGCAATTTTTAAAACAAAATTTACCACACATACACCTCAAACTATTATTTTTACAGCCAAGATATACAACAACATTCACAGTGAAATCGCGTTACATAGAATTAAGAATGATTGGACTTCATTGGCCGGCGGTATCAAACAATTACGGTTATGGTGGTCTTATCTTGACAAAAGGTTCACCTTGAACTTTATTATTACACACTTAAGGACGATAATCTACAAATATGCGCTCAGTATATAAAAAGGAACATTAATTTGTGGTTAAAACTGGCTATTACTTTGAAAAGACTAGGTATTTAATGAGTTACATTGAGTACTGGACACGTGATTGCAAAGTTAAATATACAAAATAGTTGTTTTAAGTATTTTTTTAAACCAAAATATTATGTTAGTGATATAATGTACCATAAACAGGTACATGGTCCCCCCGACCAGGTGGACTGATGACCTGAAGAAGACAGCGGGCGTCCGCTGGATTCAGAGGGCTCAGGACCGATCAGAGTGGCGCAAGTTAGGGAAGCCTATGTCCAGCAGTGGACCTCCAAAGGCTGATGGATGGATGGACGATTATGATATAAATTATATTGACACAAAGTGGGTAATGTTTAAAAATAGTTACTCTGATGTTCTGTAGCATAGTGTACGAAGATTCGCATGTTATAAGTAAGCATTGGTGGCGTGATAAAAGTGTATAGAATTAAAGAACGACGACACCTGAGTTCAAGTCCTGGTGTGACGATTAATTTTGTTTTGTTTATTTTTTTATTTGATTTAAAGATAGTTTTGGATAGGAAGATGGAGGGTCGATGTGCTTTCGTGAAGACGTGTTTGCATTTCAATTTAACGTAGTTATAAATACATAATAGATTGTTGCATTTTAAGTGATTGTGTGCAGAAAGGGGTAAGTTTTTATTATTTTTTTATAAATGTAAGACTTGTTCTCAGTTTTATGAAAGGGGTAGAACAGAGTATATATTTGTGTTATTTATTGTTTTAGCCTATGAGAAACGCCCTTTTTGAAGACGCACTGTTTTATGTGTATCCCTGAAATAGCCGAGGCTGGGTATTGGCAGAGTTCCCCTAAATGATAAAAAAAAACTCTCCTGGCATCGAATGTACCAATGAAATTAGCTATAGCTGCAATAAATTTTCAACAAGTTTATTGTAAACGGTGTGTACGAATAACATTTAGTTCTGCGAAAGGACTAAGAATTTTATTTACCTACAAAAACCCGTAATATATCTACAAAAATTTTTAAATGTATATTTGCCTGTATTAACATTACTATAAAACTAAATCAATATTCAGGTAAATTTTAATATACTAATTTAATAAATATTATGTACCCTTGTACTTCGTTAACTTCTAATTTTCAATTCCGTTTATTGTATTTGTGAATAATTAACTGTTACATAAATAAAACATATACTCCAAATCAGTATATATAGGCGAAGACAAAAAAGTTTAGTACATTTTCTTTTTTTTTCTTAATTTTTTTGTTTGGTAGCTATTGTCGAATTATAGTGTTACTGCTATCGATAAAAAACTGAACAGTAATTATCTTAGTAGCATGAGGTTCTGGACATCAGTTGTTGAAAGCACCTTACGCTTTTTTATGTTAAAGGTAACTTTGCTGATAGTTACTTTATATTATTTTGAATATGTTAAAAAAATTATAATATACAGAATTAAAGAAAATTTACTTTCTCTTTTTCCGTCTCTTTCTCTTGATCACAAACTATATATTTTAACATTATTCCCAATTTTTTAGTTCATTCGCTACGAAACCGTACTTCTTTAGTTTTTTTGAACTGTAATTTCATTTTCTTTTTAGTTCATATTTCTACGAAAACGTGTATTCAGTTTCTTTAACTATTTTTTACTCTACTCTTAAAATTAAATTGAAGTTAAATAGTAATAGACACTTGAAACTTTTAGATTTTATAAGTAATAAAGATTCTGATTTAATTTATGTACGTTCTCGTAATCTCATCATTTCATCTAACTTGTTAACTTGAAGCAATCGAGCTCTTCTATTTGTAGACCATCTAACGTAACTTATGACGACAATTTACATGTTTTTTTTGGATGGATTAATGAGAAAATCATACGTACGTTTAAGTATGAAATTATTATATTGTCATCGGTTCTCTATATGTATGCAAGATTTTTAACGTTTCGATATCTTGAAATTGATGAAATGTAATTCACAGATTCCGTTACATTCATACATACATCTAAATATATACAAATCAAGACATACAAGTCAAGCTAATATAAAGCGTATAAAATATATACCTATATGTTATATCTAATATTCAACTAACGCTACACACGTAATTTGATTCATTGTTTAATAAAATTTCAATAATTTCATTTTTTTTACCTAGTTTTTAAACACCTTCAAGGGTAGGTATATACGCATAGTTGACAAAAAGATCTAACTGAATTATGGATTTTATTAAATTAAACATGTTTGGAATTTTATTAATTCAGATTGTCGTATATAACTGTACTGATTACTACACAACAACGAAAATAATTGTTGTAAGCTATTTGAATTATTCGACGAGACTGTACTTCATCTACTCGTAGTAGTGACGCTGCCGGCCGTCCAGTGGGAAATATGTGAGAATTAGATATTTATGTTCGGGTCTTAGTTTATGTGATGTTGGTTTTATGCCCATGTCGCATATACAGATATTAGAATTTTTGTATTGCAGTATACTTCACGTGTATTTTAATAATCAAATTTTTGCCTCGTTCAAGACGCTGCTTAGCGATAGGGCTGCCTTTTATATTACTTTTTAATTCTATGATCATTATTTTGAACTGTAAACATATTTATTTTCAATAATAATAAAGTAAATTAAAACGAAGGTTATAATGCAAGTAAGTACACTTAAATAAATAATTCTTTAAGTGTAACTCTTCCATAGTTTGTAACGAGAGTCTTCCGTACAGCGGCATTAAACACGGCCAGTTGAACAAAACAAGCCGATGGAATTCGGGTCGGCCAATTGACGAACCCACGTTTGAATAACTTGTAACGCTCATATTTCAATTTTGGATTGTTTTTTATTTTAATTTATTTTATTATTTAACACAATATGTGATTATTCATAGGACGACAAATATGTCTGGATATTTGTACAAGGGTACCATTTATTCCTAATCAGAATTTTATTCCAGTACCCGCATTATTTTACTATAAAATGACTTTACTCAATCTATAAATACTATAAAATAAACTAACAATTTCCGTTTATCTGTCTGTTTCCATTTTTTTAAATACTATTTTTACTATTATTAACAAAACCTTTTTGAAAAGGTTTATGTTTCATAGTGACATTAACTTTATTTTGTATTGGAAACCTCCATCTTACATCCAGCAAGTGGCTAGATAACGTCTAGTTAATATATAAATTACCTAATAGCTTATAAATCAAAAGCATTTCTTAACTGACTCATTGGTCGCAGGGTGTGCCCTCATTACACATGATACGGCATTGACTGATACAAATCGAATGCCATTGTATCACATCAATACGAACACGTCAAAATACAATTATTGTGAATGTTTGATTGATCGTTTGGTTATGTAACAGATACGTACAGTTTGATATACCGTCGGTTTGCCGGTGAAGAGGGGTCAACTCACATTTTTTGTTGAAATGAGTTAAATAGACTAGAAGAATAAAAAAACAACTACATTGTTATGAAATATTCTAAATGGAGAAATAACCAGCAGAAATACAAAGTATTTTAATTCGACGACGAGGCAGAAAGCCTATTTTCTTTATGCGGCTCCATTGTCATAAAAATCCGATTAACGGTTTGGAAGTTATTATTAAATTTTTATATTTTTGTTTACCTTTGTCATTTAATTGTTCATTATCTCAAAACATTTTATATGTGGATTAACTCTTTTCTCGTCCAAAGCAACGATACTTTAATATTTTTAACTTTTTTTCCCCTTTTAAATCCGGTACGGTTCGTCAGAGGTAAGAAGACCACGGCGTCCTTCAAGTTCTGCGGTGACAGCAGTTTCTTTAACCAATCAATGGCACCCGCTCTTTAATATGAGGGAAACAAGGTTCTAGAGTTGAATGTGATAATTTTAAATCAATGTTTTACGGTTTCAATGTTATGTTTAGGTGACGAGGGTTGTTTTTGGATCCAGTGTCCGTTCGTACATTGAGTTGGTCAGCCAGTCACCGTCTTAAATATAACACTATAAGTTCTCCTGCCAAATACAAATCTCATAGGTTATGGTGATTATTTGTAACCCCACTCATAATACTTTTTTAATAATAGAAAGTTGGAGCTGGAGAAAGAAAAATACTTTACCTTTTTATGTAAGGAGTCAACAAACGAGCAGACGAGCCCCCCCTTTCCCTAAAGGGGGTCGCATCAGATGACGGCTTAGAGGCCTTCAGGCCAAAGCCAGCCCGGGTGGTGTTTAGTGGGTATGCCCCTAGATTTTTCGGGAGTCCCACATGCGCTGATATGCTATGAGCATTCACCGCCCCCCTCCCCCGTTTTCCGGAGGGTAACCCTATCTCCGTTGTCTAGGCGCAAAAAAAAAAACAAGCCCCCTAATGGTAAGTGGTCACCGACGTACACAGACTTCAGTAATACTAAAGGCATCACCGAAATATTGTCGACCGAGAAGGAAGCGGGAAGCGGGTAACCCGCATTATTACTGGCTCTCCAACAATGAGACGTAAAAACGTATGAAATATTTCACTGTTGATATTAGAAAGAAGACCTGACCCTGGTTTTTAACCAGTTTTGTTCAAATTAAAGTAACGCTAACAGTGTTGGCTAACATGCATTAGGCATCAGCGAATATATCATAATAAACATCATGATATGTATCAGGAATATACATTAATTGATATTTACTGTCAAATTTGAATTTAGGCAAACACGACGCCTCACTACGTCAAGTCAAAAGTAGCAACAGAAATAGAAGAAATTAAAAAAAGTTGTTTATTTTCGTAAATTGCCATCGTAGTATAGATTCTGAGAATACAACAAACACGATTTTTGTTATGTTAATTTTTCATTAACAAAACCGCCTAAAGCTGTAATTAACTATTTTCAAGTCGGCTTAGTTTATAGTCAATTTTTATTACCAAATGGATATTTAGTTTCATATAATTACAACCACTTAATTACTTTGCAATCGAGTTACACCGAAAATCTAAACTGGTTTTGATTAAGTACGTAATCGGTGACGAAATTATGGCTTCAGTTTACGGACAATCCTTCTAATTATTCCTAGAGGTCAGACGGTACAAAAATTGTTGCTTGATATTTAAAAACGTGTAATTACTTATTCAAGATTGAATTAGATTACACTAATCCATAGACATCAGTGTCTTTGAAGTCAGTTTTGTAATATTTTCAAGTACTTCATTAATTTATTTGGACATTATTGATAACAAAATTAATAAATTTAATGCTTAATGTATTCTATACTAGGCGACTATTATAAATGGACACATGAAGAACGACTTAAAAACCGTTTCAAAGATAACAGAATTACATAATACATTTTAAACATAAATTATTAATTGTTTCAAAGAACAGCTCTCTTCTTTTGTTAAATATCTGAAGTGAAGACTGCGACGTACATGTATTTAAGGAGAGAGTTAGAGAGGATCTAAAGGCAATCTATAAAAATCCAATAGAATTTTCGATGTAAGCTAACGATATTCAATTTAAGCTAACATGTAACATGAAAAAAAGCTACCATAGCCTAACATTAAAACGTCGGTATCCTGCTCAAGATTTCAGTTAAAATGCTTCACGAAAGTCAATTTTTTCTAAGTAATTTGTATAGTTGAAATTAACTTGAATTTATATAACTGGAATAAAATACAGCTTATAGGTAAAGGATAGTATAGATAGGATAGTATAGATAAATATATTAATGACAAGGACGCCAAGAAATAATAGTGTCGAAACCAGTTCCGCACAGGTTTAAATTTTTGTAATTACCACTTAAAAGATGTGCTGAGGAGTTGCTTTCGCCGTTTCTTCTCCTCAATATTAAAGCACCTTTTCGAAACCGTAGTAGAAGCAAAAACTAACGTGCGTAAGTGTAATTACAGAATACGTATATGATTAAATGATTTTGAATTTGAGTTTACTAAAGTATTTGAGTAAATATTTTAATGAAGGAAAACATCGTAACGAAATAACAGGGTTTCCTGATAGTCCTCCATAATTTTATCAAAAGTGAGTGACATTTTCACTCATCACTGATATCTTTATGAAAACTATATGTTACAAATTTCTATACTATATGAGATTAACCCTTACAGAAATCCAATACTGATTTTCTTTTTATATGTCATGGAAATTCCATCCATTAACAATGAAATAAATATAACAAGTATCTGTTAATCTGTTCGCTAGTCTTAACGTAACGTACTAACAGACAATCAAACAGATAATAGTTATAAATGAATGAAAGTTTTAACATTAGAACGGATAAAGATAAGTAGAAAGAACATCAAGCTAATGGCAGAAAGTTGTCCCGACTTTTCCTGTCAACTGATTGACGCCTCGTGAACGTACGCTTGATTACTGTGATTCGGAAATGGACTGGTTGTGTAATTATAAGGTGACTAATCTATCAACATATAAATTCTAATTTACAGAAACCACTTAAGTCTATGCATACTAATTATAAAACTCTGACGAGATCGTGGCTGCACAGTAAATGTTATTTCACAAATTGCAGTAATACATTTTTTATTCTCTACTTTGCAAGCAATACAGGTTTTGTAATTATTATCTGTCCGTGATAGCATCTAGCAGATCCGAGCCGGACACAATATGTTATGATTTTGAACATAATAAAATTGGAAAAATTCATAGTTATAATTTGTATTGAAATATTTACTTTAGAAATAAGTTTCTTAGTTCTTTTTGTAAATGAAATAACATACCGTAACATATATTAGTCAATTAGTTAAAATAATTCAAATAATGAAATCTATTAAGGTTTCAACAAATCATTTAAATATAATAATGATTATTGTTTTAAAGTTATAAAGCAAATTGATACAATTCTAAAATTTTAATTTACCTTTATATTTCGCTGTTCTTAGAATTTTGAAGCAAGCCTTCACTAAGATAGATGCTGCATATGAAGTGGAAATAACTAGTTTTGCAACTACAAATCGAAAATCTGAATTCGTACCACTCATTCAATTTCCTTAATATATAATGTATTATAGAGTTAAGAATTTATACAGGTCTACCCTTCAAATGAATTGAATCGTAATTTTTTTACGTGTTTCGGCTGGACTAATGCGTCCGAGTCAGCCCTAGTATTATCTTAATGATTCTGGTAATGTCCAGTTACGACTGATCACTTAGTGCGTCATCTGACCGATTACTGAATAATAATATAAAACAAAAATCGAAAGTTGATTTTCCTGTTTTTATAACAGGGACGGCACTAGACATTTAAATAAAATCTTTAATTTTAATGTCCTTTCGTCAATTCAACGCAAAATATGAACGTATAATACATGTTTGGGTGGTTTGTTGAAAAAGTACATAATTAAGCAGCTACTTCATGTTTTCACTAGGAACTTAAGTTTACAAAACACTTCTTCCATCGGAATGTGTAGTCTAAAGTTATGCTACTCAATACTTTAATTATTATGAAAAATTAAGAGTTTGTATTGATAATTATATTTTTATGTAAATTTTACTACTTGTCTAACTAAACACTAATTATACGTTTAAAAACATTTATACACCAGTCTGATAAGATTGAAATTTTGTAAATAAAAAGATAACTTAAATAATAAATAATACAGCTGACGATGTCACGTAGCGCTTCTATCCTAAAACGTGCGGGACTGTCCCAAATTCAACTGTTAATTATATTGTACACAACTGATAAAATATTGTAATATAAGTATTTACTCTTCACTTTACTTAAGTTTATTCGGTGATTCCAAATATTCTTTTCTACATAAATTTATATCGTATCATCTTACATTGAGTCCGAGTTGCAACAATTCTTACTTTTTCCTTAAAAACAAAAAAATATATATCATTTTGACTTGACATTAAATTCAAGTAACATTGAAGTAATTGCCGACCACCGAAGCAAACGACCAGTGATAATAATTCATATCAGAAACTGACAATTAAAGAGATACAAAAACTGGATTTACGGAAATGAAGCAGCCAGTAACCCTTTTTTGATTAATGTACAGCGGATAAGCTTGATTATAATTAACCCTAAAGTAGCATCAAATATACACTTACTTTATGTTATAAAAATAATGTATCTACTAGTGTACTTTAACGCAAGAAGAATAAATCTCAAGTGAAATAATATATACAAACATTGTTAGAGAAACAGAGATTTAGTATCGAAATTGGAAAAATAATTAAAATTAAGTGGAACTTTAACACCTTTTTCTCACCGTTCATGCATGAATAATGAGCAACATTATTTTATATTTTAATTATTCCTATAATATTGTAAGAAGAACAGATAGGAGATTAACAACGTATCCATGTAAACTTCCATTCACTTATTCAACCATCGGGATTTTTTTGAAACTCATAAAATAGATGCGTACTTATTTTTAATTGTAAAACCAACTACACACCAAACTGTTTTAAATTTGATTGGAATAATTACGGTATTTCGTACAAATCCAGTTTTCAAAGCATATACCTATACAGAGATCGAAATTGGAAAATTCTTTGGAGAGTGAATCCACGTTATAAAAAGACTCCGCTCTCAAAATTTTCAACCTCCAACTTCTGCCGCATTGGTTGAGAGTTACGGAATCCGTCCTCAAGGACAAAGAGTTTTATACATTAAGATTTACATAAACAATACATGTGCTGCTAGTGTTGTCTATAATTGAGTTTATGAGCTATCAGGTTTACGAAATTATTATGAGTTTCTAGAGGTAGAAGCTGACTGTCCAACTCTTAAACCTCCGACTCCAAACGACTTAAGCTCTCATAAAATTATGCCACTAGAATCTAACTTGCTGTAGTTATTACTTAACGGTCACTCACGGTTGATAGAACCGTCTGACTGTCAGTTACAGTCTCTTGAACACATGTGTCGTATATATTTTAATGTATATAAGTGTAAATAATTTGTACCAGACACGAATTTGCTAAGGCGACAGCAAAAGGGTTATCTGAAAAAAATATTTTATACAAAACTACAATCATCAACTACTGTTCATTAAAATATGCGCAGGTTTGACTTGAATCTCACCGAAATAAAAAGTATTTATTTTTAGCCGTTTAAAATATCATATATTTAACTCATATGTAATATATTAACTGCTCAATGGCCTTGAGTTTTAGGGAGGTGCATCGTGTGATTTACGACTTGTGAAATATTGATCAATTTTTTGCGTAAATTTATTGCTGTCTATATCTCATCTCTAATGTAAATTTATTTATTTTAACAGCCACATATTTTCAATTACTATTTTTAAATTATTAAATTATTGCATTTTTATTTGATGTTGAACATTTTATACATTTATTACATCTAGCAGTGGATTAAAAACATTTTAAAGATTCCATGGAATTCAATTGACACTAGTTGAGCTATAATAAATCGGTTAAGCACTTCAAACTATCCAAGGACCAATAAATCTAACTGAATCACTGTAATCAACTCATTAGGTTGAAAAGGTGGTACTATCAACGAACAATATCCAGGCATACAACTTACAATAATTACGACATTATCGATAAAGAGTCTAATATCTGAACTCATCTTAACTTCCTACTTGCTATTCAAACTGATCCATATATCATGCTTCGCTATGACATGGGCAATATGATAAATACATAATTATTATAATCACCTAACCGAAGCGAGTATTATCAAGGTCTAGTTGCAATAACCGTAACCTACACGTACAAATGCATGTCGACTTATTAAACGCTGTTTAACTGTAGGACCATTTAAATTGAGGAGCCATAGTACAAAACTGTCTACGAGCGTACTAGAAGTGTATTAAAAGATAATTTTTAACAATGATATCATAACATAAATTTTTCAGTATGCACAATATTATCTCATTTCTTTTCGTTATCGAGGAGTTTAATTTTACCCGTGAATTCAATTTTTAACCACTATGCTTTAACTATTTTGGGTATATCAAAATCGCAAAATTCAGTTTTAAATATTTTTTTCTGCTTATTAAATATTCGTGTGCATTTAAAACCTTTTTGTTTACCAGCTCTTTGATTTACAAGTGCAGCTATTTGTTACACATATAGTAAAGACTAACAGTTTTTCGATGTTGAAACTAGATGGCGTTGTACAAACTTTTGATTCGACTGTGTGGTTGTACAGATAAAAAAAAATTAACAAGATAATCAAAACTAAACTCTGAAATATTTCCATTCCTTATGTTCGTGTCGAATACTTCGTTCATTATAACCTTCACTTCAGCCACTAAGTACTTTTTCGAAACAATATTTACCGAGAGGTTTAAAGTCCTGGCGCCACAGCCTCATGTTTTGGTTAGTAGAATACTCGTAGTGAACTGGGGAAGCTGGCTTGGATTCAAAAATTGACTAAGCTCCTTACATACCAAAATACTATTTTAATACACGTTAACCTACTGACATATTCTTTTTATAGAACCTAGATGAAACAAGATTTAAGTTGCCCTATATTTAACAGTCACACCTTAAAATTTCACTTGCAAATTATTCACAATACTGTAAAATAACTCCACATTAAATATTTCCATAATGGCGAAATCTTACTCATGACACTTACTGGAAATTCAATATTTAATCGTCTCGATTATCATTTACTGAAAAAAAAAGAATGTGGAAATGTTTATGGTAAGTGATTTGAAAACTGTCTTGACAAATAGTTATCGGTCCGGTGAAAGATATTGCCCCGGTTACTTAAGAAAAAGGGTAATGAGTGAAAATGATGAAATCAAGCGCATTAATCGGTTCTTGGTGGCTACTTAAAACAAAATATTTTCAAGAAACTTAAAAGCAATACGACAAAATTTATACTTTCAAGATATTTGGTTCTTTGATTATCTTATCAGTTGATTATTTGTAAACGTGGTCAAAAATTATGTTTATGGTGAAGAATACGTCATGCGCTTACCTATTCATTTCTAGATATTTATATATTCTATTAATATGTATAAGATTTTTTGACTTTTTTAGTTAATTTAAATGCAGTTATGCTTTATCATAATGTCAGGATCTAAAAAAACAATTGAAATCTTTGATAGTCTGTCAGACATCTATTTATCTGGCTATCATGCACATATCACACAAAAACCATTGAGCGCATCTTGATAATACTATGCATATTTGTTTTTGTATATTATGGGTCAGTATCAGGAAATAAAAGTTAATAGGTATATTTAGTTAAGAGAGTAATGAACTTTTGATTGCTTTTCTCCAACTATTGCAATGAATAAATATAATTGATATTTTATAATTGATATTTATATTACTTTGCGAAAATTCATTATTATTAAATTAGTATTAATTTATTTTGTAACAATCCCCAAGCACAATGTATGATGGTATATACTTCTTAAATGCATTGAATTTCGCTTCCTCCCACAAAAGAAAACATGCAATTATGATAAATAAAAATATATACCAACACACACACCATCACCAACACGTGTTTCGCTTCGAAACAGAGGATCATCAGGGTGAATAGATTCGACGAGTGTTAATCGTAAAAAAACACCGCTTTGCGGTTAACACTCGTAGTATATACCATCATACATTGTGCTTGCGAGTTGTTGCAAAGTAAATTAATACTAATTTAATGAGTAAATATTTTTCTATAACACGTGCATATATTCTGTATCCAGGAACGCATGAATCTGATAACCCAAGTTGTAAGTTCCTTGGATTGTTTAGCTTAATTATTGACCATCGGCTGTTCACTAATTCATAAAACAGCATATTTGCTGCTCACCGAGTTGTTTTGTTAGAAGAGACGAGCGCACAGGCCTTAATGCACAGACATAATAAGTTATATCATTACTATTTATTGGATAGTTTCGTGTAACGGTCTCAAAGGTCACTGCGACCATAATAAATAACCAAATGTTTCTATTCCATTCCAATGTGAGTCCAAATATTAAAGTGATTCTAATCTTACGATTTTTTTCCCAGTATTCAATTCAAATTATCAATTTCAAAGATCATTTGAAACAACTTTGACCCATTTTTCACTACAAATAATTACATAAATAAACTACATAACCAGCCACATACATTAGTGTGGTACTCATTAGTCTTTTAATTATCTAGTAAAGCAGATTCGCGTAGTAATAGTCCACACAACGGATACTAAGTATATATTGTAATTATTTTTCAGTTTCAAAACTATGACGTGTAGCGCGCCGCTTGCTCATTTAGCGGCTGTACTGTAATTGAAACCGCGTGATACCGACGTATATACATCCATGCCACAGTATGAGTACGTTGTTCCGCTCAATAATATCCTATTCATATCAATTTATTAAAAAAATCATATACTGTATTGTTAATAATATCTACTAATTGGCATGGAGTGTGATGTTAGTACTGGCGTGTGAGAAGATTTTATCAACATACGGAAAATTTTGAACAGACAAACACATTCGTGTTTGACGATTAGACAATGGAATCGAATTTTTTTGTACCAGTAATCCGCGCCCCCTTCCCTTTATAAAACCTAACTTACTTTTACAATTTCCAGTTATATAAGATAAATTAAAATGCCCAATTCTGAGAGTATAGAACTGTGTAACACAAATTGATAGAACGCATGATAAGAAAGAAAAATAAACATGTTGGATGTGCAAGTGTCCGGGGTCCTCAAAATGTTAACATTTTTCTGATCTTACAATTTACTAGTGTATCCGTGATGAACACTCAAATAACGTCTTAATAACTTTGGCTTTGGTTAAACAACTGTGGTATATAATATATGACGATTATACGTCTTGTGCATAACTGAATAATAAATTATGATTATGAGGTATCTGCTGGAAATTAAATCTAATTAATACGACGTTCTATTAATACGCCCGTAAATAAATTGAATGCATTAGAACATGTATGTAAGTAATCATCGTCCAGGATATTTTTATTGTATTTTGATGCGGGGCTATCGTTATAATTTTGAAACAATATAAGAGTTATATCGGATTTTTCGTCTGTATATAATTCGTATGCTATTCAATCCACCGTCTAAAAGATCTGCGCAATGATTTTGATTGTCGTTGGCTTATCCAAAACCAGTATGTAGCAGCCAAAAATTTTGTAAAAAACAAGATTTTAATTTAATATATTTATTTAATTATTTATACTACAAGGACACCGACTGTTAACAATATTTACCAGACATATTTGAAAGATAGAGCTTACAGTACTTGTTTTGAGGTAAAAAACAAATATATTAGATTAGATTAACTTGGTATTTTCACCTTTTATTCCTCAGGTCAAGACAACTCTGGCAGGCATGTACAATTTCTTTTTAATGGCATCAATCGGTCCCTAAAATAATCATATGCCGCTAACAGAGTTTTAAAAACATTTTATTTTTATTCATCGTAAACATTATTATAGCTTTGGCACGAGCTACATGGATTCCGATAATTTAATGACCGTCTATTTACTAGGTACCTATTAAATTCAAATATTTTCTGATTATGTTGTAAATAAAAAAACTTATAAGTTATTGAGTTCTTTTTAAGTAAATGATGTATATCAATTCTATTTCACATTAATGGAAATATTTCCTATTATTATTTATTTTTCGAAGTTATGTCATATTTTTTGTTCAATCTCTACCAGCATTTAGAATTGTGAATCTGTTGATACACTTTATATATTCGATAACAGACAATAACATGTATTTTTGTATTAAAATGTACTTACATTCTTAAGGCTTACAATATAATTTAAAACCCAAATATAAAGTCAATATGATATAATTTCGAATAACAAGAAATGAAACAAAACCAATGTACTTTTTACATTTCAAATACATCATTAAATATTTATAATTGAATTATTTATAAAATTCTTGAATATATTTTTTAATTTTCTTCTGTTATAGTTCTGGTAAAATTAATCCTTATTACTGCATTATTATTTGATCGCTTGAACTTACATTTAACAGCAGTAGACTTTTTGTGAGACAAAATGATATTAGTGTACGAGCTACATATTTTAGCCGTGAACTGGTTGCTTCGGCTAATTTTAAGATTAATTATTGTTGGTTGTTGGGTATGTCTTTTCTGCCGTGACCACATAACTCTTGGTGCGTGTCCACATCTTGATCAAATAACAATGATTTAAACTAAAATTTAAGATGAATTTAAGATGTCTTAAGGTCTGTGAAATCCTAAACCGTTATTGATAAGAAAGTCATAAATGGGTAGGTACGAAATTTTTCAGATGTGGCTATGTCTTCATTGACATCCAAACTCATAGATCTACGATCCTATTTGAAGTCCTATCATAAGACTGCGTTGAAACGCCTTATAAATACATCAAGCAGCTTGTTTTTTTATTTATTGTAGTCAATGATTGATTACAATCCCACCCGATGGTAAGTGCTGATGATAATTCATAACAGAATTGATAGGTGTCATAACATATTAAAATTTTACTTTGTATAAAATTATATATGGTCAGTTTTTCGTATATCATTACTTTTTCATGTAATTACTATATGTAAAATACAGTCCAGGATTCCATGTTTAGCGCGTGTCATAGACGCACAAAACAACTCAAACATTCAAGACTCAGACTTGTGTAATATATAAAAAACATTTCGCACATTACAATGTCGATCAAAATCGAACCCAGAACGCTAACCTAAATAAACGTGTCTACAATTTTCCAACATCAGATATCTACTTGATCTTGATTCCAAATCGATATCAGATCGACATTCAGACGACAAATTAAATGAAAAAAATTGTATAGATTTTTTAAATAGAGATAAGATATTGAAGCCAACGAATTTCGAATACGAATTTCTAATTCAATAAATACTATAACCATGAGGTATTTTATGTTATAAACATTTTTATCTAATATTTTTTTGATACTCTGATACACGATTATAACATAATAATTACGTAATAACACTCGAAGATACATGTTAAAACCACATGAGCGAGGCTGGTTCTCGAACCTAGTGTTATACCTTATGCATATGTTGCTTATATTTAAATGATCTGTCAAGTAGATAACACTAATTTAAGATCAAAGTAGCATGAACAATCATAAAATTGAAAAATAACATAGACATTATCTATCGAGTTATGCTTACCGAAATCAATTCTATAAGCTCTTCGCAAAACGAAAAACTGTATTGCACTATAGTTGTCTCACACTCGTGATCGCCAATAACACACACTTTTACTTAACTCAATAATGAAACAATTGCACACAAATCGATATCACTTGAGTTGTTGTCGAGAATGACACTGTTGCCGTATTTCAGTTACTTTTCGCGTCGGTTTGAGGGGAAAAATATAATTTAATTTAACCAAGGAACTAGTGATAAATGTAAATAACAACGGTTGTAAATGAAAAGATTCAGGGGAGACGAGCGCACATAGCGGAGGCAAGTGGACAATAAATTTGTATTGAGCGAGCAGCAGAGGGCGCAGTAGTCATATTTACTAGTTATAACCACTCGAGATGTGGCGTCTGCGACTAGTGATACGCGACAACAAGCTGTGATTTACAGCGATTATATTCGGATATTATCGGACTGGGTAACCACTGTGTATCCGAATAAACCATATCTTTATGAAAGTATATGTCTGACATTTTACCAAAAAGTAACTCAATAAAATTATAATCAATCCGGGTATACGTAAAATATATACAAGTGTGTTCTAAACTCAATATTCCAGTTTGGGGAGCAAATAACCCGAGTAAAAATCCGAAGTTTCTTACTAACAAAAATTTAATAAATCCTTGGTAGAGATTTATAACGTAATATCATAAAAAATAAATAATTAATTAGTAGTAATAATGTAGTAAATAAAATAATAACTTACTTTGAATCTATCTATTACTAATAATAAAACTAACGGTTCGAATCTACGATGTCACTGCTGCGATGCATTCAAAGGTCATTTTAACTCGCTTATCTACGGATAACAGCGGCATTCGCTTAAAATATGTAGTTTTATGTACTCTCCTCTTGATGACTCTCACATTTTAAGAAGGCGAGAACACCGACGCGGGCGAGTTATTCCAGTCCTTTGGAGCACGCACAATGAATGACGACGCAAACTGTATGACTACGGATGTAAAGATCTATCCTACCCACGGTATGTCGAGTTGTTCGATGGAGTAACGGCGATGGAGGATTTATTTCAAACAATTCCTGCAATTATTCCTGCGCCGACCCCAAATAAAATTGGAATAAGGGCAGGAGGATGATGATGAATTCCTGAACACTCTCCAAAATGTATGCTTTAGAAGACCGATAGGCTGGCAACCCTATGCCTATGCTCAAGGCTTTGTAGATTGGTTTCGACCAGATCTGGGTCACCAATGAGCCTCTTTGCACGCCTCCATCGAGTCAAATGCTGAGAGGTGACATTTGGCAGCATCAGCCCAAATGCGACACACGGTCGAACCTGAGCTTGTACAGGGTTAAAAGCTGATTCGGTGTGAAGTAACGCCGCATTTTCGCAAGAACCCCAAGATTCTTTGCCACCGCTTTAGCCTTGGAATTGATGAACCGATCGAAGTTGAGATTCGAAAAACTTCAACTTCCAACAATTGAAGACAGTTAGTGGATCCCGGGGATACATTCTGAAAAGTAGGGCAAAGGTGACTGGGCTCCTCTTAGCTCTGAATAGACACATTGTTTGCAGATTTCTTATCTATGGTGTATCTGGCAGTCACTATACAACTACTGTGCGATTTGACTTTTTAATGTTAACCAAAAAATATATTTGTCTGACAACTTTATTTGTGTGGAGTTCCAATAATCTTCCTTTCATAGGAATACCTACGTATTTTGTATTTGATGAAATTAGTCTACCTTAAAAATCTGTTATCATTTTTTCATAAGAAAAGATCTAGGTATAATAAAAAATACAACTTGACTATTTCTAGAAATCTAGTGAAAGTATATATTGAATATGGAAATAAATTTTATTTTCGCCTTTTCTTGTCACTTGTAACCCACGGCCATCTATCACATGGAACATGGTACTATGCACACTTGGGCTGGCCCTGTCCGTTTTCGATGTCGAAAATTGTTTCTCGAAATATAGTTTTCTTTGGCAAATCATACAGCTAAATACGTTTATAATAAATTGGTATGAAGTATTACTAATTCATAAAATTTGAATATCGTGATTATCCCTAAAAATGAAAAAATATGAATTGAAATTTATTTTCATTTATATAAGTTTAAAGTCAAGGAATAAAGTACAACCATGAAAATTATTTAATTTCAATATGAATACAAACTAAGTATTTAACATGAGTACGAGTTTATGAGCGAAAATAGTTATTTTTGATCTCTTTCTTGAATTGGTAAAACTACTGAAATTCATACGCTTTACCATGGCCTCTCTTCGAACTCTTTTATCCTAACTAGTAACCATCCATTACGGTGATGTCGTCTGCGCAATCCTCCCGGAAGAACTCCGCCATTGGTTGTGATGAGCAACCGTCGACGACTCGGAACGATCGTTCACTTAGAAATTCACCCACCCGGTCGATTTGACAAGGGGATATACCGTAAACTGGAAGCATACACGTAAGGCTAAGCCAGATCCTGTCGAATATCTTAAAAAATGTCGAGAAAACAGCAAATTCCTCTTTGTTTTACTCGAGGGTTTCGCCGTAAATATGACTGACATACACTGGAAGATCTCTGGTCGACCGGTTTTGGCGAAAACTGTAATGTCGGTCGCGTATGAGATTATCTATTCTAGGTATTTCATAACGCGCAAGTTCAATATGCGCTTCATAATACAGCAGAGTAAGGGTTGTTAAAATAGGCCAAAACTTAGTGGGTTCAGCACGGCTGCCTTTTTTGGGTATACATAGGATACTTTATTATGTAGCGGGTACTCACGATACACTTTTATGTGTTGCCAATATTTCGGCCCAGTTGCATAGATCGTGGTCACGGCGAAAAACCGTCGACAAGCTAGTGGCAGATTAATCTATCTACCCTGCGTCTAGTTCGTTTTTCTTTTTTAGTTACCGTATCACGACGCACGACACTTACTGTATCTTCACGCACAAAACTTTGCACTTTATATGTTTTACATAAACTAATCACTGGATTCCACGTTTGTGCTCACTTAACGTGCCACCGCAGTTTTGCCGTGACCACGATCCATGCAACTGGGTCGAAATATTGGCAACAAATAAAAATGTATCGTCAGTACCCGCTACATAATAAATTGTATTAATTTCACGATGACATTAGTTTAAAATCATATACATAGGACATTGGCAAGCTTCCAACATCGGTGCACTAATCCAGTCTACATTGAGAGACGGAGTAGACGTATCGACACAGCAGACAACTCGGGTGCACATGTCTTCAGAACCATTATTATTCCATATAAAGCGTGTAAAAATACAGAATAATATAATAAAATAATTCATATAATTTATCATACGAAAATATTTTAATCATTCGCTAACAAATTACGATGAAGTTTAAATTTGTAGATGTTTTCTATGGATATAATTAAGTTTGTATTTTTATAATAAATAGTTTTGCATTCTAAAATTGCGTTAAAATCATGTTGGCAATCCTTACTATGTCATTATCGTGAGAACTTCTAACAGTTTGTGTAATTTGGACCCTTCAGTGGTTCCCCACTGAACACAGTGACAACTAACCTGACAATGTGCACCAGCTCATTATTACGATAACAGGCGTAGAAGTAAAACGAAGCGGCTACTCTCTAATCATTTTTATTGCAAATATTTGTTTAATTATTTAAGAAATACTTGGTATTTAAAGAATAGTTATTCATCTGGTTTTATTGTTATATGTGTAGTGGTTTGTTAACAATAGATAATTAATATATACATAGACAAAAAACAAATTACAAGTATTTTTAAGCAGTAAAGGCAAAATCTGAAAAACAACAAAACGATAATGATAAATTTTATTGTCATATTTTTATCTGGCATATGTCTGTATGTCTTTCTATAAATTAAATGTTTAGACCCATCATACTGGCAATTATTAGAAAGAACACGTGATTATACGAATAATAAAATAACACTTAAGTTCTAATCATTTGCAATAAAATAAAATTATTAGATATATCTCATAATAAATAATCAGTTATATGTTGCGTAACTCCCAATTTTTTTTTTATTTTAATCTGAATGAAGCTAAAAAAATGTTTAATACATTTTAGTTCAAAACGTGGTTATAATATATAAAATTGCGTACAAGATAAAAAAAATATACATTATGACAACTATTATTCAGAACTTAGGTGTTTATAAAAATAATGGTCATTACCTTAATTTTCTTTCACTCTCATTTTTCTCCAATGATTAGTTTGTAAATAATTGTTTATTATCAATTGTACAGCGTAAATCCAAAAATAACAATTGGTATGTTAAGACCCATCTAGCGTCGAGTAGCACAATTACGTTAACTACATTCACTACGACTACATAGATGGCGTTGCCACCTAACGGCATTTTTATATAGAATAGGAATTTGGATATTTAGTATTGTTATGAAAAACTTTACAGAAAGATAATTGACGTAAATAAAATCGTAGTTATTTATACCGTCTACAAAGAATTATTATAATAATATATAACTATAATTATGAACTAGAGAGTAGAGACGTATTTGAAGTAAAAATAATAGAGGTAGAAGTAGCAACTATTAACTTATTATTTAATCTGTAATTAAGGACACTATGTGGGTCCATTATCTACCCTCGTTAATACTAAGCTGAATATATATATATATATATATATATACTCTCCAATCTTTCCGCAGTGTATTTTTAGCTCTCACAGATAAGGGTACGCTGGGCTTGCAATCACTGGGACAATATTGAAATAACGCGCATGCATTAATTAAATGAACAAATACGGTTTAGCCCCTGATTAAAAACGAAGAATGCCGAGTAAGAGTGAAATAGGTAAGAAAATACCAAATTATTGTTATTGAAATCCCATTATTTTTAAATTAGCTGATATAAATTCGACTGAAAAATACTCGGTATCTAATTAATAATAGGTCTATTATCAATTATTACGAAACATTAGGTAACTAATACTTACGAAAGTATTCACGAAAGCAGGTAATTTTTGATTGTAAGATTGGTTTTGCTGATGTCCATGGGCGACGGTGACCACTTACCATCAGGTGGCTCGTCTGCTCGTTTGTCGGCTATTAACATAAAAAAAGGTAATACTTTCAGACTTTAGGACTACAAAGATCCCAAAACCGAGCCATTCAAATTTACAATAAAATCCCAATCATTATAAATAATTAGGTAATGATTTTTTTAACTATATTAAAATCACTCCTGGTAATGTCTCTATGTAATAGAAGGAATACGGTAAATTGGGTAATTTGGATATGATTAAACCGGATTCCTTAACTTTTACGTCACTTTTAATATTACTAGTAATACCAGTCCAAAGATTAAATTTTTTGTATTTATAATGAATAAATACTTGTTTTTGCAGTAATATTGATGTGTACCTAACATAATATTTAAAGGTTTTTTTAAATGAAATTCAAAAATCGTCTTTAGACTGTCTTAAACAACGTTTGGTTTCAAAAGTACCGTTTTGTCCAGATATTGTCGACTGCAACTTACCTTCAGATTTCAACTCGAGTATACAACGCCTCGAAGCGAAAAGATGCAAAAATGACCATAATTTCCGGAGTTGGACCCGCCTTGCATTTTCCTGTTAGTCATTGAGAATGATTATAAAGGTTTACGCAATATAACACAATGCGTATAAAATATTGAGGAAAAAAATTACTTTGGAAGAACATCAATTTATTTATTTCTTTCTATATTCTTATAGTATAAAGTTTATGGTATGGTCACTTACTGAGGCGGTTTATTTTCTTTTTTACTAATTATCAACAACCAAGTAGCAAGAATACAAAGAGAAATAATTTCAAATAACTTAGTTGTGATATCGGTAGAATTTATAAATAGTTTCTACTTCGAGACATAAGTATTTAAATTAGTAATTTATTCCGAGAGCCTGACCACCGCTTTAACAAGGTTCTTTCCCCTTCTACTGCACGTATCAATTTAATCAAGTCGATATTAACTCGATGTTGGCTGCTACCGACTAATTTCAATCAATTCAATCGAAACTGCATTTTTTAAATTGTCAATACTGTACACTATTTGAATAGTTGTTTAATTTTTTAATGCAATAACTAATCATATAGTGTACACACCGTTAATCAATAATAATATCCTTTTTGTGTTGAAGTCAATTTAAAATTTATTATTAAATTTTAAAATATATTTGCCATCATGCATTCGTCCATTTAAGATTCTGGAGCCTCTGCATTTGCGGCGAATGGCTGCCGAGCAATAATGATACAAAACGAGACGTAAGAATAAAGAGAGAAGAAGCGAAAGTTCTTCTTCAACTTCAAAGGAATTATTTCAAACAAGATCCAAAACAAATATCCAAGTATATGTCAAGTCGATAATTTTCGACTAATTGATAATAAGAAGTATACAAAATTAAAAGGCGAATATATATAGTCTTACTAGTCTTTCACGAGTATTTGTATCATGTCTATAAATCTTCTGCAAAAACGTCATATTTGAAAGATTTTTATCAGATATTTATAATATTATAATATAATAAAAACGGCAAATTTGATTAATTTTAATATTAATATTTAATATTAATGTTGCTTTGTGGACGATAAAGAATAATTGTATTGTACTCTCCTGAACCTCTAATTGCATGGAAGCCTTTTAAAGATTTCTAAGAAATTAAAATAATTATAATACTCAAGTGTTGAGAATGTTTTCCGGATATAAAAAAAACAGTTAACCAAGTTCTTATTTTGAAATCAACAATACCAACGTTATCTGAAATAGGAGATAGTTTTATTGATTTAAATTTTAAAATAATTATAACATTACCAAAATGTTACTACCTACGTACAAGGTACGGTAATTTTTTCGTTCAATCATAAAAATAAAATTACCTATATAAAGCCTACCTATAAAATACCTATATATCTATGTATAAAGGGTGTGGCTGGATTTGGGAGAGAATTCGGTAAAACCTGTTGCTACTTCGATACATTCCTTTGTCATAAGGTAAGGAAGTTTACATACTTAACATAAGCTCGGTTAGCGAATGTAAAGATTTAAGAAGTGTTATTAGTACTTACTGGGCGTCAATATACAGTTAAATATTGTAGAGCCTACTTCCCTTGTCTATTTTTATTATAAGTGCATGTATCATTTAAAAATAAAAAAAGGCATAGCATATAAACTATTCTCGCGATTTGTTATAAATTAAATTAATAATGTAATTAAATACTAATTGAAATACAATTCAAAATCATTTTGTCATTCAGATATTTTGTACACACTTGTGCAGGTAATTTTTTGTTTCTACTACCGTTTCGAATGGGTGTTCTAACATTGAGGAGAAGAAACGACGAATGAAACTCCTCAGCAGTAATAACTGTAATAATGCAGGCATCTTCTACTAAGATTTATTATTGTACTCGTATTTTATTAGCTGATAAACGTGCAGACAGCTACCATATTAAGTGCATCGCAATTTATTAATATTTGTCACGCTATGGCCTTAATTAATATGATGCCAGCTAAAAACAAAACACTTTACCACCCCTTGTTCCTTGTTAAACATCCATGTATAATGCTTGTGTATTAAACTATTAGGAATCAGGACGCTGTCTAACAATTACAAATTTTTATATTTAGATTACCTTACTGACCAAGATCAAATTGGTCACCTATTTAGTTCCTGTCCGCATCTTTTGTCTAGACCACTTACGAGAAGCTAAGATAAGAGCTCGTAGAGTTAAAAGCAGGTGAAGCGTTTCATCGTTACCGCACTTTATCAATACGCAGATTGCCTAACACCCTAATAGTTTAAATATCGCCATGTAACAAAAATTACCATTGCAAATACTTTTTATTTTGTACATTTATTTATAAACACGATACCTCTTCAATAAGTCCTTACATCGAGCGATTCTGAAGAAACCCCCAAGGTTTCTATTATATTTACAATTACAGAGAGTACTCTTATACCAAAGTATTAGAGTCGGTCCAAGCACTGTTTTTACTTTCATAAACAATACAATTTAAATACAATTTTATTAAGATGTTTCGGTACTAAATTTGTAACAGTCATAAGTAGCATTAAATATGAACGACATTAATTTAACTCAATAGAGTTATTAGATTCACGCCGGTAAATTAAAGAGATACCAGCAAAGGAATTCTGAAAATTCAACATTTCACTTCACTACTCATCTCAATTTATGTTCTGCCTGTAACGCAGAGATGCTTAAAAGATATGAATACAGCAATCATATTGCTTTAGTGGGGTGAAATGACATTATTGCTTTTGAGAGTAAATAAATTAATCGAATTCCACTTGGATGTGTAGTTACGTCAAAAATCTATGTGTTGCGATTTTTGTGTGTAACCGACACGTCAAAAATATTTCACGGTTGTTACTAGGAGTAGTAAGCAGGAGGAATAATAAGCAGGAGAGTGACAAAATCTGCGAAAGGTTAAGCTAGTCGGTGCAGAGTCCACAGACATCAAACAGGCCCAGAATAGGTACTCTCCCCAAACCCATGCTGGCAGAACAGAGTGTCGCAAGAGGCGACAGAAGCCAGTCCGCTTGGTGGTAGGGCTTCGCGTAAGGATTGTATTATTAGTAAGTTATTAATATTATCGCTGGTATTATTATTATATTTCCATGAAGCCTGCTTGGCTAGCTACCACCCTGCTTGAAAGGTAAACGACTCGTGTTCCGGCAGGGAGCTTGAGAGCCAGTACTTTCTTTCTTACCTTCTTCTTATTTCCTGGGCGACAACTCATCAGTAAAACCTTTGGTCTTGCTATTATAAATTTTATTTCTTGATCTGCAATTATCTTTAAAATGAAAATAGTGCTTTTACCAATAATGGATACTAAAGATCTTTCGAAACAACGTAAATATGTTCCTGTTCATAAAATGTGTCTTTCAATCTTGTCATATGACAATATTATAAGGTATTTCAGAAATAGCCTAGTGGTTTTAACGTAGATCTGGCATACGGAAGACACAAGTACGAATCCTGTACGCACTTCTATCGTAATTTTTCAAATTATGAGCGTATTACAAATCGATCACACATTCTTTGATAAAGGAAAATATTGTAAGGAAACCTGCATACCTGAGAATTCTCCATAATCTTCAAATGCATGTAAGTCTGCCAACCAGCACTTACTTGCCTAGCGTGACAGACTACAGCATTACCCTATCATTACCAGAGGAGAAACGAACCCAGCCCAGATATAGGTTGTAACGATTACCTCAGAAGTAGGTAAAAAAAGTAAAATACCGCTGCTCCAGGAATAGACTGGGTAAGTTATCGAGTTCTAGTAATAGACAATATTCATACTATTTATGAATAGTATCGCTATGGCGATGTATGCACATAATTGTACGAGCTTAGCAAAAGATTAATTAGAGTTTAATGTACAATTTGAGGTTGATTAATGACCATGCGGTAAATTTCCAGGTCGTCGGGTACCTACAAATTTTAGCTTGAAGTTTTGTATTAGTCATAAATATTAAAATTTTGCAATGTATACGTTTAAGTAACATAATTTAAAGTCTAGTGACGTACAGTGCCATAATTTACCAAACTATATGTATACTAACTATTTATGACTTCTAACAAATTCAAATGTCATGGATTCCGATCTATGTAATAATTTACAATATCCTGCTATTTTTCTGCATAGTTTAGAAGAAATAATTTTGCAACTGATCAGGGAGTTTTATTAGTAAATTTCAATGTTTATTTTATATCCTAAAAATTGAGAATGCAGAGTTTTAACTAAACTAACTTGTGTTGTCTCTTACTGTAGATTGCACTTTACATCGACCAGCATACAATTGTAATGATTCTGACCTATTCAATCAAACTAGTCATTTCTAGTGTTACTGCATTGCTGACGTTTACCGCTATTTAGGTAAAATGATAAACGCCTTGATTCTCAAACGAAATCGTTTTACTGTCCATATTTAATAATAGCTTATCTTGTTATTCTGATAAAAAGTTAATACTGAGATATAGTGGATATTTCGTCGTAATACGCATAATGAAATAGTGTTGAGTAATGATTCTTTTCATAATTACTTATTAAACGTAGTGATTGAAATTCGACTATGATAATTAAATAACAGCTTGTTCCCAAAAAATTTTTTTGATAACAATAATACTTGTCAATAGGTACAGAAAGAAAATTATATAAAAGAAATGTTGAAAACAGAGAAGAAGAAAGTACTGAATTGTTTTGTCTTAATCTATTTATATATAAAAGAAAAAAAAGAAAAAAGGGGGGTTGCAGACTTCGGTTGCATTAACCGTTCATACACGACCTATCAGTCGCCCCCCTGATGGTCGAGAAGGACCAGTTCTAAGATCTCCCGCGGGAGCGGTCGACCATCAGGTGGTTGGCTGTGGCAGTATAGCTTTCATTATGTTTATTTTTCAAACAAAATTTCGTAGTAAGTACACATATGTAGGTGGGGTAGTTGTATGTAAATTATAAAAAATATATAAATGGGTCTCTCAAAGTAGTACGACTGACCCAATAATGACCCTCTTCGGATTCATGGAACTGTAATAAATATGAGTTTAATTTTTTATGCTTAGTTCGTATCGTTATTCCGTCTGAAATCGAATAAGGAGTTCTTCGACACACATTCGGTCCTAAACAGAGCTATGTTTTTTTACCTGCGTACCTATATTTATCATAAACATAATTTTAGATACAAAAGTTTACAAATGTTATATTATGACCAAAGCTTACATTAGTTAATTCCTTCATTAATTTACCATAAATATTGCTGGCTCTGAATCCCTTCAAACCAAAACCCAAGGTTGCTTGAAACAACTTCACGGTAGAATAACCAAGCGAGACCCTTCAGGGCCAACGTTGCATTTGTTACTTCTTGGGTATTATGATTGTATGATTTAGCAGACTATTAACTGAACTAGCCTACTCTATATTTATACATATTCAGCGCGGTCTTGTTTGGCAACTTCGCCAATAGAAACTTGAAGTTACTCCATATGCAAGAGAAACTCTCTTGAGTTTCTCGAGGGTCGACCATACCCTGGTATTTAGTATCATTATTGAACAGATTTCATAAACGATCGGGCATACAAATCAATTGTAGCAACCACACACACAACAACACACTTTTCCAATTGAGACCCGTATAATAAATAAATAAAATAAAACCCATAATCATAAGACACAAACACAAACACAAATTCCCTGTGATGCGAATGACACGGATACACTCGAATGAGACATCATGGACCCGAGAACAAAACATTTATCTGACAAATAAATGGTTTCCCCTGTAGAAAAATTTCGTTGAACAAATTTGTACGATTTTGTAATAAATTACATTGACAATAATGACAATTTGATTATAATAAGAGAGTGGTAGCCAGCCAACCAGGCAGCTATATATCTGTGGTTATAAAGATTTCAATAGGCACTCGTATCATCGTGTTGTATTGTGGCGTCGAAACGTAATAAAACAGTCGCTGACCACCTGTTACGCTAAAACCACAAACAGTCGGCGTGACATCAAATATGTGTAATGGCCATGTCGGACTCAAAGTGGCTAAAAATAGTCACATAGGGATAATTATTCAACATAACTATAACTGACTAAAATTTACTGTCTGCAATTCAGTAGGCATCTATTGAAGAACGCGGTTTTATCCTTGATAAAATGAAACCTCCTCGATGGAGGAGGTTCAGAGTATTTAAACCACACAGCTTTAATGGGGATTCGTGGACAGTTTAGACGCGAACCCATAAAGCCGGATATTTTCCGACGTGGTTTAACGACAGTTATCTAACGGTAATCAGGACCGATGGCTTAACATGCCCTCCGAATCAAAGAAGCGCTTATTCCCTCGGACAATCACTACCGACACAAGTTATGATCTATTATATGGGCTAGTTAAATATTGATACATAATTACCGGAATGATATTGGAAATTAGCGTAGCTCTGTTTAAAATTAAGAAGCTTGACCGGTATTCCATTCAAAATGTAAAAAAAAAAGTGTTAATATCCTCACTTTTCAAAACATAACGGAAATCTGGAAAGTTTTAACATAAAATTTTTTCAGGCTTATTTTCTCCACCGAAGTAAGTGTTACACGGGAGAGCATTTTTTAATCTATAAAATGTATAACTTATATAACTATATAAACAGCAGGCGTCCACGTCCACGAATACACTTCAGGAACTAAGACTGAATATCCAAACAAACTAGCTCAATTCACAATATATTCTTATAGACTCTTTCCGAAGATTCTAGTTTCGAAAATAAACAGTTTACGCTCTTCGTTGATATAATCACTCAGTCTCCTCGTTTATATAATTAGATGTTAGAATAAAATACGGTATAGAACTATATTTAAAAATTATATTATCAGCTTCATATCATAATATGTATCATTTAAAATAATATTTTAATCATAACAATTTATCGCAGTATTAAAACAACAATGTTATATGTTGCTTACTTATTTATTAGTGTATTATAATTAAATTTTATTGAAATCACATTCTAAGTCTCAAATATATAAACAGGCGCTATTATTATTAGTTTTCAAAGGGCATTTAAAAGACATTAATATAACAATTATTGTAGCTAAATGCATTCTGTTCTAAAACTGATCGCTAATAATTTTAGGTGAGGTGTAAAATTCCTACTTCCACAGTTATTTTAGGTAACCGATGGCTAATCGGCTATGTGTGTGGGTGTCGAGGCTAGATTCTAAATTTAAAACAACAATCCTATTTATACGATAGGTAACAGGTATACAAAACATAATTTAACATTGAATAATTGGTAAGTGTCCTATATATTATAAGACCTATAAAAATATATCAGAAGACGCATAAAAAACTAATAATGGTGTACGCTTATTACGCTGGGCGTGCCAGATGACATCTCTCACAAGTACGCCATCTTGCTGTTAAAGGACATTAATTACCTTTGAAAACAGAAAAAACTATTCGTTCTCTGCAATATGCGAACAGTTAAAACATTGTGATCCTGAAAGATCGTTTTTAAAGTACTAATATAAGTAAATATTATAATAAGATTTAACTAAGAAAGTGAGCTTTAATATCTAAGACATCACCACTAAGAGGTAAGATTATATAACTATGTCAATTACCACATGCGGTTCTTCAACAAGTGGCAACATCGTTTTCTTTTTGCTGTTCTTCTTAACTAAGAAATTACTAATACATTGCTTACATTTCTCTTGTTATGAATGTACATGGACTACGATAAGATGGACCATCACTTGTGACGGCTTGAATAGTTGAGGAAAATGTAGTCTTATCCATAGTTTGACAAACCTACTTCTTCGATAATCACAGCCGTAACTAATATTCGTCTAATATTTATATTAATATCTAACAAAATATAATACTATTATGCACCATGTTATCTAAATATAAATGTCTGAATATAGCAAACAGATTATTTACACGTCCGTTATGTTATCGGTACAGTTATAACACAAACCATGTTGATTTCAATACATTATGTGCTATTTATAACAGAGCTCTACCATGAGTAGCATTTGTGTAGATGGAATTAACACGACACTATTATTTAAAATTTATCTTTTAACCTTATGGAAACAACACTACTGGTATGTTTATACAAATGCTTCGTGGATTTTATGTTGTACGATGGTATAATCGTTATATAACTGTTTTACGTTACATGATACTTCAAAGGCTTCTTCATTTCATCCGTCTGCTCGTTTGTTGCCAAAAATAAAAAAATAACAATAGCGAGCTGGGAAAGGCTATTTAATACCACAAACATATTTCTAATGTCCAAATATATATTCGTTTTTATATGGTGTTATAAAATGTAAACCTTTCTCGTCAATCACTTTAACAATTGGTAATCCAGCAGTTTTTGAGTGTTCAAACAGAAGAGTAGAGATTTTGTTTTATGTAATGAACGAATGAGGCGTAGATATACTTGTATAAAAGATTTAATTTTTTAATTCAAGCTTTTATATTAAAATGTTTGGCTTTATTCGTTAGCAACATTAGCGTTCCATTACGGGACAGGCTCAACTATCCTGGTAATTGTGTACAGATTGTAAATGAAGTTAATAGCCATATGCCCCAGCGCAAGTGCCGAAGATCTCATGCCAACAGAAGGCCTCCGACGAAGCTCAACGATTACTGTCTAACAATAATAAGAAATTGTCAAAAAAATTGTCACAAGCGAACAACTTTCTATATAAGACTCTAATTTATAATCGATTTTGTACAAAGAATATATTTTTATATTTATTATAACAGTTTTAATAAACTTATTATGACTATGTATATTATTTTGCAAATTTTTATCCCTGTCTTGAGAGACTTAAATCTGGTTATTTATTTATAACACAAAACTGAAGAGATGTAGATCATTCTTGGTTTTAATAAATAAATATGGAATTTACGAACATGAATTGATAGCATAACGAAAATAATCACCTTCACAGGAAACTGTTATATTGACAGAGGATTATAAGCACTTTATATGGTAATAACAAACAGGCAAAAATGACGTCATACTTGTTTATAACGTATGAGAATCTATTTAAAGAAAACGTGTTTCATTGTTTCAAGTTTTATTACAAAACGGACTGCATAAAACATGATCCGAGCACTCCAATCAGAATGGTCTCTATACAAGACGTTCTATTTTTAAACTGTTTTATCAACATATGAACGTATGCGGTCACAGTGGTCACTCAGATAATGCTATTTGCGATTTGAAGTTTAAAAGTAAGTTTATCTGTTATATACTGTGGATCTGAACGCGATATTATTATTAAAAGTTTAATCTCGTCACGTTATAAAATGACATCATTAAGAAATATGCAAAATTCGTATTTATAAGAAAAATGCATGTGAGCCGCTTTGCATTGTATTATTATTAATTAATTAATATTATTAATTAGCTACCTTATATAAATTAATATTATTAATTAATACATAATTGTTATCAAATCTTCAAATTTAATATTATTTTGTCATTTGAGTATTTTGTAAATACACTTATGCACATATTTTTTTTTGCTTTTACTACAATTTCGAAAATGTACTTTCACATTTAGGAGACGAAATGGCCAAAGAAACTCTTCAGCAAATCTTTTTAAAGAAACACGAAGTAATTACAAAGTAAATTGTAACAGGCGCGGAAATGATTTCGGCGCTGTTGTTTTCAGGCGTCCTTGTGTGTCCTCACCCACCCAGGGTGAACGTGGTGATCATCTCACCCTGATGTTGCTCCGTTTCAGAGCGAAACACTTGTTGGTGACGGTATTTATGTTGGTATATACTTTTATTCATCATAAATACATGTTTTCCTCCGTGGGAGGAAGGGAAGTTCTACACATGTATAGAAGTATATACCATCACACATTGTTTGTTTTTTTTTAATATTAACAGCCGACAAACAAGCAGACGAGCCACTTAATGGTAAGTGGTCACCGTCGCCCATGGACATCAGCAAGACCAAAGGTATCACTGATGCGTTGTCGGCCAGGAAATGAGAAGAAGGTTAGAAAGAAGGTACTGGCTCTCAAGCCCCCAGCCGGAACACGACGAGTCGTTTGGCGACTGACTCAAACAGGAGGGTGGTAGCTAGCCAGGCGGGCTTCACGGAAAGGTAATAATACCAAAAATAATCTTAATGATTTAATAATAATACAGATAATATAATTCATACACGAAGCCCTACTACCAAGCAGGCTGGCTTCTGTCGCCTCTTACGACAACCTGTTTTGCCAGCATGGGATTGGGGGGAGTATTCTAAGCCGCCCCAATACGGCTATAAACGGATTGTTGCACATTAAATTAATACTAATTTAATAACAATGAGTTTCCTCAAAGTAACGCCTGATACTATCAACTATAGCAATAGTAATAGATGCATTATTATTTCATCACAACACAACAATTCCAAATGTCAAATAATTCGTAGTAGGTAGCTGAGCTCAAATTTCCCACGACTCACTCGGGAACCATAACAAATCAAAGAAAATCAGCGAATAGAAATCTTAACACTAACAGAGGCAAATTATTTTCTAACATGATGTTCATAATGAAGCCTAGAACCTAGAGCCAGTTAGATTGGTGCCATGGTGCCAATAAGAAGAGAACTACGTCCAGCTGTAGACTTTTAAAAAGCTGTTTTACCATTTCTTCTTAGCGAAAATATTTTACGAGTTGGTAGTAGCATTTATATTAAGGGCGAAAAGGTAATAGGTATATAATTAAATCCATTGCATTTGTGTGTGCGTTGTCAACAATCAGCGGGACCCCATTCGTCGTGGTCGGCAATGCATCGTGGATGCTTGAAGTCTTACGGACATTCGTGGTCAGTCGTGACAACGTTTATATATTATAACTGTCACAGTTAAGAGCGCATTGGAATTTTATTAGCTCATGCGTCAGCGAAGGAATTCATTATAAAGAAACCTAGATTTAAAAGTTTTTCACAATGTTCTCAAAGGTAAGTGATGTTTGCTAATCCGAAGCCGGCCAATGACTTCACAGACAGGCTTCTACAGACTTCACATTGCAGAAGGAGACCTGAGCCGAGTCTAACAGAGGAAAAGTTATGGTGGTGGATGAACACGATGAGTAATCACGTAAAGAACCTTACTATCATGCACGAATGCTGGGTCAATAGCCAGCTTACAATTGTGGGATACAATTATCACCCAGCTTTCTCCAAACGGAGGAACCTGTTGGCATTATATCGTCCGTTGCTCAGCAGGGTACACTAGGAGCAATGTAGATACGGTTTTGTTAGCTTCAGAAGTTCCTAACACCCCAAAATTAGTTAATGTTAATCCCATATTTCCCGAGTTAAGTATCTCTCTTGCTGTTAGTTAAGTATCTATCTTGTTGGACAGTTTCCCTGTTTAGATTCATGTTTGGTTGTGAAATGGTTGGAGCCAAAACGAATATCAGTCAATATACGGTTGAACTGAGTCTCCGTTGTTTTGAATCTTAATATGTGTGGGGGTAACAAAAATATTTTTGACCCCCAAGTACAATGTTTTACCACTCCAGATTGTCTGATGATTGATTGATTATGCAAATTGCGGCAATCACGTAGCAAATGCATCTGTCAAAACACTACACAGTAATATCTGCTTGGATCTTTGCTTTTAGCTTCTAAAACTAAACAGCACTCCATTTACCATTGCGTTAGATTTATTTGTACATGTGCAAAATACACATACGTTAAATGAACTTAGGCGTGTCTTAGTCATGGTACATACTTTATATTTAGGTAGATATTTTTAGGACGTGAATGCTTTTTTCTTAAAAGTATTTAATTTTTTTTGGCTTATAGTATTTAACTTTTAACACTGACTGAGGGCAGCGCAGGACCGATCGTCGTGGAGACTCTTGGGGAGGCCTATGCCCAGCAGTGGGCGTTATCCGGCTGAGATGATGACGATGATGATTTAATTTTTTTCTATAGTACGCGTTTTGCAGATAATTACATTATAAGAGTGCAAAATAATGTCCGTAACTCTCATAAAATTATCATTGGACGACAATTGTAAACCGAAATTGCAAGATCTCGTCATTATTTCATGGACAGAAAATTTCGCCGTCAAAACGTTGTAGAAAATAAATGATTACACGACACCAATACGCTGTCAGAAATGACCTTCACTGAAAGATCAGAATTTCTTGTAACTTAAAAACAATTTACAATAATCTGAAATAGGAAATTACTTATAAGCACGTACTAAATGCTAAGTATACAGACATTAGGTGTTTCGTAATTCCTATACTTGTAAAAATGGATTCCACAAACAATCTAAAAGCATTCGAATTGATGACAGTATGCAATTTAATACTTCTGGTAAAATTCAATCACCACACAGCACGCAGCGAAGCCAGCTTCGGTCAACACCATCATTCATCCACAATACGTTTTATGCAACACTAATTCCACTTCACTTCCACCATTGGTATACCCACAGTATTATGTCATAGAATCACCGTAGAAGCGAGCCCATCGTTTCCTTCTTGATAGTCTCCTTATGATATGAATGATAATAAGTTACCATACTTATCATCAGCTGATTCGTCTGCTCGTTTGTTTGCTTTAAAGAATAAAAAAACATGTTTACTATCCGATATTAAGAAATAATACATCAGTAAATAATACATCAGATGAATGCCGTCATTGAACAGTGACCTTATTCTGCAAAGAAGAACCGGCCCACACCCTTCCCATTTTCGTAATTCGTCCATACTGCTGCCATGTAAGGTTTATTTACAGAAATAGCTCAGAGAGGAGAAGAGAGGTCACGAGGTGATCATCTGATCACCACCATTAAGCACATAGCATAGAACACACATAGCACATAAAACCAGGAGACATACAGGCTCGTTGTCGGCCAAGAAATAAACGAAAAATTAATAAACTGTATTCCTAATTTACCATAATTAAAAATATGCATTATTTGTCATTAAAATTATATTTTTATACAGTTAATTATATGAAAATCTTAAATTCTTAGTTTTTAATTATGTAATTTGAAATTTTGCGTATCTTAACAGTGGAAATTTGACTAGCATAAATATATAATGTAATTTATTATACACCCATATGCATGCAATGTATTATTTCATGGTGCCGTATTATGTTGTTTGTTGTATTGATTTTAGGTGAAGGTTCCTACAGCCGAAAAGTAATAAGAATTTATAAAGATGAAGACAATGGGGAAAAAATAAGCCTAAAAAATCTCAGTGTTAATGGTATCAGTTTTGGGTAGAAACAAAAGAGATAACACTGTTATAAATACAGAAAGGTTGGTTGATGAATTAACGTTTGTATGAATTGTTATAAAGTCGGTGAGTAAAATTTAATTGAATTGAAGACAGATTGTGTATCCGTACCAGATATTCGGTTTAAGTGCAAATCTAATAAGATCAGTAGTGAAGATAAACAAATACCTATATCTAAGTGATTGCCGGGAGTAGCTATTCCAAGATCAAACAAATTATCCAATCTGTTTATTTCGAATAAAACGTTATTGTTCGATCAACATATGTTAATATAGGTTAGTCATTTTAGCAGTAATGCTAAACTAGAAAATATTCTTGTATATATATTTTTTGTCTTAATCAACGGTTATTTATTTCCACGCCATATAATACTGTAAGTATCTACAGCAAAATGTTATTTTTATGATTTTTTTTTATATTTCACATAAATATGTAATGTAATGTATTAATACATAAATATGTATTAATCGCTGATATCTCTTTAGCCCGAAGGTTGACTGGTGGAGAATGCCTTCAGTATTAAATCCGCCTTTTATACCACATTGTAATAGGTGTAATAAATAAATTAATTTTATTCGCTTAGAAGTGACTAAAGCTTAAGCATTAAAATTCATGTAAACATTTTCAATTCTAACAAAGATTTGTACCTACTCAATTGTATCAGTATTGAACGCATATTTGGCAGCACGCTCCCGATCAAACAACGCATTTAAAACATACCTATATTGCTACTGTTAGAATACCTAAATGCAATATTAAATCAGTTTCCTATCACGTGCAAAACTTAAGATACGTTTTTTATAATTATTTATTATTATCATAATAAAATAAAAGCCAACGATATTAATTATAAAAGAAACCACTTTTTTTGTATTGTATGCTTATAATATAGATGAATGAACATTTTAAAAATTATATTAAAGTACTTAATAAGTAATATTTTTATTTGATTTCGATTTTCCAGTGTTACAGTACTAGATAATTGTAAACTTAAACAACACAATATTTCTGCATTTTACTGCAGCTTAAAAAAAGCTGCATACCTGAGAGGTCCGAATGTTTTCAAGGTCATGTGAAGGCTGCTAATACGCATTTGGTCAGCGTGGTGGACTACGACCTTAATCTCTCTCATTGTGATAGGTGGCTCAATCCTTAAGTTAATACTTGTAACATCTTGGGGTATATAGTCAATATTGATAAAATTATCTTTGTGATATCTAAAAAATGCTACCTTCCAACCGAACCGGAGACAGGTTAAACTAACTTGCTGAGCCTTGTGAGTCTTTAAACATTATTCGAAATGCTATTTGGACATTTTTAGTCGTTTAAACGAACGACTAGAAACTCGTTTGCTGTGCTTATATTAATTACTTCAGCGTAAACGAATCATTTAAAGCTTCATACAAACAGCATTCATATTAATCTTTTAAATATTCGATTTGATATTCTTTGATGGTAGTAAAACCTGACCTTGCAAAATTTCCACTTATGTTAGAAGATCAAAAATAAACTGAATAAGCCCCCCCCCCCTTAAATAGATAATTGGCCCCAATTTTGATAATAGTCGATTAGATTAGCACGTAATAAAACATAAAAGAGGAGCGAAAATCTATTTATTACTCTGATAATGTTTTGAATAGAAATATTGAAACAATATGGTTACCTCTTATATTTCATGGCTGGAGTTGCCTATAATTTATATACAATCGGAAGCAAACCTGTCACAAAGCCAAAAGTAATAGCTAGATAAAATTAATGTTTCTTGATTGGCATCGTGCCATAGTTTGCAAGTAATGTGGACTTGAAATACAAAATCACTAGATAATGTTTGTGGCACTCACTTCGTATGTGTTTATAACCTCGCATTATATACTTGAGAAAGAACTCTTTAAACATATAATAAACTGCATAAATAACGAAGCTATTCTGGGTATTATAAATATATTTGTCAAAAAGCAGTTTTAAAATATTTTATTAAAACTACTTCGCTAAAAAGGGGTTAGATGATTCCCAGGGAACATTTCCATGTCAAAATATAAATGCTAATTTTCAATAGTGTACTTTATAGATACTGATAAATTATTTAGGTAATATTTGAGGCAAACAGAAATGTATAATATTTTAAATATTATGCAAGTCGAATATCTAAAATTAAACATGATGATTGAATCTTATCATAAAATTTTCTTGGTATTAACATAAACACAGGATGTTAAACTGATGACTAAGTAATAAACTTTCAAGACACTTATAAATAATTTATGTAATTAAAAAACTTTACGTAATATAACGTATACAGGTATGACGTAGTTAAATGAAAATGATATAGATACCGCTCTGAAGTATAGTTGACAGATAGCACTTTTAGCTGTTGGAAAGCATTATCTATTTAAGTAATAATCTAGATGTTTAAACTTCAGTCTAAAAACTCCTATTGAATCATGACATGAATTTTTTTGACTTAAAAATACTTTAAAAAAATATTTTTCAATCAAGCCAAACCTCCAGTTCAAAATGATAATTCCAACACAATGACAATTACTTACGCAAATGACTTGGATCAAAATAGATGTGTGCTCAATACATGTGTAGAAATTGAATTAGTATTTTATATATCTACATATGAACAACAAAATTATTGGCAAATATACTCTCGATCAGACCTTTTTCCAACTACAATTCGTTCTCAATTTAAATCGTGTTCTCCATTGAATGTTAATTACGAGCACAATTCCGCAACAAAGCAGTCTCGTTCGAAACACTTCGAGTCGTTTAAAGGACGTGTTTGAAATGTGATCATTGTGCAATCGCCACGTAATATCACAGAAAATGTCACATGTTTCGTTTTCAAATTTATTTAAATTTACTCTCACCATTAATTAATTAATAATTTATATTACTTTTATAAAGGTATGAAAAGTGAAAAGGCGGCGGAACCGGATGGTATACGCGCGGAAGTATGGAAGATTTTAAATATGGACGGATACAAGTGGTTAGCTTTACTCTTAAATAAACTCATAGATGAGGAGATTATCCCTTTAGAATGGTGTGGCAATCACCTGGTGCCTATTTTTAAGGGGAAAGGGGACATCCAAGATTGCAATGGGTATAGAAGAATAAAGCTGATAGCGCATACGATTAAGATATGGGAGAAGCTAATAGAAAAACGGTTGCGGATGGAAACTGAGGTCACCCAAAACCAATTTTGATTTATGCCTGGAAGAGGGACGATGGATGCCATATTTGCCAATCGACAGTTAAGTGAATAATGCAGACGTGCTCATCAGAACTTGCACATGGTATTAATTTGCATTGAAAAGACATACGATAGGGTACCTTAGTAGGTTCTGTGCTGGGGAATGAAATAGAAAGGTATCCCTGTGTCACTCGTCTGTCACTCGAGTGAGATCTGCTACAGGGGTAACGGACGGTTCACGGGTAGCGGGTAGGGGTAACGGACGGTTCACGGGTAGCGGTTGGCTTGCGCCAGGCTGGATGCTTTGACATCGGCCCTAAAGGAAGAAGGACCCTCGTATATGCTCTTCGCGGACGACTTCGTTCTGCTAGAAGAGGATGGTGCATTGTTACAGAGCAAACTTGATGACTGGCGGCACGCATTGTAAATCACCAGAACTAAAACTCTCTCTCATCATAGGGGATAGAGATGAGATTAGACCAATATGGTCTGATTATAAATACCTCAGTTCATTACTCCAGCATAACCAGGAAGTAGGTCGAGATATAAAACGGCGAATCAATGCAGGATGGCATAAGTGGAGACAAGTTACCATCACTACATGCAGAGACTCCATAATGCCGCTTAAAGTTGAAGGCAAGATTAAGCAGTCGATTATAAGACTAGTAATCATGTACGGCTCGGAATGCTGAGCGGCGTGAGGAGAAACGTCTTCCCTCTGCCGAGATGCGGATGTTGAGATGGATGTGTGAAGTGACGCGTGTAGATAAGAACAGGAATATGTATATGAGGGTTAGTGTAAAAATAGCGCTTATAATAGATAAGTAAAAAATAGAAGATTGGAATGGTTTGGGCATGAGATGAGAAGGGATGAAGACTATGTAAACAAAAAAGCGACAACTACGAATGTGGATAGATAAAGAGCGAGAGGAATGCCCAAGAAACGGTGGATGAATTGTATCAGGAGTGATATAGATGCGGTGGGGGTGGACATAAGTAGGTATGACAGGAAAGCGCAATGAATGGAAGGAAAACAGATACTACCCCCAGATAATAGGTGAAGGTAAGGCAGATAGATAATGAATAATTACTTTTGTAAAATTTACTTTTCTTAAACTTCTGTCGGCGTAATTAAATGTTAATTACTGTAAGTAAATCAAATTGTAATCTGTAAATAGATTGTAAAAAATGTACTTTAACATTGAGCGAAAGAAACTCTTCAACACATCTTTCAAATCAACATAATTATGACATTTACAAAGTAAGTTTTAAGCTGCGCGTAATCTGTTGCGGCACCTTTTTTTCCAAGCGCCCTCGGCATTTATATATTCATCTGCAACATTACCTTGTTTGCCCACAAGCTATGGTTATTTTAGCCCTACTGTAAAAACGAAAACCGATCCCCATTGAACGACACTGAAACTCTTATAGGCAATATTAAGATATTTCTTAAACCATTCCAACAACAACAACAATTTCTTAAACAATTCCAAACGATGCCTATTTCTTGTTCCATGATTATGTGTATCACTTTTCTGCTTGACTATATTAATTTTTTTTCGTATAATTACTAAATTACTATAAATGTATTGAGCGACTATAGTGAGTACACCTATTTCTTTCATTTTTTCCGTTTTTACGTTTGGGGAAGAATTGAAGAATAATTTACAACGCTACTTTATTATTTAGTTATTAAAAACCAACTCGAATGCCTTTTATAATGTTAATAACCAACAAACGAGCAGACGAGGAACCTGATGGTAAGTGGTCACCGTCGCCCGTGGACATCAGCAAGACCAAAGGTATCACTGATGCGTTGTCGGCCAGAAAATTAGAAGGTTAGAAAGAAGGTACTGGCTCTCAAGCTCCCAACCTGAACACGACGAGTCGTTTTGTCAACGGCGGTTGACTTAAGCAGGAGGGTGGTACTAGCCAGGCAGGCTTCACTGAAAGATAATAATACCAGTAATAATATTAATGACTTAATAATAATACTGATAATATAATCTATACGCGAAGCCTTACCAGACTGGCTTCTGTCGCCTCTTACGACACTCTGTTCTGCCAGCATGGGATTGGGGGGAGAATTCTAAGCCGCCCCAATATGGCACAATGTCAAAAGTTCTAAGGCTGCACAAAGGCCTACGTCGAGGCATAAAGACAAAAAATAAAATGATTTAGCATTTCCTTTATTCTATTCATAATATGAAAGTACTTATTAATATTTTCTTTTACTACGCAAGACGATCACCAAGTTTGTTAATGTTCATCTTATCACAACTTAATCTACTTTATATACTACTACTAATGTCCTGTGGCCCCTAGGTAGGGCAGAGGGCATTCACAGTATCTAATTTAAATAGCGTCTTAAAATCAAAACGGAATTTCTTGAATAAAAATATATTTGCTTTACTAAACTTAATGAAAGCATTTTTAATACTTGTGTGTGTAATATGAAACCAAGTTCCGTCCAAACAAATCATATAATTACAAAATATCAGCAGAGATGTTAGTAATAACTTGAAGTTACCCGAAGCCTTTTAACTGTGGAAGAGAAAATCGTAATATAGTTATTTATTTAAGCAGGTGGTAAATGTTTCGCGAAATTACAGTCATTATTTCAAAGGCTACAATGATGAAGTTCTTTTCTCGGAAGAACGTACTGCTCTAAACGTTTCAACCTGCTTCTCTTCAGATCTCAACGCGTAATATTCAAGCGAATTTTGAAATTATACCTATAATTTAAACGGCACCTCACAGCTTCTTTAAAAAATTTGTAGTAATTATGGATTATTTTACAGATCAATGAGCTCATTCTGTGGAAAGTAGCGTGTAGCGATTACCGAATTGTTTTATGGTATAATGCAGTTATTCCTGGATAATGCTTAATAAATAGACTTCTAAATATCAACCTGTAATGTAAATGGTAAACAGTGTAAAGCAAGACTATAATCTTTCGTGTGGGCCCTACGAATATTCGATACGACAACTACACTTAATTAATGTGAAAATATTGGGCATTTCAAAACGCAGTGTAATAATAAATTTACGAGTGAGTTGGCATAACAAATAACAATAATTCACAATGTTACAAATACAATTTGTAATCATTATGTGCTGGTTCTGGAGTATATTTTGTAATACCATGTAAATATTAATTAATTTCCTCACGTTCGCTTACCTAATGCGCTGTAAGACCATTTAAGAATGTATTACATCCAAGTATGATTTGGTATTCGATCCATGATGTATCATCCAGGCTACCTATCTACGCTAGTCACGCAGTCTGACTACGGTTTGTTACATAATTATTTGTACACATACCTGAATTATTTATTTCGATAATGACAACTGCAAAATTACTGATGCCTGGTACAAAATAAATAAATTCAAATAATATAATTTTCATACCGCGTCAATTTTTTTAAGTACCTACGTATAATCCATAAAGTTAATATACTAGTAATATATTTACGAGATAAATTCTCATAAGGCGAATAAATTATTACTCCTTTTGTTGATGTTGTCAGTGTGTAATGAATTACTATTTTAGTCGAAATGTAAAAGCTATTATTCTACGAAATAAATTCTTGGCAAATATTCTACGAAATTTCATGTTTCAGATGACTTCTTACTGCAACAGAAAACGAATTTTACACGTCACTTTCAATAGTCAATGTTGTATATATACGATTATAGTCTACTTTTAATTTGGTATTTACTTACTTAGCAACAATCCACGAAAACTATGTATGTATGCCATGAATACATACCAACACACCAAGCGTCTATTGATATATGTATACGCGTCGCAATAATCGCAATGCGATTTTTTGCTTAACAATCATATCGTTGGAACAGCACATGTGTAAGTAGTTAGGTGTATTTCTTATACGTATTTACTTGCGTAGAAAGAAGAAAAGTTTAACTTATATTTGAACATTCTGCTTGGATAATTATGCAAAGTAAATTAATACCAATTTGTAATAATTAAATTATACAAAACGTATTCATGTTTTGGAATAAAATATTTGAAATCAACATTGAAATATAATATAAAAGCAATTTCGTTTTACAAAGAATATACAAAATCTTTCTCTGGCTCAGACTCATTTCAGTTCGTTCGTACAGTTTTGTTGCTGAAGGTATTTTTATACTAGTTATCATTACAATGATTACGTTTGATGCAGTGATCACTGACCATTCAGGGTATCATTTAATGATGGATGAGAAACATGGTCCATTGCAACGCACTAGTGCTCATTAGAACCTTGAGATTGACCACGAGATAAGTTTCATTATACTCATGCATAAAACATTACAAAATATTGAATTGTATTTAGTTAATACATTACTATTACTATTCCTGTGCAGCAAATTTTAAAATTTACTAATAATCATCTTGTTAACTGCACATTTCATATCTGTGAATGTGTAATTTTTTTATATTGAGTATATTCTGTTGAAATGATATGTGGTTTATATAGTACGAGATGAGCCAATCTTAAACAAACAAATTTTAAAAGGAATTAAAAAAATTCTCAGGAGCAGAAACATCGGATTAAAGAAATTCTTATAAGCTATTTCTATCAATTTATGATATTGGTATTTTCGATTGGCTCTCCGGATCTAATTCGACAATCCTTCTGTATGTTTTTAAAACGGTCGATACAAATATTTATGAAAATTTATGACGCAATTATAAGACTTCTTTATTGATCACTAAGACTATACGCTCCAGTTGAAAACATTATAAAGACTTATAATTATAAGTAATCAAAAGTGTCTATTTGGTATTTCACGATTTCAAGATCTTTACATTAAACGCTGAGTCTGTTAGCTACATAAATTTGATATAAAAATGAAAAAAAATTATTTCCGAAATACTCGTTATTTCGTAATCCTCTCTCTACTCTTCTCTAAAGCAAAGTTTCGATTTTTTTTTATTATTAACACAAGTCGGCACCCACATTTTAACTTTGTAAGCATTATCTTGTTGTTTTCAGTACTTTTAAATGAGTATAATAGGACTTCACTACGGATTCCTGTGATATTTTACATATTATTATTAATATGCCGATGACTTTAATAAATAAATCATTGTTAAACTCGTAATGAAGTAACCTTGACATCTACAAAAAGGTTAACAAAATGAAATATGAACGCATGAAATAGATATATAATTTATATTAATATTTCATTTCGTTAATCTAAATCAAATTAGCGAATATTTGAAGGACATGTTCAAAGAAGTTTATACATAAAATTATATTTACTCCGATGTTTTACGCCTATTGGTTTCATCTCCATGTTGAGAAATAACAGTTAATGCAAAATAATTGTTTTTTAGTTTGAATTTTAACTTGATGCATTTACAAAAGATAAAACATACGAAGATATAATCATATCAGGTACAAGAAATTAAGCCAGCCTTACAATTTCACATAATATTTTCGTGTACCCAACTGCAGTTATTAAACAAACATTTCTATTTCAATAACACTTTCCTGGTTTGTGAGCAGGAAATACGCGATTGACCAATTAACTAGGTACAAAATCTTCATTTATAATGTTGTTAAGGTTATGAACTGCTTCGTTTATTCAATCAAACCTGTTGGTACGAATATCACGTGTATAAGCTCACATTCAAAGAAAAAATAATCTACATAATATAATAATTTATTATTACAATCTGCGGTCGATGTGCTGTAATGCATTCAAATCAAATTAGTATTCGAAATGTGATATTATTATTTATATCCGTTATACTTTGTCGAAATCATGTAGCAAAATTTTGATCCGGTTCTTTACATCGACATTTACGTCTATCATGTCAATCAACTTATAACCGATACCTACATATAATTCACAGGTAAAATAAAATACCAGTTAGACACACAGATCATTAAAATTCAAAAGTTATATTCTTAATACAATTAAATATTTAAATTTCAGCTATTTATATAATACTGTTCGTTCGTGCGTAGAACAAATCATAAGAAAAAGTTACAAGTAAGTTTTCTTGTTTAAGACACCATTGTTCTTGAAAATCATAAAATACAGATATTAGATACTATGCATATTTGAGTACAAAATATGGTTACATTTTCTTGACTACAATAAAGTCTATCTAACTTTAATATCTAACTATAATATCTAACAAAAACAAAAAAAAAATACTATAAGACAAGTAAATGTACTTATGAGACTACGAGTAGAGGACTATTTACGACAGAAAAAAAGAAAATGAATCAAGACAAAATTACATGAGCACCTTCATTAACAAAATTAGAATAATAACCAACAACATAACTTATTACACTTTTATCTCTTAAACTGCAATCCATAAAAATAGTTTTCTGTGATACAAATCTATCCATGAAAGTAAGTTCTAAATTTCTTTCCGTGCTAATTTTCTGGTGTGGTGTTATTTCAACTCTTTATTATAAATATTACAATACAAAACGTGTCAATCATAATAGGTTGGGGAGAAAGTATTTTCGCATTTTAGTATGTATGAACTTGTAAAAAAATCTATTTGACTATACCATTTGCCGACCGGTTTTGGTATCATTAAAAAGTATAAATTTTAAAGAAGATACTTTCAAATTCAAATTTGGAAAATGTGTGATTTTCATTTGTTTTGCTTACTGACGAGTGAGTGTAATGAAGAAATTCGCTACGTTTTAAAATTTTACTACAAAAAAGGCAAAAATGCAACGTAGGCCGCGAAAAAAATTTGTGATGTTTATGGACCTAATGCAGTGTCTGTGAGAGTAGCACAAAATTGGTTTAAGCGTTTTCAATCCGGAAATTTTAATGTCAAAGATGCACGTCGCTCTGGTCGCCCTATCACAGATAAAATGGATGCCATTTTTGAAAAAGTGGAGAAAGATCGGCATATCAGTAGTTACGACGTAGCTGAAGAACTGGAAATTGATCACAAAACAGATTTGACGCATTTGGGCAAAGCTGGGTACACAAAAAAGCTCGATATTTGGGTGACACACTAACTCGCTGAAAGAAACCTCATGAACTGTGTCCTCATTTGCGATTATTTATTACAACGTAATGAAACCGAACCATTTTTGAAGAAGCCGATAACTGGTGATGAAAAGTGGATCACGTACGACAAGAACGTGCGAAGAAGGTCGTGGTCAAAGGCCGGTCAGGCTTCACAGACTGTGGCGAAACTCGGGTTAACTCGCAACAAGGTGATGCTGTGTGTATGGTGAGATTGGAAGGGCATCATTCATTATGAGCTGTTACCGCCACGCAGGACCATCGATTCTGAACTCTACTGCGAACAACTGATGAGACTAAAGCAAGAAGTTGAGAGAAAGCGGCCGGAATTAGTCAATAGAAGGGGTGTGACTTTTCATCATGATAACGCTAGACCTCACATATTTTTGGCGACTCAGCAAAAACTAAAAGACTTTGGCTGAGAGATGATAATGCATCCACCGTATAGCTCGGAGCTTGCACCTCCAGATTTATATCTGTTTCGGTCTCTTTAGAATTCTTTAGGCAGTGTCAGGTTAACATCACGTGAGGACTGCCAAAACTACTTGACGCAGTTTTTTGATCAGAAACCCCAGAATTTCTATAGCAATGGGATATGTCCCTACTCACAAGATGGCAAAAAGTTATCGAACAAAATGGTACTTATATACTTTAGTTAAATTAAAAAAATATATTAAAAAGCATTTTGAATTTTCATAATAAATGCGAAAAGACTTTCTCCCCAACCTAATATCTTAATATAATATTCAGCGTCATTAGAATCGCGAACAAACGAACACGTCAGTAGACTCATCAATGTCATTGATTTATTGTTTTTTATGAACGTAGACATTCACATCGAATTAGTTTAATTATTATTCAATTACAAAGAAAATTTTATAATACAATTTTTGTATTAACTTTACATTCACTTTTTAGTTAGACATTATGTTGTGTATGATACGGTCTTGAAAATGGGATGGATACTTTATATTTATTTAAATATAGAAATTAACCGTGTTTACATATTAAAAGTAGGTAACATTGGTAATAAAATAATTTCAAGGATAAAATTTTAATTTAAGTTATCTATATTATGTGCTTTATCAAAACCCGTAGCTCTAGTTTTCTATTTGGCAAAATAATCCAATGACGTCAAGATAAATTATTATCGATCTCCAACTCGGCGGCTGATAGGTACGTGGCAATCAAATCTGCAATCATTTTATTCTATATGTTAAGTTTTTTTTATATTTATGAGTATGTCTGCATTGTCTACCTATAATATGGTGATGTACCTATGGTATATGATATGGGTAACTTTCTATGATATGGTATCAATGTCAAGATAATTTAAGACAAAACTTATGTTCACCGTCTCTGAAATATGTTTTTTGATGTCGTTTACTTATTTTTTACTTATATTTCTTATCTGTTATCGTAATCACTTTATGATAATCTGGTTTGATACTATTATTCATTTTAATAATACATTTCGTATCTAATCCAAAAATTGTCTTAAAAATAGCGCAAAATTTGTGAATAAATTATCAGCAGGATTTTTTCATTCACTGTTATTGATACTTAATATTATTTATTTGTTGCCTTAGAAACTTCCTAAGTGGTTATGTATATTACTTTTAAGGACTTCTGTGGTAGTGTCTTTTTCTTTAAAAGAATTATCAAATTATATGTGTTTAACTTTTTCCAGAAATGCACAAGAGAAATTTATGTTCAGCATTCTAAAGTAACTCTGAGTGAGTAATCATAATTTTATTTTAACAGACAACAACAAATTGGGGGTTGATGAGGTACCAAATAGTTTTATACATACCATGATTTTTTTTCAATATACAAGTATCAAACAGCCTTATTTCATGGGTACCTGTGAAATCTTAACTAGAAATTTTTACTACTTATGATTGTTAACGTAGATCATCTAATTTCCATATGTTTATTATAGTACAATTTTTTTTGAGGTTAATATTTAGGATTTGAAATTCCTTAGGTTATATTTTAGAATGTAAGGTCCTTCAGAAGGTGAGTATCATGTGTTTACGTTTTTATAATAATAAGGAAACTACGACTCATATGATTTTTTTTATTAATATTATGTTAATAGCCGAAAAACGAGCAGACGAGCAACCTGATGGTAAGTAGTCACCGTCGCCCATGGACATCAGCAAGACCAAAGGTATCACCGATGCCTTGTCGGCCAGGAATTAAGAAGATGTTAAGAAAGAAAGAAATCATTTGATTATTACTAACATTTTAAGATTATGTTCTCATTTCTTATTATGATGTGCATAAAGTAACTGACGATAAATGGTGATCGATTTCCAGTGATCCTTAAATTGGCACATTGTAATAGACGCCTAAGTTCAAATCGGAAGCAAATACAACTAAATTCTCAGAGTTAGGGCATAAAATTATCAATTTCGTTCGAGGAAAATTGTATGAGGATACGTTAAATTTAATCAGTGAAATTGAGGAGGACTCAGCAGATTCAAGTAAGATAAGTAACTATCGCCGTCAGCTCAAACAAATTAATTTCAAATGTGTTTATTTTACTTACCTCAAACAGTCACTACTTCTGAGCGTGTTTATTATTTTTTAAATCTTGACGCTGTTGTAGAGATAACATGACATGGTATGATCGCATGTCGAGGCAATAGGGGCTTCAACTAAGAGTTAACCGCTGATTAACCACCGCCATTACAGTGCGAGCTATTTTTAGCGTCAGAATAGAGACCACTGCTTTGTCTATCGTGTGTAATGTAAATGACAACTGCCTGAGTGTCGGTATCTTCGCTCCACCGCTTAACTAACGAACCGGCTACATTACAATAAATTGTTAATCGACTCGAAAACGTAACCTTAAAAGTATTTATCTTCTGTAACTTCACTTACCGTGTCTCTGTTGATATTCACACATTTTCCCTATTGTGTCAGCACTTAAAAGTTTAATCACAATGAGGTTATGCCCACTGTCACATCATTTTGACAGGTGACGTGCGTCCTCGCCACCTGCGCGGGTTAGTTACGGTTACAGCTCTCGGGAGCATTCTTGTTCAGGTGTATTGTTTTGATACGGCATAGTTCAAGAGTTAAGGAACGAAGAGAAGCGCAACTCGTCTTGGCTTCGCGCGGCCAATGAACGGTGCTAGCTGGCGCGCCAAGGTCACTGGAGACAAAACCGGTGGCTCGCGATGCCGACAGAGGGCAGCAGTGGTACATACGAGTAACTACGTCGCTGCCCGTATGGCAACTAAACACAGAACTGTACACGCCGCTCCACGATGCGCCGATAAGCGGTATAAGGTATAAATATAAACGCGCTACGCCGTGAATATGAATGAATGCGCACCGCGTACATAGCTTGTTCATCGTAATTAAATACGGGCAAATACTTTCTAGAAACAATAATGCATGTTATGGCTATTAGTGCTTTTAATCAGTTAAATAAGAATTATATTCAATTGAAAATTCATCGTATTACAGTTAATATTTGAAGTATGTTGGGAAAAAATTGATTTTCATCGTCCATTTTATAAATTCTCTCTTACGACATTAAAACCATATAAGCTTTGAATATTAAATAACAAACTGCTTCGCAGCGAGTTTATTTTGGCCTAAGACTAACTTTGGCCTAACTAAATGTCGACGTAGGTAGATAATTTTCTCTGCTAAAACTCTCAATAATGTATAATTAAGTAGCCTATTATTTTTGGTAATATTCAAAAAGTTAGTTAATTAGTAACTTTATCATTTAGTTCGGACTATGTGCTAGGTTTGAAACCTAATTGTAACATAATGTGGAAACAATTGCTGATCAATTTATAAAAATCAATCCCCTTAATATCGTAAAAACCTATCTAGTTAACTCTGTCAATAAAATCGTGGTTAAAAACTAAGAACCTAATATAAGTAAAACATAGACGTAGGTGGCCTATTTAACTACAACAAGCAATATTATGGAAGTACCGCTTCTGGTCCCTAGATGGCAATTGCAACACAACTTCATAGCATTCTGAACTTTTTGAAGCCAAAAATTGAGCAATTTTGTATTTAGATTATTGATTATTTATTGGTAGAATATATTTTATAATCATTATGTACCATTTTAAATAGTGATACAACCTAGAAAACAGGTATGCTGTTCAATCTTTGATTATAGCTTTTTCTATAATGAACGTGTTCAATGCTTCGGAAGGCGACAGTTTAGGGTTGACGGTACACTAATACATAGATCACACAATAAATTTTGAGATGCTTATAACAAATATTTTAACAAAAAAAAAACCGACTCAAATTGTAGAAGGTAAATTCCTTGGTTTCTTCTTTCTATTTGGCATCCTTAGTTGTAGTATTTTTTCTTTAAATTTAAGTGGGATTAAATTTGGGGATACCCTCTTAAACAAAAAGAGTTTCTAAATTGGTAAATAAATAATAAACAAAAAATACAATGACAACAAAAAGAAATTTACTGAGAAACTCCTCCTTTTTTGAAGTCGGTTGAAAAAAATTCGAACTATAGAACTCAGTAAGCTCAATTATTAAAAAAAGAACATTGTTTTAATCATTTTGCTGCAACAGTTCTGCGATTTTTATTTAAAACGATGGAGTATAACCGCGAATATTTGCGCGCTATGATATATTACAATTTAAACTTTGGTTTAACTGAACAATTATATCTACAATGGTTACATTCATATTTAGATGACTCAGATCCATCTCGTGCAATAATTTTTAAGAGGTTAATTTAAAAAGGGTAAAATTAATCTTAAGGTAGACTAAAGAAGTGGAGTTTAGCAAACAGCAGTAACTGCGGAAAATATGTGGACTACTGAAATGTTGGTGAGAAAAGGCCCATTAATCACATACACGGACAAGGAACAGATCCTGGGTCTTAGTTCAGGAAGTGTTCATATCGACAATTACCGACAAAATTTCAAAGGTTTCGCAAAGTTGACAAAAAAATCTATGTTGGAAAATCGTCGGTCAGATAACTAGAAATGGTATACTACAGCAGCGTTGTTCAAAAAGTTCAAGCTCTGCCGAAAAAGAGACCGAAGGGTGGCCTCAGCTCTTGCCGGGTAATCGTGCTGCATCACGGTAACGCCTCGTCAACAAAAGCGTTTATTGAAGAATAATATGTTTCACCGTAACCATTCAGCACTAACTGTAATTTACTTGTTTCCAATAGTGAAAGGAAAAATAAAAGGAAACTTTTTCAAGCGTCGAAGAGGCCGTGGCCGCTTACGCAGTAGTGTTTTCTGACCTCCCGGATCAATAGTGCCAAAAATGTTTTCAAAGTTAACAAACTTAAACGAATTTAATTTTGTACAGAGCAACAAGGAGAGTATTCTGAAGATTTATCACATAAATAGTACTTATATCTTGAATGCTGTTTCTTTATCTCAAAACTTATTGAGTGACCTATGTACAATAGGAATGGTATTAAACAATTCATTTGTAAGCGTCAATCTTGAAATATCGTTGGTACCGAAACGGTTACTTCAATGAGAATTCCACTCAAGCAATTTTTCGGAGGTGGTGTGTGATGTTACTAAATAAGACCTTAGAATCGTCAGGATGCAAGTCACTCCACCTGTTCTTGAGCCCAAGCTAATCTATCCTGCTCGTGGTGCACCCGGCTGAACAACGGACACAGTACCCAATCTTTTCAATCGAAAATTACTGACAGATTGGTCAGGATCTCATGATGATGATGATGGAAATGGTCCATCAAGTTATCACTCCACACTACAGCTTTTAGAATGCTTTTCAAATGGCTTCTGATTTCGGTGTTGTGGAAACATTGGATCTGTTATACTTATGATATTATTTTTCAGCGTATGATCTTCCTCGATCCCCTTTACGCTTCATTTGACCGTAGACTATAAGACACGTCATCGAACTTTTATCGCGAATTATATACCCAATTTCTTTAGTATCCTCATTTGTATAGCACATAGTTTCTTTACGTATGGATTAGTAAAGATGGAAATGTTAGTGCGCGGTGCAGTCTAAAGCATTCTTGAAGCCTTCTCCGTCACTACAATACTAATGAGTTAAGTTTTGCCTCATTCTGAAGTCAAATCGTCCGAATATCTAATGTGACGAAGAAAACTTAAAGAACAATATTTTTACCTGACCTTTACGGTTTTGTGATGATAAACACAACTTTTAAATTCAGATATGGTTTAACCAGGCTTTGAAAATAGGATTTTTTTTAACGATCTGGTAGTTAGTACCATAATATTTTATTGCATATTATAATTATTTTTTCTATTATGCGGGTAGTCATAATTCCTTTATATTATATGCCGATAATTCGATTCACGGTCTCGCGGCTAAACTGCAGTGGCGCAGAGTATCTCTTGACAGGATAACGTACACTACGAATTCGAAAGTACCCGTATGTTACTAAAATGTGTGTAATCTACGACGGTTACGTTTACAATAATCAATTAATTACATCGAAGGGTAAGTTTATCTACGTGTTATTTTACTTCAAACGAAAATAACTGATTAGTATCATTAGTTCAAATTGTATGTTTAACTTTTGATGATTTTAGTTGTTACAACGTTCTGCTTTGTCTGTCGGTTTGCTGTGCGTGTATCGACATGCATGCAATAGTACGTACGTGAGTTATTTATATTAAACTGAAATGATTACTCAAGATGCTGGTATTTTCTCAGGTATTTAAATTTAAAGTTAAGTGTCGCTGTGACCTTGATATAGCTCGTAATTTTTTCTATATCCAAATTAAAACAGGGCTTGACTGGTTATTGGGGAGACTTACGAGGCTTCTTTATCGTGCAGTGGTACAAAATAAAAGGATTTTTGCAACTCAAAATCACATTCTGCAGTCCGCATTGATATAATTATAAAATCAGTAGTAGTTACCTCTTATCCTGATGGCTGTAGTTGTTGTGCATCTCCTTTATCATTAATTTTATTCACGTGGGCTTAACAGAAGGGGGAACAAAGTCGGCTATTAATAGCTTGACTTGATTAAAGCAGCTTGTAACGAGTTTCAACCAAGATTAAGATTAATTTTAAAACTTCTTCGTTCCATTTTGTGTCTATTTATAATCATGTTATTTAATGATAAACAGAATAAACAAAATGTTGAAATGTTGTCAGACGAAAGCGCTGAAAAGTGTTGAAATGTTTTAAACTCAGAAACAAGTGGTGGTAGCTTCTCTCTTGGCTGAAATTATTATACAACAGTTGCATAAATAACTATTATACGGATGACCTAAAACTTTACGGTCACATGCAATCAAAATCGAACTGCTTAGGACTCTAGAGAGATGTTCGAGCCGTTTCTCACGAATAAAATGAAATTAAATATGTCTAAAATTTATAACTTTTAGTCGAATGTAACTGTAAATGTTATTCCACTACAAAATGGGTAGACCCGTCATAAGGATACTAACCAGCTTCGATTAGAAAAAGTGCAAAAAGCGCTTCGTAGGAGTAATTAAGAGTATTAAAAAATATTTATAAAGGTGGCATATAAAGTGTGGTGCCCATTAATTTGAATGAAATAAAATTTATAAAAAAAATTAATTAAATTAATTTTTTTAAATCCCATTTAATTTTTATTCTATTGTGGAAAATTAAATAAAACTGTTATTATTGTTCGTACTTAAACTTTAATATCAAATTTGGTCGCCGATGTACTCAACTTTAATCGTTCTCGTTATGAGAGAAGTCTCAGGCACAGCATTGGTATAATAGGGGAGATAAGCAATTAAAAAATGCGTAGGAATTTAATATTATTTCAAAGAAGGTTTCGAACGAGCAATAATACTGAAAAAAGAATTAGGTCTATAAAAAGATTAAAACTAAAGTTTTGTTTTAATTGTGAAAAGATGTCCGTTTATCGCAAAAAAAAGCTTAAGATATGTATGATGTGAAGTTTATTGTAGCAGTCCAAATCGTGACATCATTTACTTTGGTTGCCATCTCAATCAACAAGTATAATGTTTATAACTTCTTCACATTTTTATTACTAGTCATGTTTCATTGAATAATTATCACTTTTAATAAAAAATAGTCAACATTAATTACTACTGCGATCATAAGAATTATCTGGTCGAAAAATTATGAGTCGAGTTGAATGGTTTATAAAAGTTTTTATTGATAATAAAGTTGTCGGCTTACAATCAAGTGTACCAGTTTTAAATATAGCAATTAGTCAACCAACATGTCAAAGACTATTAATTAAGACCGTTGTCACAAAAGCTGCACACACTTCAGTACAACTTGTTCAAATGTATTTGAAAGATTTATGCACCACAGGTGGGTGTACTCATTTACTCACTGGACATGCATCTTGTTAATAAAATATCTTGTTATTTTTATGTATTCTAATTTGTTACTTGTCGATTTACTGGTTGTTTTAAATGTATTGGTTAATGTTAGGTCGAGATCCTGCCTTCCAAACAGTTCTTGGTTTGATTCCCAGCTTAAGCCCATGTCACTGTAAACACACGGAGTCTTAAAATCCTCCACGTTGATTGTGTGATAAAAATAAATTTGTAACGTCACAGACTTTTTGCTATTTCTGTATTATTTTTAAAATTGAGTTCAAACTGAGTTCAAATTGAGTTCAGTAAATTATTTTGTGATTAGATGAAAGCATAGGCATAATTTGAATAGACACGAATTGATTTGAATAGATTCGCCACTCTTTCTTTTTCTACTTCTTACTTCTTGCTACTTTTCTTCGTAGAAACCATCCGCAACACGCTCGGTACATGTGTGACCGATTTCAAATACGACAGCCATATTTGAGTTCAGATAGTCGTAAGCTACAGTGTATATTTACTTTATGTAAAAACCAAGTGTGGTCCTTAATAATCTGAGCATATAATAATTTTAATAATATACTGATCAGTTAAAATTAGCACACGACTTGTGGTTAACCAAACTCGCGATTCACCGCAATGTAGCAGACACCTTAGGATCGAATTGCCAGTTATATGACCAATAACCTGTAATATTCCTGAAAAGCTAAAATATCGAAGTTATTTTTAACCGACTTCTAAAAAGGAGGCGATTGTTCCTGTTAAGTACTTTTGGAATAGTAACAAAAGAACAACGTTAATAAGAGCGCTGTATTTTTTTCAACATAATCCTGTCGTATATTTTGAGAATCTACCAGTACGATGGAGAAGAAAAGCGCTAATCGTTTTATAAAAAAATAATTGTAACAGTCAAAACAATTAAGACTTGTAGTAGTACTTGAAGCAATTATTTTAATTTTTTATTAGACTTATAATAAATTTTACCTTTTCCTCATTTTACTGTATCAGAGATCGGTTTTTCTTGATCTTTGAATTAGAAATATGTTCACATATTGCAAGTTGTATAAACGCAGTCAAAATTGTACATTACCCTCTTAAAAGAATTTCCATATTGACTTTTATATCCTATTCCGCGAAGATATTCATTTCCCGGGGTGAAACGTATTTCAGATGATTCATAAGTTATATTTGGATCGTAATAAACACTATTTGAGTGTAAAGAATAATTTACGTTACACGAGCGCAGATAAAAAATCTTCCTAAAAGGAAATATTTTGTACAAAACAAAGCTTACATATATAAAAATTTCAAGAAAAATTTTTTGTACGGATTTGGCAACATTACAGTTTTATTATTAGTACATATAGATAGATGACTTATAATCGACTGACAAAACAGATAAGTTTAAGCAACAGTGCTGTTAGGCGACACAACTTTAAGCCTTGTAAACTTTGAACCATAAGTTTTACTCTGGTACCGGGTCTTATTTATTTATTCTCAAAACCCATGTATATAGGAAAAAGGTTGAATATTGTAGAAACGGTTTTAAAACCTTTATAAATTGTGGGCACGATTTATTCAGTATTACGAACAACTTACATACAAGCGGATGATTAGGGAGTTTAAAAATGTTACGTATTGTGTAAAAAATCTTTGTAAAACTCTTACGAAACTACACTGTTATTTTTTTTATCTCTAGAGTCCCGATACGCAACAATATTTTTAATTTTATGACCCTGGATTACATCTCCACTTACTATCATCTAGGATAGTGATCAAGCACTAAGTCAAGTAATAATAAGCCCTTACTACTCGGTGACTCTGGGGGATAAACCCAGATACATGGAATTATTATTCACAGTGTTCTCTAGAATCTCAAATTATTTGGTATTTTCCTTAAACAGTGCTCGTCATAAACATTCAGTTATAATTCTCGGCGCCAAGTTCACTTGGATCCATGAATCTTTATCAGTCATTTTCTCCTGGTCAAACTTGTCGTCAACTCATACTTCATCAAATTCACTTTTCCCTTTTCACAGAAAACTGTTATGGTTTTAAATATTCCGGATCCATAGGAGTGATCTTTAGTATGGTCTGTCCTATCATAAACATCGCAATGTTGGAAACATCAAAATAATTATAATAATAGTTATGTGTTTGTATATATATAATCTGTTCTACTCTATATTTCATTTATAATCTATGTTTTGCTTCATTCTCCATTCTAACTCCGTACCGAACACACACTTATTTCAGGACTTTTTCAGCATCACTAATAATCATCACGAGTGGCCATGGGTCTGAATTCTTGACCATTCTCGGCCCAATAAGTTTGATGTAAATAATCTACAAAACAGCAGCGGACCGTCATTTATGAAGTGATTTCCAAGTCTCTTTAACATCCGTAACACGGCCAAGGAGGCGGAGAACATACTTATTATTTATAAATAAACAGATTCCACGATAGATTCTAACGGGATAGTAGTTATCTAGGCAGGTTGAAATCCCTATCAGCGTGTTGGAAATAAGCTAGGTTGTACAAAGTCCACTGTCCATTAGAAGGAATGTGCCATTCTCTGCTTATTTCATCACCTGTCCTTAGCTCCGCTCAGGTCATGTCACCTCACCTCTTTTCATCAATACATAGTCTGTGTTGCTTTTACAAATTCCTCCGTTACAAATTTTCTGTCATATAGTCATGTGAGGATGAAACCCACTTCCATTCAACGTACGCTACGTGGATTGAATATCTCGACGTAGGACCGTGATTTTTCCCAGTAACCCTACAAATCCTGTTATGACCCCAAATATTATAAACATACTTTATATTAGGTATTTTCATCCTACGTCCAAAAATTTAAGCTTAAAAATAATATACAAAATGTTTTTCAAAAATTTTTATTTAAAAATAAATTATCATAGTACAACTTGCACCAATAACAACAAAATTTTGGTTTAAACAACATGAAACCGTAACGGTTGCTCAAAGCCTGAATCAACTTTATTTAAAGAGAATATAAAATTACCTATTCGGTGCGACAGAAACACGTGAGACAGCTGCCATTGTGTTGTGCAAAAGGTAAGCGCTCATACAGTACTTCCAACACGTTTTTTCACACGTTTAAGTGATCAATATTAGTCATTGTCAAAACTTATTGCATTTATAATCCATTGCACAACAGCCTCATCATTACTAATACCGCCTTGTAGTAGTTTTTTGCTTGCTTTACACCCAAATCATTCATACGATAAGATTGAGATTCATCCCCTAGATACACAAATACAAAACTACATGTCACATACAGAAAAAAAAAGTTTAGAAAAAATTGCACCCAGCTTACTAAAATAACAAAAAAGAGCTCTTGTGGCGAAATATCTTTATTACGGTACACGTTACAAATGTACAAAGATTTCTAAAGAGGGCGCTTCACAAAGTACAGTCCGAAACAAAAGTGTTTATTTTCTACAAAAAATCAGAAAATTCATTCAGTTAAATCTAATAATAAAAATAATCATATATTGACGACCATATCCGTAATTTAATATTTCGTACGAGAGACTCTAACACCGTTTTGAATTTCATTGAAAACGTTTATTTTGTTTGATACAGACGGAAAATAGGTATTGTACCAAAAAAAAAAACAGTATTTTGCATGGAGCTTCCTTCGTAAAACTAATAACATTACAGTGTATATCTTAATTTAACCTTAATCTATTAGCATATGTTATATTTTCTACCATAATTGAACTACTTTCGCAATAGATAACCTATAACGAACATTCCTGAAAAGATATTCATCCAAAAAAATTTTTAAGGCCAATGTTCACTCCTATTTATTTCACTTTCACCAAAATTCCACTATTAATAATTGATATAAAAAATGTTTTTTTTTTTGCTCCGATTGTGAAATAAAATGAAATAGAATCAATCAATACAATGTTACTTTATAAAGTGTTCAGAAGATACCTCAGCTTGTACACTAAACCATGGTACGTAAATCAATTTTATTCTTCTACAATCCAAAAATTTCATGAATCAAATTCAAAATTTATAAACATAAAGACATCGGTTAATTGACTGTGTAAGAAACAACAAACGTTTCTAAAATTATTGCTATTGTAAAAAGATATAATTTTACATGTACATTTTATTCCTAATTATTGGTTTTAATTTCATATTGGTTGCACTTAATATTATTACACACTTACATTGGAGACCGAAGCTTATTAAAATTTCAATGTAATTTTTTATAGATATATTATCATAAAGTTGCAATTTTTATATCTTTATTTACAGCATACATTCAGCAAGGCAAAATTACTACTTCATTTATACAGATTAAAAACAACTTCAACTGTAGTAGGTATTTATTTCAGTGACCGATCGAAGTTTATAGCCTGTAATGTAATAACAATAAGGCATACAGGAAACATCAGATGAAACATAGTTCTTATAATGACAACTGAATATCTATTAAAATAAGCTTCAGGAATCAATTTTATGTTACTTACTGTCTATTGCTTTTAGCATTAACATATCCAGGCTACCATCAAAGTTTAATTCCCGTTTCCTCACAATTTTAATTAAATTAGAACGTTTACTCTACCGAATAAAAACTGAAAATGAACTCTGTTGATACTTCAGTAGAGTATTATTTCATAAATACGCGTCATAATAAAATTATTCACTCTTTAAGATACAAATAATGTAGATGATAACTAAATCTTACCAAAAATTTCTACGACATTAGTACAATCGATTACAAAAGTGTTTACAGAAAAATTGCAAGTAAATTTCAATATGAAAAACACTGTTATTCGAGTTGTTTGTACATGTCTTCTATTTGGGGTTTGAAGTAACTTTTGATCTCTGGTCGCTTAGCCTTCATTGTTGGTGTCAATAAGCCATTCTGCACCGAGAATGGGTCAGGATGTAAATAGATGTCTTTAACCTGCAAAATTTAAATATAATAAATTACTGTGAACTCTGTTTCTACTTTTTGGTATCTACTTTTTTGTATACAAATTATGTGTGTATTTTTTTGGGTTATATTTTTGTTGTTGTAATCTTTATCTGTGTAGGTAAATGTTCAAACTAACCTGCTCAAAAGTCTTCAGGCCAGCGTTCCTTCCCCATTGTAGCATGTCTTCCATTATGACTTTCTTTACGCGCTCGTTCTCACAAAGTGACGAAAATGTACCCTTGATGCCATTTTCCAAAGCCCAACACTTCACCACGTCAACATCAGGTACCACAATTGCCACTACGCACGACTGAAAATGTGATACGTATTTCTTTTGATTTTAAACATAGATTGTTATAATCAAACGTACCCCTCCTACACTGGAATTCCCTATATTGCGGGTAGCATGGACATACTTAAACACACATAATCCCCGAACAAACATTTATCTATGACATAAATATCTGCCCCGGCCAAGAATCGAACCCTGTACCCCTCGCTTGGCAGGTAGGGTCACTATTACCTAAGCCAAGGGGTCGTCTTATATTGATGGACTAGACCCTATATTGGGCGATAAACATTACAATTATCAAAAATTGTTTACAGCATTGTGCAACCAAGTAAGACTATTATATATTATAGGAATAAGATAGAACAGGCAATCTTTGACAACGGTTAGCACATGGTAAACAGACATGTACCGAAATGTATTGTATCTAAAAGCACATAGTACATAGAGTACAAAATACTAACGTAATATAGACGAAGTTTTTTTTTAAAGGAACAATATGTACACATTGAAAATATTACAAAAGCAGGTAAATCAAAAGCCACACAAAATTTTGGAAATTTTTGAAACAATTTAAATACCAATAAAATATAGAAGTTACCTTCAGTGATTCGCCGTGCACGAAGACTTGTTCGACATATTGACTTCTTATGTAAATGTTTTCTATTTTTTCAGGAACTATGTATTCGCCTTGTGACAATTTGAAAATGTGTTTTCTTCTGTCAATAATCTTCAGTGTACCGTTCTGCAAAGATAAATGTTGTAATACAGTAATATTATATCTTTTTAAGCAAGTTTCAAATTAAAAATTAATGAACACACTTTAGTTTCAAAATAAAATAAAAAAAAATTGATGGTGGAAAGAATGGTGCTCTTTTCCCACGAAAAAGCGCTTTATCCGCGCCTGATGTAAAATTGTCAAAGTATACATTCGCCTTGAATTTTTACAAAACCATCTATTGCGTGCAAATAATCGTATAGTTCTGAAATATTTTCATTAAGAGGTAGAACTGTTAAAAGCCGTATTGATTACTCGAGTAATAACATTTAATTTATTCAAATTTCAAAAAAAATACGCATCAAAAATTACTAACTGGATGAAACGTTAAATAGTTGTTTATCGATAATAATTCCCACGCAATGATCTTATCGCACCCTTAGAACGAAAGGGATTTAACTCAAAAATTGCAATTTATGGGAAATGACGAAGAAAGTTTTCAAAAATGTATGGTCTTGAGTAAATTTAAAAAGACTGATGTATGAGGTTTTTCCTTTTTCCCTTTCTCACTCATAATTCGGGCTCGTTTTCACCATGGGGTTTTAGAGTAGGCTTTTTTAAGTAAACTTATAGTAAAATCTGGAATTTCAGGAATTTTGAGTTAAGTCACTTACATTCTAAAGGTGCGTTATCATATTCGACATAATTTTGGATTCAAGCCAATTAAGACATTAATTATTGGCTAATGTTTCCAAATTTTACACTTTGGGAATAAATATGGAAATTTAAATTTGAATGTATTTCAAAAGTATAATGACGATTAGCGTTATATCTACCGGTAACCACTTCCCAACATCTCCCGTATGGTGCCAACCATCTTGGTCGATCACTTCCCTGGTCTTCTCCGGTTCCTTGAAGTAACCCTTGAAAACATTGGCTCCTTGCACGCACACCTCGCCTTGCCCCTGCGCCGCGTAGTACTCCATCTCCGGAACATCCACTAGCTGGAGCATCAAATGAGTTTAGATACCTTAATGCGGAGGTGTTAAAATAAATTGAGGACATTGCCCGGGAGAAGTAACTCAATTTTACAAAATGCCAGCGAGTCTGGAGAGGCTGAGTCTGGCCATAAACACTAACAAAGGTGAAGAAGAAAGGAAGGTTCTAGCTTAGTTGTCTCACCCGTCCGGGGTCTCAGCATTGAGCATTCTTTCATTGCCACAATCTGATAGGTTAAATAAATATCTCGTATAGTCTCACTATGGTTATCAATGTTCAGGTTTATTACATTAAGTAAGGTGTTACAACTCTTGGAAAGAAAATTATTATATTTTCATAGATAACACTGTTTCTGGGCTTACCTTTGCTATGTCATTTTGTTAAGGTGCATCAGATTAAATTTGAATTTTTACTCATTTTCACATTTTACTTTTCGCTAATGGAATTAAGATACGAATTTAGGGAAAATTAATTTTAATCACTATAAGTATCAACGTACATTGAAACTGTATTCAGGAAAACGTTCTATTTTCCAAATTGGAAAATATACTACACATTGACATATAAATAGGTAATTATACGATTTATTTGATAATACGTACTAAGATTTGGCGTTTTCATTATGTTAAAAGCCGACAAACGAGCAGACGAGCCACCTAATGGTAAGTAGTCACCGTGGCCCATGAACATCAACAAGACCAAAGGTATCACTGATGCGGTGTCGGCCAGGAAATGAGAAGCAGGTAAGAAATAATGTACTAGCTCTCAAGCCCCCAGCCGGAACACGACGAGTCGTTTGGCGGCTGACTCAAGCAGGAGGGTGGTAGCTAGCCAGGCAGGCTTCACGGAAAGATAATAATACCACTATTAATATCAATGACTTAATAATAATACTGATAATATAATCCTTAGGCGAAACCCTACCACCAAGCAGGCTGGCTTCTGTCGCCTCTTACGACACCCTCTTCTACCAACATGGGATTGACGGAAGTATTCTAGGCCGCCCCAATACGGCCATAAACTTGCAATGCTTTAAACTCGAATTATTATCATATCCTCATGATTTATCCGATAAAACTAATGTACATACAAATTACGGCTCCATCGATGTTTTTAATGGCAGTAGGTATAGACATAAAGCTGTACAAATTTGTTTGACAACACGTTTAATGCACTAGAAACATTTAATTTATAACTACCTTCACTTTGCAACAAGCGACAGGAGGCCCGACGTGTTCGGGCACATGGTCACCCTGAACAGTAAGAGTAACCGGCGCAGTGCATTCTGTCTGACCGTAGCCCTCGACGATCTGATGACAAATGAATACATGAAATACTCATACCAAATAAATGCTTATCAAACTCTTAGGCTCATTAGATTCCATACGTTGGCGGTGGTGACGTACCGGATACACTTTTAAACTGAAATTAAGTGAATGGCCGCAGCGTCTGCTATACATAGACGTATGAAACCTATCTCAAATAGAACTATACATCTATTTAAAATAGTTTCCAATACCAATAGTTACGGTGTTTCCTGAGAATTAAGAACAAGGAGCATAATATTTTTGTGATTGTCGCTCACGAGTATTGTAAAATTCGAGTTTAAATCGAGTTAGCAAATGTGGTATTGATCATGCTCCAGATTAATCGTACAAAGATTGACATTCATCTGAGAGAGGTAGGTAAAACAACTAACAAATTCAGATTAAATTCTCTAATTTCCGATAATTTCTTGAGTTTAATGATCAGACAATCATCAATAACAAAATAAAAGCAATAAAATAATTATATAACTATACGAGTACGTATGAAATAATATTTATTCTATTATTGGAGGTGTCCATGCTTCCCATATTTATTATTCTATTATAAAGGACACCTCCAACACGACCTATACCAAACGAATGTGTTTAAAAATTAATTACCAAGCGTCATTTCCAGAAAAATCTGTATTTTTTTCCTCCTTCTATCTACTAAAAATAAAACTTTTTATAAAGATATGACTCTTTGAAATAAAATTGTCGACCTTCCTAGTCACGACGATTGCTTTGATAGTAAATAAGCTCTTTTCTATATGGGTTAAACCTTCTTAAAGTCTTATTTATCTGTTTTTCCACATGACTCAAGGTTAAAAGAACAGTATTGAAATTTATTTATAATTAAGATAATATTTATCTGTTTTTCCATATGATTCAAGGTTAAAAGGTATGTGAAATATTTTCAATCCGTTTTTCGGATCTTCCTTTTACATGTGATCATTATTTACCGTCGTCACATTTAGCTTATAAACCTGTAGCCTATTAGCTTAAAGTTAAAGAAAAATATCTTTTTCTCGTCGATCAATTACCTCCAATATTGTATAAATATAAACACAACAAAGTCGCAATAAAACAATGAAAACAAACAGCACACTTCAATCCACACTCAAACAACCCGAGTGATCGAAGTGAAATTAGTACTAGAACAGTACGAGCACAACGTCCACTTCACTGTGTAGAGTGCATGGCTAACTTCATTGTTTAACTAGCTTCAGAACGGTAGCCGGGCTTAATTTTTAATACCAAATTCTATATAACTAACAAAGTTATATCTATATTTTGTTTGACTCGACAGTAGGTTAGAAAGAGAGATACGATGCCTATTCCAAAGCCAGATTGCAAGTTAACGCGTGCGATCAGGATAGATCTAGCTCTCGTTGTCCGAGTGATGACCGGTGCAGGCCGGGCGATTCGAGATACGTTACTATGGTAATGTATACCTATAGTTTGGTTTGCACTTTGCAGTTTAGTAATACGACACAGATATGTAGGTATGTGTGTAGGTATTATGTGGCAAAATACAACGTAAGCAACATTTTTTTTATGTTAATACCCGACAAACGAGCAGACGAGCCACCTGATGGTAAATGGTCACCGTCGCCCATGGACATCAGTAAAACCAATGGTATTACTGATGCGTCAGGTAATAAAGAAAGAGCTGGCTCTCGATCCCTCAGCCGGAACACGAGTCGTTTGGCTGCTGACTCAAGCAGGAGGGTGGTAGCTAGCCAGGCAAGTTTCACGCAAAGATAATAATACCAGTAATAATATTACTGACTTAATAATAATAATATAATCTTTACGCTAAGCCCTACCGCCACCAAGCGGGCTGACTTCTGTTGCCTCTTACGACACCCTATTTTGCCAGCATGGGATTGTGGGGACTATTTTAAGCCGCCCCAGTACGGCCAAATTGCCGCTTATACGAAAAAAACTGCCTATGGTTTCTTTTTCAAGTAAAACTCACTTTTGAAACGATAGTAAAAGCGAAGACAAAGTGAATAAGTTTATGATTTTATCAATATTAATAAATTAAATTTAAAAATTTACGAATAACGCTATTATTAGTCATTAAATCAAATATTACAAAAATTCACTGACTGACCAGACAACCAAGGGCACAACGCGAAAAGGTAAGCACGTTGCCAGCTAATGGTGCAGAACCAACGACCATGATCCGCAGCCGGCCACCCATGCCGTCGCGAACTTTTCGGAATATCAACTTGTCCCAAATGGAATCGCCACGAATGATGCCTCTGAAATTATATTATTAGTCCAATAACTTTATTACTGCAGATTTTATTCTGTTTCGTGAAAGAGGAAAACCATATCACTAATCAGAAAATTGCTGACTTCTGTGAACTGTACTATCATTGCTCCAATCAATTAATAGTTTAATACTCAAACTTCTATACAACGATAAAGTCACCATGAGTTAAATGTGTCCTTTGTAGCTCGAATGCATTCACGAATTTCAGCCATTTTCGTACACCTAACGAACTTCCGATCGCATCCAAAGCTGTTTGATTTTATCGATCACCAATTATATCTTACAGAAACAAATTATACATGTCTATTGAAACTTTACAGTTTAACTACACAGTACTACAACATTACTATAGTAATTTTTATATTTAAATATGACCTTTTTACCTTTTTAACTCAGATTCTTTCGCTGACAATGCCATATTGAACAGTAATTTCTTTATTCTCGAATTAGATATTTCATTTTGTGCTTTATCGTACAGTCTGTTCAAAAGTCTAGGCACAGCGGGCATCATGGTTGGTTTGAGTGCACTTAAGTCATCACCTAGCCGTCTGATATCACCGCTGTAGAAACCCACGGCTCCGCCTACCATGTACAGAGCATTCTGGAATACATCGGTAATTAAATTATTCCAATTTCTTTAATTTAAGTTCGTTGAATGTAAACGAAAACAAATATCATACAAAAAACATAGTATTTCTGTTAAAAATATAAATTGGGCTCGACATCCGATAAATATAAGCATTAAACAATTGATTTTAAATTTTACCTCACAGCAACGCTCCAGCATATGGGCCAGTGGTAGGAAGGAGATCATGACATCATGCTTGGTAGGCTTGTGTTCTCCCAACTGCATAGTGACACTGCACATCGATGCAACTACATTCTCGTGTGTGAGCATTACACCCTTCGGCATACCAGTCGTACCTGATGTATAGCAGACTGTGCACAAGTTGTCTGGGTAGGGTGGCTAGAATTAAATTTAAAATGTATTCAGCATTTATTTAATATTGTTGTAATCAGCAAACCAAATGACGTTTTAATAATTACCCTACGTATTTAATGTACTAAATTATATACGAAGGATATGGTGATATCATGAATAGTTTTTGAAATTTGAAAAAGATAATTACTCAAATCACAACATTGCAAGCATAATGTTTACATCCATGACAAACTTGGCAGGCAAAATGATGCAAACACTAACGCTGGCTATTAATTTGAGTAAACGACTATTTCGTGTCAAATCTTAGGAAATCTTAATTATGTGATTATTGCAATTTCAACGATGAATAAATTAAGAATACTTTCAAAAATTAAGAATTACTAAGAATGACAATGATAGTTAACGGATCTGGTGTAATTTACGTAGTTGATCTCGATTTAGTTTTGTCATACTTACAACACATGGATGGTCTTTTTGTGCTCCTTGAATTTCCACATCACTGAACTTGATGATCTCCACACCCCGACTTCTGGCCCTCTGGTGTGTGGATGGTGAAACCTCCTTTATTGTAATAAGCTTACGGAGACATCGAGGCGACTGATCCAGAAGGAGATTTGCTTTTTTATCATCCTCGCATACTACTATTGACATTTCGGCTAAAAACGTAAATAGAATATGATTTAAATATCATAGTTTAAGTAAGCGTGAATGATTCAAAATATGATAAAAATTATGAACTATGAATATTCTAATTATGCTACTACTTTATAACTATGTGAAGGTAATAAAGTTGAACTAAGATAAAAAACCAAAGAATATTAACAATTATTACTTTGATTAATAATGAAGGCGCATGCGTTGGCTCCTAATGTGTCATACAGAGGTACCACAACCATTGAATAACAGTAGGCACCTTGTTCAGCCATTATCCACTCGGGACAGTTTTGTGAATAGATACCTGAAATCGTATACGTAATTATAAAGTATAATGTAAAATCAGAATGCATTTAAATCCAGAAACGTACTATAAATATTACATTTTATACAGTTTCATATGTTAAGTGAAAATTGTCAGAAATAATGACCGTCGAGTCACTCACCTACGAAGGTGTTTTGGCCTGGAGTGAGACCTTGGCATATAAGACCCGAACCGAAGTTTTTCGCTCGCAGCAGGGTTTCATTGTAATTCTGCCACACGTACGGCTTATTCGGCCCCTCACGCCAACCCAGACAGTTGCCATTATCTGAAAAGTAATAATAAATTTTTAACAAGCAAAATACTTGTATTATTTATCTTCATTCAATCGAGCATACTGTACAGTTAGTATCGGAATATTCCACTCGCTCAAAGCAACTTTGTAGCTGTTTTTCATCTTTTATTTTTTTAGTTTGGCCTTATTAAATACAAATGGCTCGCTATGAAATAAAACCACAACAACAGCTGTCCCGCCTAGTCCACTAGCACAAATTACGTTAACTGTACCCTGTGAACCAGTTCGTGGGTAACGTTAAAAATATTTTGTAATGTGTTTATATTATCATACTTATCGATAACGAGCGGAAACGTAAAGGAAAATGAGGTGGGTCCTAAAATTATGCCTTGAGACATTCCCAGAACATGGTTGGGAAACTATTTCAATACTTAGAATAAAAAATGGTAATATGATTGTCAACCATAAATAAATGTTTTAAATTTGTATTTATAGACTTTATACAGTATATACAGTTTTAAATACATATATTAATAAAGGTAGGAGATTAGTTACTTACTTGATTCTTTTACACCTCTGCGAAAAGTTTCATATAGTGTGCGAGTATCCTCGTGAAGATATCTTAAGAATCGACCATTTTTAGCTTCTTTGTAGAATTTTGAAACTCTAACCATTTCCGGCCCCTGAAATCAATAACAAATGCCGACGATTATAGTACATAAAAATACAAATGTAATGCCAGTAGAGCTTGTTTACACAATAAGAATCCATAAAATTTGTTATTTCGAGTTCAGTGTGCTGAATCCTTCTAACATGACGCGACGTAATCGCATGTAATCCTTTTAAGTTTACTAATAATACAGGAATCTAATTACAAGTATTAATTTAATATTAAACAGGAGACATCTAGTACTCATAAAAAAATTGTACCGTTCAAATTCACGAGTGAATCTGATCGTGCAAATAAAAACATTGAATCAGTAAAATGTTCTGCAAATAATATTTCGTTAACCTAATGACATATTTGACTCACTAACTCGGTATTTTGCCGTGAACGTAGAACATTTTTACACATTACGGTATAACGTTACTGTAGTGTGTGATGATAAATGGGACGAAGAACGGGTCAAAGTCACTAGTGGGAATGACGAACTGAACGTAAACGCGAACTGATGATAATGCCATGGCGTCGTTGAAAGAACTGATTATTCCGAGGTCATCATTTTTATATTCATTTTACACTTTTAACAACCTTTTAACTACTATATATTTTATGATTTTTCGAATGGTATGGATTGCCTAAGTCTGTTTTATTACAAATAGAGTTTAATGTATGAGTATTAAGTAAATTTCTGATAAATAACAATACGTAAGTACGTCACTGAAGTAACTCAAAAATAATGAAAGATGTTAATAATCGATGAGTATTAGAAGGTATTAACTAATATATTTAAACTCGAGCACCAACATTTATATTTAAGCGGTAGGTAGGTACTAATTGCACCCATATGTGTGCATTTTCAATTTTACATAAATAAACAATTTTTGATGTCAAGAAGATGAGCCGTCTTTGAGAAAATTTAATGATTTCACATTTGTAGTTCATCATTATCATTAGTAACTTGTGTTACTGCATTTGAAGTGTCCTGCAATAGATTCGTTAAAAGTTTTCTTTGATCAATTTTATCCGTATCTAAACTATGACCACAGATAGCTAGATATATAAATTGATATCATACTCGTAGTAGCAAGAACGAAACAACATCGTCGAGTCGTATGCTATTGAACCCAGAAATAGCAAGGTTAACATTCGTATTTATGTCACACATTCTGTTATAAATACACACGGTCATACGACTGTTGGCATATTTTTTTAAACAGTAATTGATTTGCTCGTGACCTTGTTCATTATTTCTTAGATCAAATCCACATTTCAGAATATTTAGCTTTTCGTTATTTCATTGTGAACATTCGTCACTCTAGGTAGGAAATATTTCAGTGCTGTCATTCAACCTTTGGACAGCATGATTACTTTTGCATTTGACATTTCCCTTGGTATCATTTTTCATGACGCCATGTGGATAAAACCGACAGCTGACTTGACTCAGCATTTAAGTATTGTTTTGTAATTTAGAACTTGTTGTTCTCAAGTTCGTTTGGAGATGATTTCGATTCCGAAAAGCGACCGTGAGTAATATTCATTTCTCCTCCGTAATACAATGGCCGATCCTTGCTATTGGTTCCTATAGACATTATCGACAAATAATCAAATTACGACAAGTGATGATATTTCAGTGTAGGCATTAATTTGGAGTGATGTGCAATTTGGCAGATTACCAAAATTTATCACAAGTCTTCATTTTATTTAGTACTAATGTTGTTTATGCATATCCTATACGTTTAAGATCTCGATGCGATGCTCTGACGAAAAAATACACATCACATCTTTAAAATTAAATTTTCTTATTTATTTTAGTCCCTGAATAAAAAATGCCGCTGATAACACTATACGGTACTAATATTTATAGCACACGATGCGGCGAAATAGTTTTAAAATATTAATATTCTACAGTAGCTACACTAAAATAAATAACAGACAAAAAACTAAATTGTTGCAAAACATTCAATCTAAACATCCTTTCCAGTTGTTATTTTCTATAGGTATACTAGTAATAAAATTATAAAAGCCGTTCTGTATATAAAAGAGTTTTTGGAATATTGTAATGTCTTCGTCATCAATACATTCACAAAATATAATATGTTTTGTAATTGTTGTATCTACTTGTGTATCTGTGCACGTATCACTCAAAAACCATTGAACAAATTTAAATAATACTTGAAATATTTGCAATTTATATTATGGGCGATAATTGAGGATAATTTGCATTCCGGGAAATGGAACATTTCCCGCAGAATAGGAAAAATATATATAAACATATAGTTAAGGGGGTAGTTAATAAAGTTTCAAAGACTTTTCAGCATCTACTGGAGTAAAGGAAAATGTTGCTAATTCACAGAACTAATAAAACCGGTCTTGTTAACAATAAAATGGGGCACGAAATTACCAGAGATTTTTTGTCTAGTGCGAGTGTAATCAGTAATCTTAAGGCATTGATTTTCTGAACAAAAGCAAGGGCAGATTACTGATATCATTACGTATTATATGTCTCCGTGTGTCGTTATCATGTAACTTTAGAACGACTTTATTAATAGACTTCGTATCCATGCAATAAAAGTTTTATTTATTAGTGTCCCGTTTTATATTAAAACGTCATACTATTATTAATAGCACAGTTTCGCACCTTTGGCAGGTCATTATAATATATTAACAACTAATAGCGTCTATACGCTATCTAACGTTCTCAAATAAAAATAAGGGGATACAATAATCATAATGTTAACTTAAATTTCATATCATAATGGACCAAACAAATATAAAGCGACAGTTTCCTATTGTTAATTCATAAATCAAATATCATTAAAAATGTGTGTAAAGAAGATAACATTATGAACGAAAATATCAATGTGGACGTGTCCCGTGACTCGTCTCCATACTCTGCCAACTATTTAAAAAACCCACCAAGTTCGAAACGAACCGTGCGGCTTGGAGTTCCGTACAGTATATAAATCCAAAATATTTTCTGTGTGTAGCATTACATTTTATTCGTTATTCCATGTTTCCCGATCCCAGCACCCGTATATTTTCTGCGTTACCTTTTAAATAAAATAATAATATTTCCCATTACAAGCCATTTCATTATATAATTGGACATCGGACTTGAAAAGGTTTTTTTTTTTGTATTTTGCAACAAAAATCATAACCAATTATCTATGGCATGCAATATTTACTGGATCACTGAACTCTATGTTGGTACGAAATTAAAACTTTCTCCTTCCTGTAGATTAAAGGAAAATAGGTTGATTAAAAATATACAAAGACAGCCCGATAAGCAAATGCTATAGGATCATAAGGGTTCTATTTTACACGAAACCCTAAAACAGTTTATAGTCATTACCAGTTCCCCTGTGAACAATCCATTGAACATTGCTTAAGTCGTTTAGTAAGCTGATGTGGGTGTGATCATAACATTTTCTACTGCCTACACTGAGTACATTTTTATACTGTGTCGTGGAAGCATCATGTGTTCCACAGATATCACAAACGTGTCACATTTTGCAGTGACACAACGCGTTTTCGTTGGTGGTTGCGTCGTGATGGTGAGACTGACTTTACTGAACACAGCGTTGGCGTGGACTTTTGAATGTCTTAGGTCTAGATAAAACTAAATATTTTTATAGAAATTTGCATTCGCTGCCTCTCTAATATCCTCGTACTTATTAATGCTGTTTCAATATAGTAGGTACATTTAGATGCGACCGGATTATTACACGTTGTAAAACCAGTACCGAGAGTTTAATGTTCGAAACGTCGTAATTTAACACTTCTTCATGGACATCTTATAAAACCTATAAGAAGTTTGGCCGTATTGGGGCGGTCTAGAATACTCCCCCCAATCCGATGCTGGTAGAAAAGGGTGTCGTAAGAGGCGACAGAAGCCAGCCTGCTTGGTGGTAGGGCTTCTGTGTAAAGATTACATTATCAGTATTATTATTAAGTCATTAATATTATCAGTGGTATTATTATCATTCTTTGAAGCCAACCGAGCTAGCTACCACCCTGCTGCTTGAGTCAACCGCCAAATGACTCGTCGTGTTCAGGCTGGAGGCTTGAGAGCCAGTACATTATTTCTTACCTTCTCATTTCCTGGCCGACAACGCATCAGTGATACCTTTGGTCTTGTCGATGTCCATGGGCGACGGTGACCACTTACCATCTGGTGGCTACCAACGTCTAGTTAGTTACCTGTTAATTTTAGACTTAAATAATCGTGATGTCATACTTTCAATTTTAAATCCTAGCTCACAACCTTTGTATTTTATACCAATATTCAGACCCAATTATATACATAGATCATGGTCAAGGCGGAGTGCGGTGAAGGAAAGAAATTCTTCACGATTGACTTTTGACAGACACCAATTGTAAATGAACGTGTCAACTTTAGATGTAGATAATTTTACGTTCTTGGGTACCGTATCACGACCTCCGGAACTCCCAAAATATTTACACACAGTTGTCGTTCAAAAGCTAATTGTTTCTGTCATGTGTGAACTGTCAAGAGTATCTCGCCGTTACCCATAGAAGTCGTGCCATTAAAATCCGTGTATTACACAGAAATATCTGTAGTAAATGCAATAATTCCGAGTTGCATAAGTTACAGTTAAAATATATTAGAGCATTTCCATTAGTGACTTTGACCCGTTCTTCGTCCCATATATCATCACACACTACAATAACGTTATACCGTAATGTGTAAGAGTTTTCTACGTTCACGGCAAAATACCGAGTTAGTGATTCAAATATGTCATTAGGTTAACGGAATATTATTTGTATAACATTTCATTGATTCAGTGTTTTTATTTGCACGATCAGATTCACTCACGAATTAATGAGGCCAACATAAAATTGTACCTTAAAATTTGTTACTTTCTTTGTTGTTGTTGTTGTTGTTGTTGAAAAATATTGATTTCAATACTAAAAGGTAAAAGCTTTTATCCATTATATGGTTAGAGTTATGTAGTGGTACGAAATACCGGGAATTTGAGTTCAAGACTTTCTAAATTTACATATACACAAATCTGAATAATTTACATTAGGTTCGTCATGGTGTGGGACTGCGACCACTTACAAGATAAATTTTTCATCAGAACATCAAAACCTACAAATAACTGACCTACTAAAAGGTCAAAGTAGATGATTATAGATCGTTGTGGACTACAAATAAAATTCTATCGTTGTTTAATTCCATAGCAATAATTAGGTATAGTAAGTACCAACATCCTCGCTTTACTTCCGAAACTGATACCTGTATCTGTACAGCGTTAGGACTAATTTATTTATAATCTTATGATAAACTTATGGACCCCAGAAGTACAGTAGGTATTCGACAGCTAACCTTCCGATCAACATTCAGGACTTGCAGAGAATAATTAAAGGCGGTAAAAACTGAGTTTTTATTTGATCATAAAGTCAAATAAACAAAAATAATATTTTTTTTTTACAAATGTTCACTTATTTTTAACCACAGGTAATCTTATGAATTTAATTGTATAAATAAATTTATTATAAATTATTATAAATTTATTAACTTAGGGGCAAATGAACAATTTTTTTTTTTAGATTTCTATTTAATAAAAGATAACACTTGTCATAATTAGAAGCTTCGTGCTTCAGCCGTTTCGGCTGAGCGTTAATGAATCAATTAATATTGATAAACAGATTTACATACAAAGATAAACATGTATAAAAATGCATCAAATTAATTTGTTGTTTGATTCATTATCCTCACATCGTGAGGAAACCCGCACGTTTGAGGGTTCTCAATAATGTTGCCGAAACCGTAAAGTTTGCCAATCCAGATCTTTAAAGCGTTTTTTGCGTCTTCATTCATTATACGCACTGCAAAGGACTTGAATAACTTGCCGTCGTCAGTGTTCCCGGCTACTTATGATGTGGGAGTCTTCAAGAGTAGTAGTAGACTGAATAGGCTATTATAAGTTAGTGCGTTCATCATCTTAGACTCCATCATCACTTACCGTCGAGTGGGATGGTTGTCAAGCATTAACTTGTTTATTGTAAAAAAAAAAAATGCCTGTTGGATATTTGACTTCCGAACTGTGAGGTGGATTTGAGCGGTTGATTGAAAGTAGAAGTGTGAGACATTATACGCTAAAGCAATAATGATCGCGAGTAAAGGGTATGCAAACCTACCTAATGTCAATAAATTAACGTGGTCACTATAACGTATTCTCCAACAATAACATTTAATAATAACAAAATTATAACTATCGTGTCAACATTTTTTTAATAATCTACGTTTATTGCCTACACCTACTATAATAATTTAATGCTAGTTTATAGGCGAATCTTTAACTCCCCGCAACTATATAACGCCCATTCCACTACAAAATTCAAAAGTTACGCATACCGAACAATAAAATTCGCACTGTATCTATTCTTAAATTAAATGTTACCTATACCTACCAATAAAAAAAGAAAGTGACAGCAACAAAAAGACAAATATACGTTTTGTTACCAATGCTCTAAAAAATAATTTATTAGCGGCTGGTTTCATTTGACTTACTGCAAGTTAAAATATCTGTTAAATATAAATGCATCATTAAATTTTAATAAACAAAGATAGGAACACGTGTCTACCCATGAAATTTATCTATCGCTCCGAGGGTATAACATTTACGATATTGGTAAGTAAATACAATAAACAGAGCGTTAATCACGACTAAGGTAATTTACTCCAGCCGTAGTTGAGCCAAGTCGAAGAGCTTACAAGTAGTTTGAAATGTTTTACTACCTACAGATCAGATAGTGCCAAATTAATGCATCGTTATCCGATTTACATTTGAAAAGTTAAAAATCGGAATTAGAAATAAAATCGATTTACTACATAGTTTTTCTCACATAATTATTTATTTGCGAGTAACATAACAGTGAAGGGAATTTAAAAGTGTTATTTTTTTAACATAAATGTAACAGAAATCATTAATAGTATTTTATTCTAATACATTTCACCGGTAATACAATGCCTTAAAAAAATTTACATTCTCATGAACTGTAAATCTAGTTAAAGTACACAAACACCGGAGTGCATAAACATAAAGATTTTAGTATAATCAAATAGACTTTTTAACGATTATGGGGTTGAGTGTTTGGTTTATGATATTTCTATTACTAATTCAATTTGAAATATGCTCTGATAATTTTAACACACGAATGATGGTATATATGATGTATATGATGGCAGTAAAATCATAACCCAACGAACTTTTCTTATTTTCGCCTAAAGCAGGTGTCCAAACAGGAAAATTATGCGAAGTGAGACACGCACGCGTTCTCTAAACACTATTTAGAATTTCGGGAAAAGCGTTCTAATAATGTTAAAATACATTTTAAATATATGTATGTGTGTGTGTATATATATAGTAGGTAGGTACCAATAATTATATCATGAAATTATATTGTAGCAAACAAAATCCCCCCTGAATCTTTGCGTAATCTTTGCGTAAGTCTTTGAGTAAAGTTGTTCTGACGCTAATCATAGTTTATTAATAAGAGTGTAAGAGTTTAAACAACAGCGAATCGTTGTGCGCTTATAGCGAATCAACAGTCACAATAGTTGACCAATTAAAGGAGTAATGACGCCAGACCCCTTTTTTGGATGTACCTGAGCCACCCTAAATCCTATATGAGATAAAACTACTACCATGTACAAGTACTGTCAGGATTAAACAAAATAGTAAAGAGCCTAACAACCTCCAATAGGGCACGGGCTTCCCAGCCTCGTCCATCGTTCAGTAGGATGCACTACGAGCAGGGGAAATTGGCTTGGACATAAGCAAAAATGGCGCCCAAATGGTAGTGGGGGTACCCACTTTCTTCCTAAGTTGGCCCGTGAAACGTTTTGCCGTGTTTCAGATACAGCACATAACGCAACGCTTTGATAACGCATCTGGTGTTACGAAATTGCGTGGGCGGTGCCCATTTACTATTACGTGGCCCGTCTGCTTATTAGCTGGCTATTATAACTCAACAATAAAATAATTTGCTGTAAGCATCCACTTTTTGTCGACTGTGGCCGTATTTCCATACAGTCCTGTACTAATTTGATGGAAGATGTACATAAACTAAGTGTTAAATTTATTTCTCGCTTGTCAATAAAATTATTAGGATAGTTGTCTTCATGGTTTGTCATTCGCGTCAGTAATTAGCAAAGGCAAAATTTCACCGTTTACGTACTTCAGAAGGCACCATCAGGCCCCAGCTTTCGTTACTGTGATCGCTCGGCACACATTGAGCCATCTCCTAGGCCACCGAGCTGTATAAAGACATTTGACATTTGGGTTGAACACTTCACACTGAAGCAGCATAGTGAAATTAGCTTGGAATCTCCTAGATTTCGAAAAGAGACCCTTATCCTATTATGATTCTCTAGTAGGTTGAACGACAATGTATTTGGACAATACGATAGTGGTGATACAATAATACATTGAAATGTATAACATTGTCACGTGTGCAAAATTTTTAATAATTTAGTCACCAACTTGGGTGCGCGTTTCAATAGTTACAGTATTCATTCATGTCTACTTACATATTTTAGTGTAACTGTATTTTCTACATTGTTTGTATTATGATAATAAGTACATGTTACTCAATATACAAGAAATTATGGAGACCTAATAATGCGCGTTTGCCAACTATCAGAGCGCGTCATCGTCGAATTACAGTTCAAATTATCATATGCGTTGATTACTCTCAATCAATTTTTCTCCTTAATCCTCAAATAATGTATAATTTATAATCTTGGATACCTAAAACATTTAAATTTAACGAAGACCACGTTTTTTTTTAATATTTCAATAATTAAACTATTTAGCAATTCTATTCTAAGTAGGTATTCATAAAAATGGTTTTAATTTTTACCTACAGTTGATATTTCTTTATTTATCTCATTATGATTGTTTAGTTCTAAATTATTTAAAATCGTTATAATGTTGTACGTTAAACCAGTAAAAAAAAAGTAATTGTGATAATTGAAGACAGAGAATATGATGGTACTCAAATATATACAAAACTTTGTTTTCAACTTACTTTGATAGAATCAGATTGATCGTTAAGGTTTATAGGTGGACGAATCGGAGCCACGCCGATGCAGCAGTTACAACACGCCATATTGGAAACAAATTTCACACCACAAAATGCACAGATACTTTCAATTCAGTTTCAGAAAATCAAACACTAATCGTTCATTGCGCAATTCGAAATTACCATTCGCGATATCACTTGCGTAACGATTCAAATGTGATGTTCATAAATCACAAGACACTAAAACTTCTCATCACCAGCTCGGGAATCCGGTGATTAACGAGACTGGTAACGTTCCCGTCACTTTCGCTAGAGAATTCTGTTACTGACACGAGAGTAGCGGGCAGGGGAGCTGTTGGTACAGTGAGTTAAAAATACCGCTCGAAGATGCGCTCTGCCAATTTTGAATCTTCAGCGTGGATTAGGACAACTTGAACTTTGATACTATGATGATATAAAGGGGTTCCCTATAACCATTATGCCCACTTCAAGTCCGCAAACATATTTAAGTCCACGGAAAATTTGATTCGTTGTTCATATTTATACATATGTGCACTTCGATCATTGACATTTAGGTTGACATTCAGAAACGAGACAACTAGTTTAGTTTTACAGAATGTGGCGTGCATTCAATAAAACCACGCTGATAATATTAAAAATTATCGCAGGCTTGTTTTACAAGTGAAATAAATTGGTTGTTATTATATTTAAACGACCTAACAAAGTTATGTTATTCCGCGCAATCGTCAATAAATCGGTGTTAATGAATTCATTACTCATGTTATGTTCGTTTCAATAGTTACGCTATCAATCGTTCACCTCAATGAAATTGGTCTATCGCTAAGATGAATTTTATTGGTTATGAACTCTAAATGGGTACCTAAAGATTAGCACAGCTGTATTTTTCAAATACATTATGGTTTATAGAATCTAAGTATTTTTCAGAAACTGTGTGTTTTTCTTAGCAAAAACATATGTGTCTGAGGTGTTCGATTAGAGTAAATTGATAGCGCACGTATTGCTCCGATACATGATTTACTATTGGCTTTTTAAACACGTTTATGCTAAAATCATAATTTATAAAACTAGTAATAAACTTGTTACGAAATTATTTAAAACTAGCAGAGCGCCCTCAGAAAACTACCAAAAAAAATTTACACCTCACGCTTAGAAATAGAACCCACATTGTTTTAGGACTGGGTTTTCCTCGTTCTGTGAATAAGAAATACATATATTAATTTATAACTTTTTAAGTTATAGACGGATTGAAATGAAATGAAAATATGAAATATTGAGTGATGCTTACTGCAATACATTCGTAAAAACCAAACCGAAATCGGTTAAGTAGTTCCTGAGGTTAGGACGCACACACTCACCGACAAACGGACAAACATTGTAAGAACTTTTGTTTTGGGTTCCATTGCTTTAATATAGGTGCCTAATAATAGTTTTTCTCATATATCTTTCATGTATAGAAAGCGATCAGTTAAAATTTTATTATATGCATAGATATGTATTCATAATAAATACAGTAATTATATTGTTCAACTTTGATTAAACATTAATGTTTAAACAAAGATTGTTCTACAGAATTGTATATTTTTAAGCAGTTATTTTTTAAATTTATTTGTATTTCTTGTAAAACGCCACGAAGCAATACAAAAGGAGAAAGTTTACCGGCGTTAGTACAACATGTAGTAGCAAACAGGGATGCTCAAATTAACTCAGCGTGCTATGGAGAGAGTTATGATCGGTATTTCTCTACGTGACTGAACCCACAATTTATGAATCCCCAGACAACTACCATCGGTTATCATCATAGCTCATACAATTAGTCAGCTAAAGTAAAGACAATGGATTGGCTACACACTTTAAAGGATAAATAACCGTTGAAAGAAAAAGATCCTAAAATATCGTGGTAAAATAGACACCCCAGATCAGAGATTTGAGAGATGCAGCTGTAACTACATTTCTGCGGTTTACTTAACAACATTTCTATTTACAAAATTTACATATCGCTGCGAGGCTCTATCGAGTAACAAAAAGACCAAGAATAAGTAAGTATAAACAAAAAAGGAGCCGTTGACCAGCCGCAAGATGCCATAAGATGGAACGTAGATGGAACATCTATTGAACGAATCCTTACCGTTTCCAATAGGCTCTGCTCGTGTAGTGTGACGAGAGGCTTCTCAGGTTTGGGTCGCGTGCTCAAGTAGAAAGCGGAGGCAGCGGCCACGCCGGTCAGTGCCAGCGCGCCCGCAGACCCACCGACCATCCATAGGTACTGGTCGATCTCGCTTACTGAAACAACAATACATATTTATGATTCAGTTTAAAATCACTCCGATGTTGACAAAGTATATGTAAAATATCCGTAATTATTTTAAAGTTAATAACCAAGAAACAAGCAAACAGACCATGTGATGTTAAGGCAGTGGTCAGGAAACCTTTTTTTGTCTCAATGTTTAAAGCGCTTAGGATAGACCCATATCTACCCTAATATTTAACTGTTGCAAACTTGTCAAAATCAATTGTGTATAAGGATTTTACATTACGTTAAAATAATTAACCAATAAATGTCCATGGTGGTTTTACTACTCCATTGTGCTCAAAAAGTACCTGCCAAATGAAATGGATGTCCAGTATAATCATTTCATTGCAGTGGCATTTGACAGAGGCTTATGATGAAATTATTTGAACTAATAACTTGATTTTATGTATGTCGATAATTCCATTAATAAAAAACCAAAATAGACCCACAAAACTTTTTGTCTTTAAAGACATGGAGCTGTTACAGGTTATAGTCGACCGCTGTGAGTCCATATAGGCCACTTTGGATACCACCGTTCTTAGCGGTCCCGGTTGACGATATAAAACCGTCACACCAGGACCATTACGAAATCTTTGACGGCAAATAAGGAAGGTAGAAACTCGTTTGTTGACAGACCGACAGAATAACATTTATGGTCCTTGTTATAACATTGTTAACATTTATGTTGCTACTGAAGTATATGACAAATACTTTACTGATGATTTTAGAAGGAGAGAGGTAAATTAGTTTTAGGCTCCCATAAGATTACAATGTAGGCGTTCATGTCAAGAGCGAATAGAATCTTACACAGTTAGCGAGGTTTTCCCATCCAGAATCACATCTCAAATTATTATCCGATTGCTAGTGTTATCTTCCGGTGGAATCGTAATCAAGCATAAATTTTAAAAAGTAGAAAAATAAGGATCGTTACAAATATTTACTGTTTTATTAATTATATTTTGTGTCTTACAATTTCTGCTCGAATTGACCGTCTTTGATTCAGTAGTAGATAAAAGCGGAAAAAAAATGCTTACTTTTAGTGTTATAATTCATAAGTATTTTTGTCACTTTCAAATAGGAACATTTAAGACCTATAGGCCATTTTGAAAATTAAACATTTTGTGACTGAACCTTTCATGACCCCTTGGTCATTGACCACATAAAGATGCATAGAACCTCAATCAATTAATAACACAATCAATACTCTTATAGACTTGACGGTACACAGATTGATTTCACTCATTCTCATAGCGCACAATGGTGACGTTATTATGTAGAAATTAGAGAGCTTCCATTGCTTTCAAATGAAATCAACCTCGTAAAACTTTAAAAATTCTCACAGTATCTTCTGATAATATTTTTGCTGATTCTGCAGTAAATTAAGTTGTTATAAACAAGTAACAACAATTGAGTTGTACAGAGCTCCTTTGACCACAAATGTCAGGCCTACCCCTCCTGCTAGTGCTAATCTCTGAACAAACTACGAAACAATGGCGCCAGGAACCTGTTCTACGAAGGTGGCTAGTTTCCGCACCTTATTAGCCTTATCCCAATCCGTATCCCATTGTTCGCTTATCTAAGCACATCAATTCCTGGAGGCGCTCCGCCCCTTCTACGGCTCCCGAGGCCTCTCCCCGCCCTCTCCCGGCCACTCCGAGTGTCCGGAAACAGGCCGAAACTCACGTGCCCCGCACCTCGCATCCAGAAGGCAAGTCCTACTTGGCCGAGGATATGCAAACCGTGTACGACATCATCCAAAACGTCGACATAAACGAAATCTCCTTCCTGGCTCGTAAAATCCGGGACACCATCACACCTCAGGCGCGCCTCTTGGCACTCACTGAGCACAGCCATCTGCTAATATCATTGTAATGGCCCTAGCACCGGTCGTAAACACCCCAAGGGCGTATCGCTCGTTTCGATCAACACTCGCGGTCTTCGTGCCAATATCCCCGAATTAAAGGAATTCGTTCGCAATAACGTTATCGATTCATTGCTAGTTCGAGAAATCTTTTTAAAGACCACTTTCTCTAGGGGTATATCCATCCCCTCGTATGCTTTTATAAGTAACGACAGAGCCGACGGCCGTTCTGGTGTCGGCACTGTCATTTACTATAAAAGGTCGCTCCACTGTTCCCCTATTGAGACTCCTGCACTTACCAGTATGGAAGCCACAGTTTGTAAGCTGGGCATGACAGGACATCCGTCCCTGGTCATAGCCTCAGTCTATCACCCACCACAAGTTCGTCTTTTTAACTCCGACTTACAGGCCCTCCTCTCGCTCGGAAACTCTGTTATCCTATTTGGAGATCTCAACTCCAAACACACCGACTGGAAGTGCCTATCGACTAATAGTAATCGCGTCAGGATTCATCAATACATAGAGACACGGGACGTCGATGTTCTGTGTCCTCCCTCCCGTATTCATTATCCGGATCAAACGGATCGCTCCCCCGACATTCTTGATTTCGCCCTAGTCAAAGGAGTCGCTCTTAATCTAAGGGCGATCGAAACTCTCGACGACTTAGGCTCAGATCATCGTCCAGTCTCTCTTAAACTCGGGCCTTATGCCACTGCCCCGTCCACCTCTTCTAAAACCTTTATCAACTAGAAAGTCTATAGAAAATCGCTGATCGCAGGCCTTGATGCCTCTTGCTATCTGCTCCGACTACTTCGTTAGCACGGAAAAGACAGACACAGCAGTCAACTCCCTGACTCACCTAGTCCATTCATCTCTCCATGAGAACAAGCGTGCAGTCGAGGTGCCTAACCGAAAACTACCACTCGACATCAGGAACCTCATCAAAACCAAGAATGCAGCCCTCAGGAGGGGCGCACTCTACCCCACCCCAACATATAGAAAACGAGCTAACGTCTTCCAGCGTCGAGTTCGATCACATCTCGCCGACGTGAGGGACTCCAATTGAGACTCCCTCATGGAGGGAATCACTCCCTCTCATCAAGCGTTCTACAAGATGGCGAAAGCCTTCCGAGTAAGCGCTAAACCCCACATCCCATTTCTATCTCGTCCCGATGGCAGTATCGCCTTTGAAGACACTAATAAAGCCGAATGCTTTGCCGTTAGCATTGCCTCTTAATATTCACACAGTACACAACCGTGTGCCCTCTGACATATCAAATCGGTGAAGGATGAGGTCCGTAAAAAGAACTCACTTCCTATTACCGCCGATCCCATCGTAGTTTTCGTTAACGACGTCCAGTCCATCATTCATGCATTGAAACCTCGCAAAGTACCAGTAGCCGACGGTATTACTAACATTGCGCTCAAACACTTCCCCGAGCAGGTTATCTCTCTCTTAGTTCTCATTTTCAACGCCTGCTTGCATCACTGCTTCTTCCCATCTGCTTGGAAAGAAGCAATCGTTATAGGAATTCCCAAAACAGAAAACCTTTTATTCTGTTTATAAGGCACCACTGTACCTTGGAAGCCCACAGCCAAATACTTGAGTATGACGCTAGATAGCTAGCTAGGAGTATGATGCCAGGCTCACTTTCAGGCCCCACGTCCGAGAGGTGACAAGTTCCACTAGCTATTACGTGACCCGCCTTATTGGGGAGCTTATTGGGGAGGCACAGTAAAATGTCCCTCAGAAGTAAGCGAACGCTGTAAAAGGTTTGCATACGACCACTGATGTCTAACGCCGCCCCTGTCTTCGCACACGCGAAACCCAGTGCCCTCTACCCAATCCAAATAGTCCAAAACCTCTTCTGTAGGATGGCAAACAACGCCCACAGGTGTGTTAGGAACCTACACATAGATTTGGAACTCCCCACAATCCAACAAGTCTTTAAAGGCTACTCTAAAACCTTTTTCCATTCCTCAGAGGAACACTCCAATCCTTTAATTAAAGAAGCAGCGGATTACACCGCTCCTCCTCAAACCGATCAACAAGTCCGGAAGCCGAGGAACGCCACCTCAGATCCCCCCAATCAGTTCTCGTCTGACTTGGAATGCCACTTGGCACCCCATAGTCAAAAGCTTTAATCTCAACCGTTAGTGGCATCCTGACGATGACACATATTCTCCGCATCTGACAACAACTTCAGGCTTGACTTCTGAGCGGACGCTCCCTCGGGAGCACCGCTAACACCCTTCTTTTCCAAAAGAATCCGCCTCCCGTAAGAGGGAAAAAAATTGTTTTGTTGCAGATTTGAAGACCCAATTACCATTGGATTCAATGTATCCTTCTTGACTAGCAACGCTTCGCTGACATTTCAGATGTGATCTGTCATGTCGAGTGATCTATTACCATGACCAGTCTGCGCGTTGGCCAAAGCTATTATTCTGAAAAGAAACCGCCTTGATGATTTCTGGAGTCAGCAAATCTTACAATTAGTTCAATCTAAGTCGTCAGGTGAAGCAATACCTGACCGACCTCAAGTAAGACCATAAGCACGTATCAAAGCAAGGTCGGATTACTAGTAACTTATAAAATTAATTTGATTTTGATTATGAGTAATTATAGTTGTTATTTTCTTGTAAAGCAAATGACTTAAATATAGATTTTATGAAAGATTGGTTCCACTTCTCGAACATTGCAATAGATAAATGACATGATAATAAACTTGCATACTGAGCAGATAGTTACTCTGTAAATTTAATTACTTCATAATTATTTTTTTTTGATTTACTCCTAATACATCCGATTGAAAATAGACACAATAATATTTTATATGTCTATCTTTTTTTTTCGAAAATATAGAACAATGCCGTTCAAACTTCGTTTCCGAACACTTAGGTACTAACTTGTACTTATGTCTGTAAGTTACAAATATCAGCCGCACTTGAAACAATTGTTACTAATTCTTAACAAGCATTTTTCAAATTTCATATTTACCCCACTTTGTCGTGTTAAATGAATAAATGAATTAGAATAATATTGGTTTACCATCATAACATTTGCAATAACTTCGAGTAAACAAAAGCAGTCGTAATTATCGTAATTACAATAGGGAACAGTTATATGCCTTACAAAAGGAAAAAAAATCTGTACTATCAATCTAAATTTATATATTAAACATTTCGTTATATATTTAATTCCATAATAAATAGTATCATTTACAATAATATAACAATTGAAAGCGCAAAGATAATTTATGATTTCTTTCTCTTAAATCCGGAATCAACTTAGTAACAAATATGTCGTTGAAACCAAGTAAGGCGATCGATAATGACTATCATTAAAAATTACTAAAAACAAAAATTTATATTCAGACCAGGTTATTTGACAAGGCCAGCTGATATCGAACTTTATTTTCAGTTTCAGAGTCGCTAAGGATGATTGACGTTTGTTGTGGTACAACTTATTACGGGAATAAAATGTACTTCCCCGTTATATTTCCGAAAACTTTCAAAGGACAAAAGATAAATTTATATATTCATACAAGCTGTCACCTGCAACCGTTGTGTGTTGTCCGTGTGGTAGATAAGTTTTGCGACATTTTAATTACTAGATACTATTTATTATTAATTTAACATAAATCAGTTGAGACAATAAAAGCAGAAAATGTACGTCATCGGTAGATCAGTATGCCGGTATTGAAAAAAAACCTTTCATTATGTTTATGGAAATGATTAGCGAATGAGTTAGTGAATCGGTTCTCTGTCATCATACAGGTTTTACGTGTCACCCTCGAATTACTAGAAGAAGCCTGAAATTTTCCATGCACAATATATAGTTGTCCAATTTTTTTCAAACCTTTGAGAACGATTGTTTATTTTTTACACGTCAATGGCCACCATATATAATTAAAAACATTTTGTGTATCTACTGTTATTTTATTATCTAAGTAGATTGCAATAAGTTTTTATTAATTATATTATTTAAGCTGTGATAAACGAGAAGTTCACACACTATAGAATGAACAAATTTGGCAAAATAAATTACACACATACACTAAAGACCAATTATTCCTTAATTTAATTATCACAAAATACAAATAAGCAGAAAAAATCCGTAAACTCTAAACAATGGGTTCTCAAAGCGGCTGCAGTTACGGCAAATTACAAACAAACGGTTCTCTGAGTACCGACGTAACCTGACAACATTAGTTATGGAAGTCCGCATAAGGAAATATTGTTATGGCAATTTTATGTCTGTACACACCAGCTGGGTATTACGATTGTGCGACACGTATAACGCGACCTCATATTGAAAACATTTTTATTACTAACATCCTAATTGCGTCATTAACCAATTACTATCAAAATCATCATCATTATATCTAGTAATTGTCCCACTGCTGGGCTCGGGCGTCCTTTCAAAATGGGAGGGGTTGAGGACATAGCCCGCAACGCTGGCCAAGCGCGAGTCGGCGGACCTCACACATTTCTGAAAACATGATGGAGAACTCTCAGGTGTGTAGGTTTCCTCGCGATGTTTTTCTTCACCGAAACGAGTGATAATTAATTTGTAATACGCACATAATTTGAAAAATTTGTGGTGCGTGCAGGATTTGCACTAGGCTACTACTGCTTCTATTCCAATATCCCAATACAGACAATTTTGTTGGTTTTAGTTCACCTTCGACTCCTGACTTAAGTTTAGAAAAAATCATACACTCAGAACTTTTTTTGCATAAAATATATTAATGTTTGACAACAATCCCACCTGATAAGTTATGGTGAAACCGATTATAAGTGGTGATGAAGTCTAAGATGTTGAACGAACTAACTCATTTACTCTATTTACTCTTCTCTTGAAAACTCCCACATCATATGTTGTAGCTAGAATTACTTTTTATTTCTCTTAAGAGCTACTTATAATTAGTACCTAATTACTAACTCGCTTTCGCTTCATTTAATATGATCCTTATATTCACTGATATTAACCACACCTGAAGCAATTGTTACTCATTTTAATCAGGCGTTTTAATTTTTTTTATTTTCCATCTGCACTACTTATTTCTGCACTACCAATATTAATAATACATTTGAAAATGTGATAATTTTTTATATTGTCGAGATTAGGCTGACATTATTATTATAATTTTAATTATTTTCGTCAATTTAAATTACGCTCATCATATTTCATAAAAATAAATTGTACGAGGGTGAACTAGTTTTTTTTTCTCCAGTATGAATAATCAATTTCGACTATTATAATTTTAAATCAATTTAAGACACTCCGGCCTTTGGTGTGCCAATGTTTATGGTTGTTTGTAAAATACTGACATTGAAGTCACATACATCATCTTGAATAATTTCCCTGTACCTCATAATGTGTGAACGAAAATTAAAGGACTGCTTTTTTTTAACTTTTCATCCTCGTTCACACACTCACCCCCGAACTAGAACTCCCTGTGTTGCGAGTAGCATACACTTCCACAAATATATGACGACATCACAATCACCCATGACCCGAGAACAAACATTTATACGTCCGACAAATGTCTGATCCAGCCGGTAATCGAGCCCGGAATTCCTCGCTCGGCAGGCATGTCACTACCAACAGGACTACAGGATCGTCGTCGTACGTTGACTAAACCTAGTGGTCCATAGTTGAGACCATAGACCACTACGTCTTATGTCGAAACTTATGTCGAATGCTTTCTTCTTATCATGGTCGTCACGAGTCGTCAATCAAAAGTCACCGCGCCGCCGCGCCGGTCGAGACCCTAACAGAGCTTTCGTGACTAGTCCGATACTTATGTAGTTCCTGAACTATAAACTAAGCCAGTTTAGAAAGTGGACATTGGGTTGTGCGCGCCGACCGGCGGCCGTCTGTGCAATAGCGCGATCATTTCACGGGATTCTCTCGCACTTTCCACCGACATACATACATACTTTTGTTAACGAGACGAGTTAAGTCCACAGTTGTGAGTATACTAGATTTACTAGATGAGAAAGTTTGTACAACGTTGTTGAGACGAATATTGACTAAGTATACTTTTATGCAGTGTGAAATAAGGAAACTGAATACAGATTATTTAAACTTTTATTATATTAAAATATTATGTGTATAAATATTTATTACAATTACGCACACACAACATACAAATACTACAAATATTCGACTGTTTAAACTACGCCCTCGTTCTGACAAGTTACAACTATGAAGGGTCTCGTAAAAAAGCGGCAAGAATCTCCCAATGAGAATATTTTCTACTCAAACTTACAAAGAATACAACACAGGATAATCTTTAGTTATTATTTTTGTTGTTCGAAGAAACACTTATATTTGAAGTAATAATGCATAAATAATATAAAATTATTGATTGTTCATAGTGAATAGCGTGCCCTATAGAAACCGTTTGTAAAAACAATCGTTTACCACGATTGGACAAATTGATTACTACCCACATAATTTAGCTAAACAATTAGCTTATTCAATATTTTATATAGGTATTGGTTAATGTTTATTGAATATAACTCAATTACAATATGTACTAAATTAAATGATAATATATGTACATATTTCAAAAATCATTAATTAATAACTAAAACTATTCTACTACTAGGCTCGGTTTATAAATAAGTTCACAATGTTAATAAAAAAAGGTATAATGTGACAGTAAAGATAATCAACAAAGTTTTATTGTACTGTAAATGTAATCGGTGTAAGATTGCTTATAGAGTTTAGCAATAAACTGTTTATTTTAGGTTCCCTCACATAATACGCCTCATGAAGGCACTCTCCGTCTCACATATAAGTAAATGGAAATATGTCGATTCTGATATTATAGTCAAAGATAATAAAAATGCATTAATATAACTAATGATAAAATGGGCCGGAATCTGTGCAGTAAATATTTTTAAACATTTTAATGTAGGTTCACTTTGTCATCAATAAAAATGGCTTATAAATTTTTTTGGAATTTTTATTTATCAGTCTAACTATCTGTCTATGCACTTATCTGGTGGAAACCATTGAACAAATTTACACGATATTTGACTTATTCGTAACTTATATTAAGGAACATAATCTAGAATACTTTACATCTCAGAAAATGTATCGGATTTTTTTTTATTTCCACGGCATATGAAATAAATTTGGTATAGACATTCTGTTAAGAGTAGGTAAAGTAATAAATTAATAATCATGTTTTGTTTTCTTAAAACTACTCAAACAGATCTCCAAATCAATAAAGTGGTGCAAACGTAAAATTTATTAAATTTCTGTTGAAAATTTATAACAACGGCTTCGTTACGCGTTCTGTTTGTACAGCATTAGTTTTCTGAAGCGAAGCTAGGGTGGTTTACTAGTGCAATAAATTTTTTTTTACCTTTATACGTTCAACTGAAACCCTAAACTTAACTAGAATATTAATTTATTGGGGTACGAGTATCTTAAACTGCCAGGGTCAGCAAGTCGTTCTCAAACTTTCTAAATAGATCTCACCATCACATTATCGCAGTGTACAGCTACACCATAACAGTTACAGAGATTTGGGACATGGTTACGTGCAAAAGTCAATGTCGAAATCGACATCCGATCATTAGAAGGGCCCACATGTACCTTACAATTTGAAGGCGACGTTTAAGGTCGTACCGTTGGGCGGATTAGGGTTGACAAGTTTAGGTTAAACAAAATTTGGAACCTTTGTTGCAAATTTTATTTAACCTAAATGTGAGTTGACTAACATAGAGCATACACAAAAATAAAAACAGTTCAATACTGCTAAATTTATGTCTATCAATGTATTGCATGACAAAGTTCGAAAGTCGCGGGGTTAGCTTTATTCATAATTTATAACAATTCATTGTTTCACAATTTATATTTCATAATTTAGAAATTATAATAGTTATAAATTATGAGTAATTGTTGCGAAGTCTTACAAATGAGTCATATATGCTCCTTATAATTGTATTAAAAACCGAATATTATCCTCAACCACGTGACCATTACCTGCATACCTAAATTTGGTGTTGCCTATAATATACAGTAGGTATACGAGTATAATAAAGCACCCTAATAAGTTATCTTCAAAGCATTCTCTGCTATTTTTTTTTCTATACAAACAATTATACAAGTTACATAAAAAATAACTGAATCGCTATTTCTAATTTTTACACTTATACTTTGTTTATAGAACTAACAAAATGTATCTATATGTTTCAATATTTAAAATTTTCAATAAATCTATAAAACATTTATTATACTGTGATTTAAAAATAATGTAGAAAAACAACTAATACGCCTGTATTTTAATGAACCTCGTCAGGTCATAAACTGTATTGTAGATGATTTCTTGGATGTTTTTTGTTGGATTAAACAAATCACTAAGCTTTCAAGGCGCTAAAGGGTTTGAAAAAATAATTTTCAGTAAGTTTTCTCCAAGATGTTGAAGTTTATATCAAAGCAGATAATACCAGTAGAATTTAATTTTTTTAGAATAATTCTTTAAGTAGTCTATGTTATGTTACATTTTAGACGTTTAATGTGTAACATTACTATCGCAATATATTGTAAATGTATTGTATCCAGCTTTTTAATATAAATAAGTGAAAAGTGCTCAAGAAGCAGTCTACAAAGAAGGAGTTTCGAAATGATCTCTATGGACCACGATTAGTGCTTTTCGAATGTAGGGCACGTCTTCTTAACTGTCTCCTCGAATTAATTATAACATTTTTATCATATCATGGTAAAATTATCACTTTAATGGCAAAGTGAAGTCTAATGATGTTGAGTTAGAAAATATAATGCCTCATTACTGTTTTAACCGTAAAAGTTTTCATTTTAAAATATGGTGATCCAACCTTCATGTCGTCTAGAAGGAAAAAGTAGTCTTGGAGATGTTTCTAATTTTTCAAAGCAATGAATTAACGATTATCAAATATTCATTAATAATTATTTTAAACATGCCAACCCTAGCCCCACAATACATTATGAATAACAGGAGGTACTGGTTGGTTTCAAAAGAACCTTGATGCTCTAATTTCCCCTCATTCTAAATTCAAAGAGCGTAACCAGACTCACGGCCCTTGGAGGGCCAGTCGCTTTTGTCGTTACACAAACAAATGACCTTTAATTTTTTTAAACGCAAACAAAATTCTGTGATTGTGTTAATAGTGTTTTGTTAATGAAAAAAAGGATATATACGATAAATCTTCCACATTTTTGAACATTGGAAACAAGAAAAAGATAGCAACATCTACATTTGAACGACATGAAACAAGAGTCAGATTTTTATCACTTCAATAAATTAATTCAAGTCACGTTGCTTGAGAAGTATGAGTCTAATGTTATAATGATAGTCTTATATTATTGAAAACAAATTTATCTAGCATATAGTTTATGTCACAATTAATACATAATACTTAAAAAACCAAACTTCATCCGATAACTACACATACTTCATAATTTGTATCCAATAATAGCCAGATGGAATATTTTTATTTAATCTGTTTTAAATTGATTATTTATTGAAATGGATTTGATAATTAATTCACAAAAGATAACTTTATTATTATTGATATGGACAGAACTCTTTCGGATTATGTAAAGTATTCAAGTCTACAGCAATATCTATTTTTCTTTCGAATCATGAATATTTCCACAGGGGAAATAATAAATTGATGACAATAACACAGAAATAACAATGAACATATATATCAGTGAAATTTATGTTAACATAAAAATGACAAGTATACTTAACTGTCGTTTTTTAATAGTTTGTTTAAATAGATCTACTCACAGCTACTGCATTGATTCCACCATATCTTCTTCTCCTTCTCAGTCGCTTCAGTCTTCTGTTTTTCAGTCTTTTTCAGTTTCTTCTGTATTTCGCGATATTTTTCCTTAACACTAAACTCAGTCTTTGTAGCCTCTGTTACAGTCACTTTATCTTTCTTACCGGTAACGTTGAAACCGAATTTTCCGCTACCCATCTTATAAACTTTGCACACACCGTATTCAAATCAATAAATGGCGATTAGTTCGCTCAATATCATTTTCACCGAGACGTAGACCATGACTCGAGTTGTCTATACATATAAAATGTGAAAATTATCTCATTACTCCATATTTTAAGTGCGCACTCGACGCTCGATTGTCATAAAAGATATTCGATGTCGATTGATTATCGATTTTGTTGGAATGAATCGGAATCCATAAAACTAAAAGGTTTATAGTGTTATTCGATGAGGACTTTAGCCTTGTGCGGGTCATTAACACTGCCTGTGTCGCTATCGGAAACGTAATCTAGCTTCTGATTCTGCCTATGCTTATCTGTCGTATGCCGGGTACACTGTACTGCTCACGACTGAAATATTTTTATTGTATTAAAATAAACATATACATGGTGATATTCGTAATTGATAAAATTGTTATTGCAACACTTATCTGTAACAAAAGTACTGTAACTCGGCCGAATATATACATTTGATGTTTTTTTATTTCATTTTAACATACGCGGATCTTATTATCAGTATAAGCGCATGGACATACAAATTTTTGTGTGTTTATATCTATTTGTCTGCCTGTCTGTTTCTAAAGATATCACACAGAGACAATTGAACAGATTAAAATGATGTATTTTCAACTTGCATATTATTACTATGAAAGTATTCGTTAGAAGATAATGAACATAATTTTGATTGATTTTGTAGCTACTGTTAAAAATAAGTTTCCTATGGGATTAAAAGTTATGAAGCAGAAAATGATAAAAATGAAATCAACATAGATTTATAAAAAACCTTAAAAATTGAGTTTACAATTGCTTCGTGTAATATTTGTAAAAGCATAATTGTGTTTACCGAATCGAAGCACGGGCGTGTTACTATCGAACAATATATAATATACTGGACTCTTTAACGAATGGTTATTGTCATGGTGATGCATTGTGAACACGGAAAACGCACAATGTAAATGATATAATGTGCATAAGGAAATGGAGTGAATCAATTTACTTCAGCACTCGAGTATAACGAGCAAGATTTTCCGTCCATGAAGCACGACATCACGACACTTATGATGTTTATCATTATTATCGTAACATGGATTTTACCTACGACCTTTAAGTACCGAATTATTTAATACATAACATAACAAATGCGATGTTACTTTATTTTCTTAACTCTTTTTTAACAGCGCAATTAATTTGTTTCATTTATATTTTATATGCATATGAATCTTTATCTTACGATCGGCGAACTTAGGCGTAAAATCATTTGTCAGTCTTATACCGAAACTGCTAATATTTTTTGCGTAACAAAGAAACAGGTCATTAGTTACGTACAACGTGTAAGTTAATTGTTCCATAATTATTTGCTCCATGTACCTAGGATTACTTGCATAAAAACATATATTTTAATTCTATAATAAGTAGGTAAAAAGTTAAAAAATAATAATGATACCTCGCATAAAAGATAAATTAATCATACAATTATTGTAAGTGCATTAAACAAGTCCTTGTAGAGTACATAAAACTTTAAAACAAAAGCAAAACATTAATGGCTGACGATTCAATTATAGAGTGAAAGGATAATTAATAATGCATTCGGAGATACCATTTTAATCTTTACGCACGTGCAAATTGCTTCAACAATTACATCGTAAGAACCATTACATATACGATTGTATGGAAGATATGCACAAAATATTTTTACAGGCCATGAAGCCATCATCAACCTTTGTATCAAAAAACGTGCGCGGGAACAGTTTAAGTATACAGCTGCAGATTTGCAATGTTTTCATAAACACTGCTAGTTGACAAGCAATATCACCGCTTTTGATGGCTAGCGATGCCCCGATGTTACTGTTATTTACCATCTGCTCGTTTCTTAGATATTATCATATAAAAGCATCTCCTCTCTTCGAGTAATGGGTTATTATAACACGTTTAACTTGTATGTCATGACAATGTGACCTAAAATGAAATTGAATTGTTAAAAGTTGCAAGTTCAAAAACTTTTTTCTTCTTTTTCTGTATCTTTGGTTTTAAATATATCGCAAAATTATCACCGATTTTATCATAAAATCCATTTTAATTTCAGCGTTTAACCTTACAGTAAATTTTGAGATACGTCCACAGAAATCTAAGAAAATAATCACATGTTCTGTTATTCGTATTAAACGAGTCTATTAGTAGTAGGCATTTTAAAAATCCATTTACGTCACTTGTCGTTTCGTACTCCTAGACTCTTGGGTTCACATTTGACATTGTCTGTTAATCAGCCGGAAGAATTATACTAAGTGGATTTATACACAATAATTCTGTACACGTATATAACAAATACATATAGTTAATCGGTTTATTTATTAATAGTTATTGTTGAGATAAATAGCTATGTGCGATGCATTAGTTAAGCAAATTACTAATAACGGCACTTCAAAGGTTATTTATCCCACGATGCTGTTTCGCAACGTTAAATTTAAATGTCTTGTAAAAGCTAATGACACAACGGAAATTATTGAGACAGACCATGAATGCGCAATGGTGACTTATGAGTTATAATTCTAGTAACAAATGCATGAGCAGCGGCGACTTGACCCAATAACTGGTAGGTGCCGGTGTTGATCGATCAATAGACTTACTTAAAATAGAACTTGCTAAATACTGATAAAGGTGGCCTAAGGACTGACTTACAAAACAATATTTTTTATGCCAATGCACGAGTATAAGCAATTTTATGTCACTACGGCCCATAGATATTCATAACACCAAAAGTATTTTTTTAACTGTAAAAAGTACACACATTTTTTTTTATTTTGGCCGAATTACATAGATCATGGTCACGGTCGAAACGAAATGTCGAAATAAAATACAAAAATCGCGAATAACCCATAACAATTGAATGAATGAATGAAATAATATTTATACGAATTATTCGGTGAGTGGTCCAGGAAGATGAAGCGGCAAGAAACACCTTTTTTGCGTTGGTTGTAATATATAATGTCCGCCATGACATTAATTTAAAACAAAAAGGTATCTCGGAAGCTTTGAAGGAAACGGGATGCCAGCATATTAATTGCATCTTCTACATTCTACTGAATCCTATTATAATCATTTCGTGGTTGATTCTAAAAGGTGCCGAGTATTGTTGGAATTAATATGTATAGTACAAAGTCCATCAATAGGAGAGTCTAAGCGCCGTGGAACCAAACGACAAGCGCCAAGGCCATGGCCTCGTCTTTTGTTCACCAGGGTACATTGTGAACCGGGGATTGATCTCAAGGTTGCCTGCAGTCCCTCACACATTCGATTTGTTGAATAGTTAAAGTTGTAGTGTGAAATATAATTATCACATATTGGTGTTCTCGAAATTTAATTCGATGTGTTTCATAGATTTTTAATTCTAAACTTATGAATCATATTGGAGCAGATATTCGTATGTTGTGTTGTTGGCAGAATAATACCGTGAAAAATATCGGTACATATTATAAGAAATAATTATATTAATAATTAAAAGGAATTAATAATAAGTTTAAACAAAATTACGTTAGTTTTTTTATGTATTTTGGTGTGGCCACTTGCATCAATCGTTATTACATTTATTAATCAACTAGCAAATGCCCTCGCCTCGCTTCGGAAAAACTACCTTACGCTTAAAGATAACATCTGCTTTTTTCTGGGTTTTTCTCGTTTTGTGAATTAGAAATACATACCTTTTTTATTTATGGACGGATTGCAATGAAGCAAATTTTAAGTATTAAGTGACGCTTACTGCAATACATTAGTGAAAACCAGAACGAAATCGGCTAAGCCGTTTCTGAGATTAGCAGGAACAAACGCACAGACAAACATTCTAACAACTATTGTTTTGGGTTCTATTGCGTTAATAAAGACTCGTAATAATGTTTTTTTCTTGTATATCTGAATAGTCATATCTATCGATCGTAGTAGCTCGATCAATCAACAGTATCGAACAGTTACAGGTTATTCGTCCATAAAATATTGTCATAAAAATCCAAGAAATATAATTATATTGCATAACAGTAATTAAGGCTCGCTACACATACACACGAAAACATTGTCAGTTCATAACATCCGGCAATGAACAATAATTTATTCATCGCCAAGCGACAACCTCCTGCGTCCAAAACTGGAACGCCCATAGGAATAGAATAATATTTTGGTTTCCTTGCGAAATCTATGACGCTGTTTATTGAATTACGACAGAAGCCAATCGTATTGAGGTTCGGTAGCTGGAACATTGGAAGTATTTTGACGGCGGCAGTTTAATCACGTTGGATTTACGCAAACGTTCGAATTTGCTATTTTGATTCATAACTCTTCTGTGCATGATTCTGACCATTTTTAACACTTGCCCCGTTGACAGGGCTTTGCCACCGGTGTGAATAATGCCAAGACATAAATAATTTAATAAATTTTATATAAGAGAGGTAAACTAAGCTGTGAGGCATAAAATTACATTTACTTGTAAATTCATAATGTAAATTACAAAAAAGTATTGGACTGAAGAAATTCATGAATATAAAAATAATTGGCTTTTGTTGTAATAAAGAATATTCAGAAATATAAATAAACACACCGACAGAATTAGCGGAACATAAAAAAAAGGAAAATCAAATGTATTTTTTTCGTAACACTGGCTGGTTACATTACTTTTTTTTTATTTATGACTAATTTGAAAATGGAACATTAGCCGCCGGTCATTTTTTTCACTAGTTTGTTTCAATTTTTCATTCACACATCTCTATGAGGTTGCTTCAAAATTATTTTCCGTTTGCGTAGTTTGTAATTTTCGTTTGAAAAACATTGTATTGCACTTTTCTGAGGATTTTGTGTTCTCTCGCATATTGATCAGTTACGAGCGTAGGTTATGCCTGATTTAACGCTATCAGAAATCATTACGGCAGATGAGATGAGAAGAAATGGTCAATCCTACAGATCGATTGCCACAAGACTTCGTCGATCGTTATCAACGATTCGTCGTAGCATCCAACGGTACAGATTGACGAATTCTTTAGTGAGAAGGCAGAAGGAGGTGTACTTCAAGGAGAGATGACCGTTTTCTACAACTTCAAGTTCGTAGGAACACGAAACTGACGGCGGTGCAGGCCCGAAATGTATTGGAGGAGGTTCGAGGAGTAAGAGTGAGTGAGCGGACAGTTCGCAGAAGATTCAAAGTAGTCGGTATAGGCTCATTTGTGCCCGCCAAAGCACCAAAACTTGAGAGACACCACCGCACAAACCGACTATACCTACTTTGCTCGTGAACATCGTCTCGACGAGTGGGGACAGGTTCTCTTTACTGATGAATGCAGAATTGTGTTAAATCAGATTGATGGAAGGCAGCGAGTATGGAGACGCAAAGGAGAGCGTTATATTCAGTCGAATTTTGAAAATTCAGTGGCATATGGCGGCGGCTCAATTATGGTCTGGGGAGGGATATGTTTAGGAGCTCTCACATAGTTGGTGGTGGTCGATGACGGGAATCTGACTGCTGATCGGTATATCAGGGAGAATTTAGAAGAACATGTTGCGCCATTTGCCCCCTTTATTGGCAACGAATTCATTTTAATGCAGGATAATGCTCGGGCTCACAGTACTCGTATAGTACAGGCATACCTAAACCATGTTGGTGTAACGGTGATGGAGTGGCCAGCACGGTCCCCGGATATGAATCCAATCGAACATGTTTGGGACTTGCTAAAGAGGAGTGTCAAATCAAGAATGCCACCTCCCAACAATCTGGGCGAGTTGCGAAACGCATTACTTGAAGAATGGCAGAGGTTTCCCCAAGAAATCATCGACAGCATCATCCGCAACATGCCCAGACGGATGGCAACCTTGGTCAGAGCACGGGGGGGGGAACACTCGTTATTAAACATGCATTTAATTAATTGTGAACCGTCAGAAATTTTAAATTTTCAAATGTTTCTCTGTCGTTGCGATATCGAAGAAAAATGCATTTTGTTTTATTTGTTTTTTTTTTCATTAAACTTTATGTATGGTGTTACAAGTTAATGTAAAAACATGTCAATTTAATTCATGTTTCGTGTTTAATTATTATTTGTTTAAAAATAAAATTAACTATTTGACAATATCCCTTTTTTTATGTTCCGCTAATTCTGACGGTGTGTGTAGTTGGATTCAACTATTTTACGGCTTAAATATTATAAAAATTGTATTGTTAAAAGTCGTAGCTAAAGTTTGTCTTTAAGTGCCTTAAGTTTGAAACAGTTTCAAAGGTACTGGGCGATATGTGACTTACTCAGTCATCAGTAGATAACCATTCGATGTACTTAGTGATCGTGCAGACGAGAAGCGGTACATCTTTGGAACAATACATTGTGACACAGATCACAAAATATTAATCGACAACGTCAACTTGATAATGATAATTTTTTACACTTTCACAAGTCAGGTACATTTATGATACAATCCGAGTATTCCAACTTTTTGTAGACATTTTAAAACTCGTTTAAATCATCGGTACAGCTAACGGATAACAACATATAACAACCTTCGCTTGTATTTATATGTATATATATTGTATGTAGGTAATGTAATCAATTTATCGTATCGTACGTAATTTATACATTCTCTTAACCCCTGCAATTATATATATAAATATTTGGAACAGGGATTTTATAGCTTTGACAGATCATCCATTCATATATACTAGAAAAATCAGAATACCGGCTAACTCATTTAGCATCACACTATACTATCATACTTCTAGCTTTTTTACCATTTATTGTTCAATATATACCTATTATAAGTCCCTGTGATCACTCGCGTGTCTACGTCTGTCATACAAGATTTTGTTCGAATTTACTGTGTGGAAATAGATGGATTTTGATCCAATCAAGTTAATATTTGTCCTAAGTAAGTAAAGTCTGTTGCAAATAGTTAATATTATTGCCCCGGGTCTTAACTTCCTGCGTGCTGACCATGTATCTATGACCGTTGTGACCGTTTTTAATTTTCTATTATACATATAAATACTATTGTACCTCAAATGCCGCTTATGGTTATTGTTTTGTAATGACAAAATATGTATGAAGCCCAAGTCGCAGCGAGTCCCAACATTTTTAAATCCAATTTGATAAGCCATTGCGCTTCCCCGCAGGTTGTGAACCTTATCGCAGCTACGAACAGTCCAACTATAATGTGTTTCATGGCACACGACTAACAGGTATTTCCGCTATACACCTAACGGTTGTTTTGACGTATCGATCTGGTACAATATTAAATCGGGCAAAGTTATCGTAGGTCTAGCACAGATTAAATATTATACGTGGTAGTAAAAAAATCTAATAATAATAGCTTAGTTTGAACGCCGATCCCCTCGGTCTTCGCATATTGAGTTGTCGAGTTCGAATCTTATAGCTTTATTTCTTTAACGTTATTAAATATTAAACATCAATCGCTTTTATGAAAAAAAAAAAATTGACACCGACGTATCTGAGAGTTCTCCATAATATTCTTGAAAGCGTCTGAAGCCTGTGCAGCCTGCCTGACTTGGTTCGCGTTTCTGTTAGCGTCGACTGTGTAGGACTCCTCAATGTGAGATGCGGAAGTCATGAAATGGACCTTTTTTTAAGTTACCTGGCGCAAAACTATCATCACACGTTCTTACGAGCTGTTGCGAAAGAGTTGTAAATTGCAATTCCTTCAACAAACAACAACAACACACGTGTAACTAGGGGGTCATCTTATAGAGTTCCATAGTTATAATGAAAAATAGAACCACATATTAATCGATATCGATATAAAGATTAATCCGATCCACATTTGGCCAGCATTGCTATTGGAATTAGTGCAAATCCGTGAAGTAACTTACTTCAAGCAGCAAACAAACTCGATTTGAAGAATACTAAGACCTAATAGTTAGAGACGTAACAATTTATTCCGCAGAAACATTGTCATTCTTAAATGTAATGATAATACAGGTTTCTCCTGGCCATCGCAGTATCGCCGTGACCACGATCCGGGGTCAAAATATTGGCAATAAATAAAATGAATCGTAAGTACCCGTTACATAATAAAATTTATAAATTCCGGAATGACATTAAAAAAATCATAAAATAATAAAAAGGTATATTGTTTCCCTATTGAAAGCGATTAGATGTTACTCAGTATCAAAGCACTGTTCAATTCATGAATATAATAACTGCAATAGGAGCGAAAGCGATCTGTATGTAATATTTTGCAATGAGAATAATAAAATCAATTTGTCATTACAATAGAGGGTAATGTGAGAAAAGAATAAGAGTATAATAACAATTCCATTACACATGAAATGGTTTTTAATAGTTGTATGTCGACCCCGTAATAATTGCAATATACCTACTGAATGTTGAAATCTTCCCTCACACGATTGCGTAATTATATTTTGATAGTGATATTTTGTTTTAAACTTTTTTTTATTGATGTTTTTATTCTATCGATTCTTCTTCAGCGTTATCGCTGAATCGCTATTATATGACGTGTTTGTCTGCCTGTCCATCGACCACTCCCTACTTTGTCTGAATATTGTAAATAAACAAACTTTGACGGTATCATTAAATATTTTCCTACATCAAGACTGACAAAAATCTGCTTTCACAATAAACAGAGACGACTGCGAACTGTGCGATTTTTTATTACGTAACATAAACTGTATTCCTACAGTTTTAAACCACAATCCCACTGATTCGGCATGTCTACTCAATATGAGTCCATGCAGATCACGTTGTGATGTGGTCGTGCGTCCATTGTAACGGGTGAAAAAGATTTTTGGATATATTTACGGCACCCATACTTGACATTACCTTTCTGAAGAATCCAACACGTGCTCAGTGGGGTTAAATATGACGAATGAGCAGCCTATGGTAGGACATTGATGTCAGATGATATATAGATGATAGACGTTTATTTCAAGCATAAAGATGAAAGAAGAAACATTTTTCGAATATTTCCTAAATTCCTAAA
>PDGT01000109.1:498616-579522 GCA_003671415.1 Megathymus violae | reverse complement strand
CTTTTGCAGTGATTCACAGTGCTAGATAATGTTGATGTGTAGGTACACAAAAGACTGTTCATTTACGCTTATCGTAATAATTACGTTTATTATCATCCAAAGAAAATTATAGATAAAACCCAGACGGAGGGCTCGACGGATAAAAATATACAAATCCACGCCACAATATAGTAAGTCGTTATTACTGACGCAAGGTTACTGAATCATTTGAACATAAAAAACAACTGAATGTGAGTACCCAATTTAAAACCCGGTATCTTTGTTGGAGACCACATATCAAATTGCTACACTTTCGATCTGAACGCACGCGTTATTATATGTATCTCTGTATTGAAACACGCAGTTCAAAACAAACATTAAATTAGCGAACAAACGTAATCGAAGTTTGGTGTCATGTCGTGACGCCGAGAGTGAATACGATAAAAGGGTTTTAATTCCGAGTCGTACATAGTTGGATTGACGTTCCGCAGTATTAATATATGTACAACTATAGAAATCTGTTGAGATTTTCGTGTATGTCTCGAGATAACTCAAAAACGGCTTGACCGATTTTAATGAAAATTGGTACGTGGTGAAAACACGGTTTTGCGCAGATGATAGACTGTATAAAATGGCAGTTAACCTAATAATGTGTAGTCAAGGAAAAAAAAATATTAAATTTTTAATAATCATGTATATATAATTAATAGTCCAACCCGAACAAAGTCGGATGGGGCCGCTAATATAACTATATATTTATGTAACCAGACGACAAACGAGCAGAGGAACCTCCTGATGGTAAGTAGTCACTGTCGCCCATAGACTTTTATAACACTAAAGGCATCACCGAAATGTTACCGAACGAAAGGGCAGCGGGAAACCCGCATTATTACTGGCTCTCTGACACTGCGACTGAAATCTATAAATATTTTTTGTATATATTATGTACAGATAAACTAAAAATTCGTATAGGTTCTCCTGTAAACCAAGTAAGTGATATACCTACAAATTTGCAAATTTTAGACTCGGCGGTTTCGAAAATCAAGTGGAAAATGTGTTGTTATGTTTATAGTCTTTTTATATACACACAGATTAAATGACAACAGGATGCACCATGTTTTAATTCAACGAAGTTATTTACAAGGAAGTGAAGAATCGGGATAACGTACGGACTGTCTGTTTATATATATATATATATATATATATATTACACAAAGGCAAATAAACACACACAGGCGGAACACATTTTCCGTCCGCAACATTCAGAAAAAAAATAACGCACTGACACACTTTACTTGGATACATTAACTTTTTCAATATATTAGACAAAAAAAAGGCGTTCGGTTCCACCGCTGGCGAACTAAGATAATTACTATCAACTATATTTTAACAAAAGGACGGCAAACATATATATTTGCAAAAAAAATCATAACTATTGGTGTAAGCTATGTAAAATTATATTATGTAGCAAGGTCTTTCAAGCAACCTTTTCTTTTGCTCTGCCGGCACTATGAGGAGTATGGACACTTACAATTTATATCTTCATTCACATTCTTCTTCACAAATAGGAACGTTGCATTATTTAGAATTTATTTGCATTTGTTGTCAGTAACAAAACGATAATATAACTCACTAACGATGAACTATTTACTTCTACGGACACTTTAAAATTATAATGTCATAAAAACACAGTAAATGACAACAATTATATGGATAAATCCAGAAATGTGTTAATAATTAATAAAGTATTTATTTTTAAATTTTGTCTGCGCAATTAATTTTCCTGTGCAATTACACCGACTGAACGAATATCCCGACACTTGTATCCGCTCGTACGCCGACGCCGTTCCAACGAGCGCCTTACACCTGCAACCGCAACCGGCGGGTCAACGACCAGCGAGTATTTTGATAAAGCCGTCAATTCACTATTCGTAATTTTTTACACAAAATGTACCGGCGCGACGGTAACAGTTAAATTGTTATGCAGCACGCCATACCGTTTTAATTACTTCGTAGTCACACCACCGTAGCAATATTACCGTTAACCGAAAGTGATATTTACCAAATAAGACTCTCCAAGTGATTTAATATACCTACTGCTTTTAAGCGAGAAGAGAAAAAAGTTACAATCGATTTTTTAATCTCTCGCTTTCTGTAATAATCTGTAATAATGTACCTTTCAAATGGTAAAATATTTTTTCAAATAGGTGCCCTGGTCCAAGAGATTAATTAATGAAATTAATTTCGAATTAATTCATAAATCATGAATTTCACTAGTTTTGAAATTTTAATATTGAACATAAATAAACTTAAATAAACGGCCTGACGAACCACCCGTTGGCAAATGACAACCGACTCACCACAGCCTATGGAGATCCGTTAAGTCATCGCAGAGGTGTTGCCAGGCAAAAAGTAAACCGGGCAAACCGCTTTTTAACTGACCGCCCAAACTATAAAAGATAAAATATCATCAGTGCCAAATCAAGACTTCCTGTACTGGACACGTCGATCTCGTAAAATTTTAAATCACGCTTACTTGTGGTCCATAACTACTCGTTTCGAGTTACTTCTTTCGATAATTAAATATTAATGGTGATAATTAATTAAACTGAAATGGATCTGTGATATTTGTGAGATTTAATCATTTTCGTTTTTGTGTAGTTCAAAATAACACATTATTAATAATGAATTGTTTAAGTTTTAATATGAATTGTATCTGCAATACGGGACACGTTAACGCTATTGCATATGCTATAACGCTATAGCGTTGCGATATTATTGACATCTATCGTAATCGATACATCTATGCTAATATTATGAAACGAGAGAGCGAATTTTGTGAGTTTGTATACAATGGGAGGGTAATCTCCGGTACCAAGGCACACCTTTTTTTTATTAATTATTTTACCATTTGAAACTGCACTAGTAAATTATAAAAAAGAGAATTAAAATAAAAAAAGGATATCATGATACAAAATCTATCTTCTATCTATCTTGATACAAAAATTTCAAAACTACTAATGCGTGGACTTCATTTTTTATAAAAACTTTAAAACTTTTTACTTAAAAAACTAACGTTGATTGGTTGGTATGAAAATAACAGAGAACGTTACAACAAGAGAAAACCAAACTCCGGACGTCCTGGCTGTAATGCGAACGCTCAAACAACTGGACAATTCAAACATGGCTGCTAATGTACTTATCGCATAGTGCGCTCCGTTGTACAGCCGTAGTCGCTTGCATGCACCTCGTTAGTGTATGATTATAACATTTGTGACGAAGATTTGGATTTTTGTATCCCGCGTCCAGTTACGTAACACCTTTGTGAGATTTTTGCATTACATTGATTTCGAGTGCTAAGCAGGCGATCGCTTTTATTATTCGCAATACATCTATATACGCAAACATGTACAGACACAGTGCTAATGAAAGACAGAATGTAAAATAGACAAGCGTCATAATCTTTTTTGTCGTCAATGTCCTAATGGACATAGATATTCTTGAGAGTTGGCTTCATACAGAGAGCCTTACGCTTTTGAGAACATTAAAGAGAACTATTACATAGAATCATTTCCACGATCGCAAGCCAGATCCCGGCAAACAGGAGACAGACTATAAAGCCAGTGCGTTACATAACTCGTGACCTTGGAATGCTTGGAAATTATATAATACAATTAAAAGTCCACAGGACGTGTTTGCGATGCTCGGAAACACGAAACGCATAAGAATGTTGTTTAGAAAAAAAATATGTCATTCAACACTGCAAGTCTCTGTCCCTCGTACCCTTACTTATTACTTGTTAATATGCTCTTTAAAAATATATAAAAGTTTTACTCACGGTATCCAGAATTAATGACTTTTTTTTGTAAAATATGACGAATCTTCAATGAAACATATCCAAATCGGACTTCGGCCGTATCACGGTAAGTAGAAGGTACCTGAATGCATAGACATATACGAGAGCGATGAAAGGACATAATGGAGAATTGATAAGGGTTGCAATTTTTATCAAATGTTAGAAAGTCTCAAAATATTTCATCGAGTTAACCATGAAAAAACAATATTACGTAATCGATTTTGCGTAACAAATAATAATAATGTAAAATATAGCGGAAAAATGTATGCCAACGCGTTACACATTCGATTGTTGCCGTTCATTCGTCCGACATTCAAGTGGGTTAAAAAGTGTGAAGAGCGTAGCCCCGATACGGGACCGCAGATGCCGCGGCTTCAAGGTTGAGGTCGCAACCGACAAGTTTTCGTACCGAGGGGTACTTTTGTTACATTTATGATGTAACAGTGGTACCCTTGTGTTATTTTTTTTATTTTTTATTGAACTTGTACGCATTTCACCTGGCGTTTGACTGCCGGCCGGGCAGCCATAATCAACGATGGATTTTGTTGGTCTCAATAACTTGTTTTCTTTAAAACTTTAAGTTTGGTACCGTTTATCTTTCAAAGAAATGATTACAAATTACAATATTAATCGTTATCGTAATTTCGAATATCTCATATTTTCAAATACGAATTAGCTCGCAATATTTGATTTTAGAACATTGAAATTTTAATAACAAAATAAGCTCCTGAATCGTAATATTAACGTAATTGTCATTTAAATTACCTTATGTTTTGAAATATATCATCACCCATGTCCAGTACTTACATTATTTCGAACTGATGGAGCTTCTGAAAGAAAAAATGGTAATTTCTTGCGATATTAACGCACGTTTTTACGCAATGGAGTATGCGGTATATAAGGTATCCGTGGTTATGCGCTGGTATCTACTACTACTTACAGACAATGTTACGATTAGTATTGTCGACAAATCTTTCTTATTATTTACTAGCCGTGATGTGACCTATTCGCGGTTATTTTTTTTTAGTAAAATGTCATTTTTCATCACCATAGAATTTTTATAATGTAAATACCCTAAAATTGTAAAACAAAAGTAAAATCAATCATTTATTTGTTATATATTTATTTGTAAAATCTTTTAAGTAGATTGAAATAATTATAAATGCAGGAGCAGATCCAAAGAAATAGAGTCTTCGTTTTACATAGTTTATAGATATTAGAATGGAAATAACTATAAGACATTTTATCCACGTCGTGTTAAAAGTTATATCTAGGAAATCTTAAAAGGAACTGCTAAAGCATTACATAGTACATGTCACATTTCGTTAGAAAGGCATGTGTTTGTAATGCAACCATTGAATGCAAAAATGTTTTAAGAGACTGCTGCCTGTAATATAATATTATCCAAGCATCAATGAAATGACGATAAACTATTTGTAAAACTTTATGAGATTCCCGGATCAATGTGATTACTTCTTTTAGTTCGTTTTTATTCTAATTTGAGTTGAGTTGTGTATACATGATTAAACTGTTTTTGTGATATTATTTATTTATTAACATTTGAGTATCACGAGCATTATGCTTATTAAACAGAGGAAGTACTCCAAATTTTGATATTTCATATCGATATTCCGTTTCAATTACATAGATCATGGTCACGGGAAAATTGCGATACATGTAATTGGCTCAAAATATAAATACACGAAAAATCGTGAGTACCCATCGCAAGTGAAATTCAATTGGGCATGGGAGTGACTCCAAACCATAATTGACTTAGTTCACAAAATTTGCAAAAAACTACAATGTTCGATGCAATCAACGATTTCGACTTATCACAGCCAATCATATATCAATTTCACTTTAACATACACGTACGATTCTTTATTCTCTTTTCCATCGTGAATCTAATCTTTCATACATCAATCATTCAAACTATCTGCAGTAGTACATACGATACGCAGTTTACCTTTGTGACCTGCAAACGTCTAGCTAGCGAATCTCCAACCGCGAAGCGCGATTCGTGATCGCTGCAACAGCGATCGCTATCACGGCGAGCAACAGTTGTTATTAAAATAATAACAGCACGCCCGAGGTCCTTAACAATAAAATGCATATTACAGTGCATCCACCGTGAACCGACGAGACATTGTTTGCGAGTTGTAATCGTTCGAAATGCGCATGCCCTTTGTGGAACTCGAAGAGCGACGATGAAGTTGTTTTACGATAAAACGGTGAAAAGGATTCCAATAGGAAGATAGATTATGTAACTAACTTGTGCTACAGTCAGATGCATGCAAGATTTTAAGTTCATGTTCCTTATGAGATAACCATATTAGAGAATTATGAACGAAATTGATGCATGTCAATTACTGTTCTATGCTCAACTATTCCTTCGCGTCGTGAATATATCGCACTGATCTTTTACATTATGGTATCTATAATTTATCGATAATTAAACTAAACTCCAACAATTCACATAATAATAATCCTATTAATATATGCACTTTAATCGTTAGGTACATCGTACTGGGGAAAGTCAATAAACATGCTCCAGTTTTTTAAATAAATATAAATAAAAGAGATTACGATTACTCGTATACTAACTTCATGCCCAAATTCTTGTTAATAGCAGCATTTTTATTTCAATCATCCAAGGGAAAAAAGGTTTTAAATTATACCATTGTAAATTATATTACTCGAGTTTGTAGTTGTAAAGTTTCAACGCATAATTAAAAAAAAAAATTAAGAAATTAAATATTCTCAGGTTTTTTTAAGTACTATATTTACATTTAAAGGATATTTTCTTGTTAAATTATGTATGGGAAAAATCTTAATTAACATTATACACTTAATTAATTTGTATTTATTTAATCTTTAATTCAATTAATTATTAAATAGCTTTTAAACCATTTTTATAAATATCCATTTTAAATAACATGTATTCGTGACCACCCTGGCAAAAGGATTAATTTTGGCACGTATCTAAACAAAGAACCCAAAGACATCGAAGCAAAGCTAGCTTTACGTTCACGCACACACACGATCAGGATCCTTCATGGTAAGTTTAGCAATAATAATAATAAGACATCACACACAACCGAACCACATAAACATGTCTGTTATATAAACATCTGTCCCGGTACGGGTGCAAACGTCGGATCCTCCCATCGAAAGGCAGTGTCAACGAGCTGCAGGGATGCCGACGTATAATTATACGCATAACACGCAAAAATATCGCAACCCATAATTTTTCGAATCCTCAGTATTCGACCATACATCAGTACTATCACATGGTTTATTTTTACGTTAATACGAACCGACGGTGCAGTGTTCATGCCCCTGATAGCTATAAAATCTACATCTACAATCTATAATATCTGCAGCCTCGACAACTCGACAAAAAAGTCATATTTACGCTGAGGGCTGCAACTTTTAACGTCACATAAACTGAATCAATTGATATAATTAGTATATAATTGATTGAATTAGGATAATTTTTTTTTCATTATTTAAGTAAATTTCATACGCAGCTATAGGTTCTACACCGGCTTTGTATTTTATACTTCGGTGATATACATTTTATAATAAACGGTGCAACAGGATTTGCTAAACACATGACAAAAATGGAAAGTTAATACGAAATATAAAAAAATTAGATGCACACTGAACGATTATATAAAAGAAATTCCACATATGAATGAATAACAATAATTATATTCAGTAAATTATTTCAATCTCGTGACAGCCCTACATAAATCGGACGCACAACAAAAACAACGAAACCGTTTCGTTCCGACCACCGTGCACCAGCACAACACGTTACCTACGTCGAGCCACTATCGCGATATCGTTCGTCACTTAACGATTCATACACTAGGTGTTCGTTGATTTATCGAACGATGAACATGCGCGCGCGCTATTACCCGCACGGCCGTATCGGAGGCCGAGCAGTGCGACAATGGGACTCCAAGAGTTAAGCTGATCGCCTGCTCAACCTAGCCCGCCTCTCTCTTTTAAGTTGACAAGGCCCGTAGCGAATCCAGTTGCTAGTCGTATCTTGGATTTTACGATAGCCAACTTTTGTACCTCACAGACGAGTACGCGGCATAACTTTGAGTATGAGAGACGTTCGACTGATGCATTGTAACATAATATGTCAGGCGGTACATGTGTACCTATAGTTACTGAATACTATGCTACCCCAGTCACATATTTTTATATTGTTTGTGGATAGGTATTATTATTTCGATATACTAAACAATATGAGAAGTAAATGTTGATCGTATGATTAACATTCATCTTTGGAGCGTCTGTTCGTGATCGTCTGAACAAGTTCACAGATTGAGGACACAACATACTTTTTTGTCGAGACGATGGCTTATAGTTATGTTAGGATCCAATAGATGGCACTGTAAAGTCATAAAAAATCTATATTTTTAATATTAACTGAAAGAATAACGTTCATCGAATATACTTATAAATTATCGTGCAAACTGTTGTTAAACAGAATAACACGAGCCTAGGAATTTGATGAATCAGACATATCATGTCGCGAATCAAATTACGTTCCATTGCTGCTGTGGCGGCAACTCGCATTTTTCATTTAGGTAATGCTTGCTCTTGAATATTTTGTTTATAGAATGAAAACGTTTTTATTGTTCATGTTCATAAAACTTGTTTTATACATTTTTAATTTGGATATACAATACTCTTGTATTTACATAATTAATTGATGACAGTGATTTATCTTATGTAATAGGAAAATGAATAAAACAGATATGTATTGTACACTTAAAAATATGTATTAGCGACTCCTACTTCAATCAGGTTAAACAATTAACTGTCACATACTATTATTATATAACATGGTCTGGATTATTTATTTCTAATATATGTAACAAAGATTTGTTCCACTAAAAAAAAAATGAAGATATACATAAATGAACACTAATTAAGATATAGTTGACGAATATTATCATGACTCTAGCTAATTTATAAATATATATTAAAATATAGTCTATGTCCATCCGGAATGAGGCAGGAATAAAGAATAAGAAATGCACTTGTGTAAACTTTTCATACATATTTTATTTCCTGTAATTTTATTGTGTCTACTAATTAAAATAATGATGCTCGATCGAGTTGATAAACTATAAAAAGTATATAAAGTAAATTTCCTCGTAAAATTACGTTATGACTGAGATATAAGCTCGTAGCACTTTATGATATATAACTGCGGCAATAGAATTTATCACACAGTTCATCACCGGTTCATGCTATGTTGAAGTAATGCACGTTAAAGGTGAACGTTATGGAACGTGCAACTCCGACACGATTCCAGAATAATCGTGATTTCATACTTTCGTCATACTTACTCGAACTTATAGACTATATTTCATAAAAGGTTAAATTAAAAGCATTCGTTTTGAACTGCACTAAAATCAAACTGACTGATAACAAAGTGATAGGAAGTGGCCAACGTAATTCCAATTGAAATTATAATTACAGATACATTTCTACAAGAAACAATTTAATCTATATCTATATTATAATAAAATTCTAACCGATCGATTTCTGTACATGAACGATACATGAGTAAAAATATTAGTAGGGGCCTTTATTAACGCAATAGAACCCAAAACAATAGTTGTTAGAATTTTTGTCTGTATGTACGTGCGTTTGTTCCCGCTAATCTCAGAAACGGCTTAACCAATTTTGTTCTAGTTTTCACTAATGTTTTGCAGTAAGTGTCACTTAATACTTAAAGTTCATTGCAATCGGTCCATAAATAAAAAAAGTTATGATTTAATATATGTATTTCTAATTCACAGAACGAGAAAAACCCAGAAAAATGCAGATGTTATCTTTAAGCGTAAGGTAGTTTTTCCGAACCAAAGCGAGGGCATTTGCTAGTATAAGATATTTTGTCATAGTCCAAATTAACGATTCAATCTATTCATAATATACCTATATAATATTCATATATATCATAATATTCATAATATATATATATATATATAATATAAAGAGAGAGGGCAACTTTTGTGAGTTTGTGTATATGCGGAAAGTAATCTCCTGAACCATGTTACCTATCTGAAAAAATCTTTTACCATTTGAAAGATACACTATTTCAAATGCACATAGGTTATATATATTATGTAAATATAATAAATTTAAGAAACCGTAGAAAATTGGGCGTGCCGCTAGTTTCACAATAATATGCTTTGTATAAACAAAAACAAAGGCTTTCAAATAATGCCAGAATCTCTTTTGAATTCCGTGAACCGGAATTCCATTGATCATTATTGGTTGCTTATTTTGACAATTACCCAATTGGGTATTCACACCTAATTATAAAGACGATATAAAGTGTTTGGTTTGTATGATTTATCATAGTACAAATAACTACGAGTAGTTTTGTCCATTCTAACGATGTCACATAACTCAAACCAGCTCAGACATGACAAACATGTCCTCTACCAAACTCCAGACTACACACGCCGAATTGCGGATTTCTTACCTTAGTTACAGAAGCATTTTTTATATCAATACACGGAAATCGAGCAGACGTGACCGATCACCGGATTGTTATCACCTGTTATGAATATTCGTAACACTTCCAAGCACATAGCGATGAAACAGGTTCTTAAGTAGCGCTCCAACGTTGCACCCATAACCCGGAAACAACATTTCGCAGTTGAATTTTGAAGAAGGGTTGTAGCTGGCCAAAAAGCTCGAGTAAGATTGAGTACTGTTGGGCTTAAGTTTGGTGGTACAGAACCCAACGATTTCAAACAGGACAGAACGACGTTGTAGCCCAGTCGATAGTGACTTTTATTACCTTGTCCATCAATCACCAAGGCATGCCACGAATAAGGGAGGTCAGCTGGAACTACAGAATGGATTGAGATCATTGCAAATTATTAACAATTTTTTTGAACTCAACTATCACGCTTCTTTAATCCGTTCAAAAGTTAAAAGTTATATCAGTCTACGCAGCCTCGGCGACCGGAATACAACATTATCGCTCGAAGACTACATGTCTCTTGACACGTTTCGCCTAGAAAGACATGGCTTTAAAAACTTAATGAAAACAACAGATTGTAACGTACGAGTTTTAAAGTATTAAGCATAAATATGCATTAAGTATTTGAAAGCATACAAACGGTCTCCTGTAGTGATGATGTCATAATTTACCAATACGTCAAAAATATATTGTTTTTATCCACGTAATATGTCTTCTTCGGATTGTATTATTTTATTAGTTAATATTGTTTTGAAAAACATTTTTCTTATTCAATATGGTCTTGGCTTTATAGTTAATTGCATTTGAGTCTATCAAACGATTTGTCTGATTATAAATAAGATAATATGATAAGTGACAAGCCTAAAATAGCGGAGTTTTGGTTGAACAATACATACATAAAAAAAAATCAAATACCTACACACAAACACAACCTCCGCCTTATTGGATTAACTTGGTGTTTTATTTCACCTACTATAAATAGAAAAATATTTTGAAACATGATAAAATTAATAAATTTACTCATTCAAAGCACGGCAACTTTCACCGTACGTGGACCGAAATACACCTTTCGACCTTTCTTAATAAAGTTAATTCAAAAATATATGAGAAATAGGTTTCGTGGTAACAATAAACGTAACAATTATGTAATCAAACCCGTACAATGTAAGCGAAACACTAGATAAAGCCACTTTAAGCCTGACCATTTCTGCTTTTGGGGTAATCGACCCCATTGAGCGGTAAAGCGTCCACTCGTATTACGTTTTGTTAAAATTGCATTAGACTGAGTCAATTCGCAGTTTAATTCATTAAGTGAATGGGCATCGTGTCCATAATAAGTATTCCATTCACTGTCCTTCAACCGTGACGCTGTGAACTCAAGACCGATGATCCTGTAGATCTAGTAGTGACCCTGTCAGCCGAATGAACACTAAAGTGATAGAAGTGTTTATTCTCGAGCCCTCTCTGTTTGTTGTTTTTCATTTTATTTATTTAATGGTCGAAAAGTTAATTTTTTATACACGGCAAATTCCGTCAACTGTTGACGTTCATTATTACATTACAATCACTGTGGTATCGGTAATAGAGATAAATAAATAATAAATAAATAAATAAACGTTTACACACTCACACCTGTCTGTTTCTGTTCTGTGATCTGTTTAAACGTAGTTACAAACCAAGATTAAGAGAAGCAAATCAGTCGATATGCTAATTATGAAGAAGTTGAATGTCGTAGGTGCTTGTCTTGCAGTGCGTGGTGCCTTGTCGTCGCAGGATAGTGAATGGTAAATTCAAAAGATACGCCCACGTCACTATAAACCCCGTTTATTGAGCTTTATATAGTATTCTGTGAGCGAAACGACCGTTTCTTGCCACGAACGAGAGATAAACTTCATTGTCTCAACCGAGCCAGGTCGTGAAGCGGTTTAGCTACATGGACATTTCTAATCAAATAGATTTGGCGGAACTGCAAACAGTCCAATGAACTTTTACATTCTTCTGCAGGGCTCGGATCTTTCCTTGCAATTGAGATGGCCTGCACACCGCTTGACAAGCGTGGTTTGGTGGATTTACTCCACTTTTTTGTTTAATGGTCGCTGTACACATTTCTTTACTTTTATTGTAAGAGTAAATTAACTATTATTTGATGGAATTCAATGCTGGTAAAAAGCAATAGTTTTCTGAATTCTATAATTTTATTGTAATAAAATTAATAACAAAAATGTTGCATTCAAGATGAAAGTTTAATACATCCAGTATAATTTTTTACCATACTGTTATTGCTATTATAATTGAGCATTAGAACATAGTTTGATTATTATTAAACATTTTTAGACCATAACAATCATAAGGTTTATCGAGCTGTATAATTACTAATTGTCACGCACGTGCCCTTGTTTACGGTGTATCGGGCCCTGCGAAGTACAGAAGCGATCAAAAAATTTGATACTAGCAGCCACCCGGTCCAAATCTGGACCACAAGTTATAATATTTAATCACTTCCAACTGACACACCGTGGTGGTCAACTTTGAGCGCTTCATCACTAAATAACAGGCAGAGTATTAATAGAATAGAATAGAATAGAATGGAATGGAATGGAACGGAACGGAACGGAACGGAACGGAACGGAACGGAACGGGACGGGACGGGACGGGACGGAACGGAACGGAACGGAACGGAACGGAACGGAACGGAACGGAACGGAACAGAACAGAACAGAACAGAATAGAATAGAAAATATTTATTCAGTTTAAGACATAATGTCTATTACAAAGTTAGTCTTAAGTATTATGTTAGACATACTAGTCTATTAACATACGGAACCAACTGATTTAACAGATTTATTGTTTCACGTAAAACTTTTACTATTCTATATAAAATGTGACGCTTTTGGTTTCTTTAATACTAACAGTCAGCAAATGCGGAGATGATGAAAACTTAATGATCAACATTCAACGTCACCGTTTTACGTTTGCAACACTTGGATCATCAACGTATTGCATGCCTAACAGGAATTCGAGAAATCATTTACTATGTAATGTATTAACATTTTTACATAAATAATAAATATAGTGCTCTATTCGGACCAAATAACATTTTAATTAAAAATACAAGAGGTTACAAACAAAATGTCTCCTAGTTTTGTGAGCGTCCTGCCAAAGGCCTTCTCCGACGATTTCCACCATTGACTACACTGAGAATCCGTTCTCAAATTTAGTCATGATTTAATTTTCATGTCGTATAAGCTGACACTTTTACGAGGCACATGAAAATAATGTGTATATACTGGAACAGACTAGCGAGAAGAGCGTTTCAAACGGCGACGTCAAACGTAGAATACATACTTGACTTAACGCATCTGAAGTCTTGCATTAAGATGCATCGAAGCGTGACACGTTAGCTATGTTCTCAAACAAATACTTTACATATAAACATGGAATTGTTGCGAAATTCTAAAGTTTGTGTACCAAACTAGCAATATTTGCTTTTGGGCAACATCAAGCAAGTAACTAGCGCTACAAGTTTACGAATGACGTGAGTACAAATATTGTGATGTTTATTTTTCAATTATCAACAGTTTTATTAGCCAATAGCCGACAAATGAGTAAATAAGTCACCTGATGGTAAGAAGTCTCTGCGACTGAGGACATGCATAGCGGTGAAAGCATCAGCGCCGTGCTCTCGGTGAAGAACCATAGCTCATAAACTAACTCACCCAGTTGAACCGAAAAACGATAAAAACCTTTCACGCGCTGATCAACCCTATAAGTAGCTCTACTTAGATTACTGTTTCTTCAGCACTTGACACTCCTTAGCACCTTTAACAAATAATTGCACAATAGAAACGATTAGAGGGTAGCGCCGTCGTACTTTTCCGCCAGTGTGCCTCGTCAGGTTATTCTTCACTTTTCATAGTGGGGAATACTCGACGTCTATTGGTCGTGTTCGAAGCTTATTACTCCAGATCTGGTTAAAGGGCGCCACGACATTGACGTGGTAGGGATTGCCGACACACGGTTCATTATAGGAGAAACTTGTAGGTAAACTCTACCACTACACACGAACACAGTTATGATTACTGTGATATACAGAGCCCAGCGTTTTTTAATAAAAACGACCTGGCTATTGCCTCGCCTAAGGCTCCACGAGTAGAAAACGTTAGCTTAGAATTAACTATGGACGCCTTTTGCGCCTTAAGTTTTGTATTTAACTTATATGACAAACATATTGATATTCTTATAACATTTTCCACATATCGCCGTGAGAAATCACCCGCTCAGAGACTCCATTCTAAACATTGACATAACAACGCAAACGTTTCATGTCAGGACAACGAAACAAACAAACAGAATCTACAAGGACACCGAACTAAAACGAGCATAAATCCCGGTGCCAAGATACACGTTGATAATTCTGCAACGTTTTAATATAAAATGTTCCATTTAACGCTTGTCTGTTGTAATATTCTTGAAGAAGTTGATCAGCAAACCGAAAGGTTTTAAAATAAAGATGAGAAATGAGACGGTAGTCCACCTTAAATTAAATAGCAATCGGTATCATTTCGTTGCCCACTCGATTTTTTGCCGGTAGTTGTCGCTGTCATCAATCAAACAACAAAGAAGAGACAAATTATTGTGTACATCTTAACACACTCATACCCTTTTACTACGATAAATTAGTGTTTTATAGATGGCACGGAAATACACAAATTACACATTACAAAAACCGACCCGAGAATAAACATTGAGCCGTCACAAATATTTCTGCCTCGGACGGGAATTGAATCCGAGAACCTACCTTTCTTTGGTAAACAGATGTTCATACTCGATAGATTGTCACATCTAAATACAGCGTCTCTGGTCCTTATCAACCTTATCGAACCTTCAACGTACGGCGTGTTGAATTGACGCTGCTCAAAAACTGCGCACGACGTTTTATATTTTACTAGCAGTGAATGAAATGGAGTCAGTTGTGTCGTTGACCAAAATAGAGGAACATCACGAATTCGCGTTGAGAACGGGGCCGTGCAAATGCACCGAGTAAATCAGAAACGCTTGGCGCAACGCCGGATTATGACGATAGAATGTCTAGACAGTTCACATGCGATTGTATGCAAAAACTGTGACTAGTGTAATAGCCCGTGATAACTTTTATTTAATATTCGTACTTATATCAAATACATGTGATTCATACTCGTTTTTCATACATAGTTGCATAGATGATATGATCGCTGTGATAAAATCGAATAGTCTTAAATAAAACATATTTTTTCTACGAAATATGTCCGTCTTCGAATAAAACATTACACGTTACGCTCTTTTAAATACTATAACGCAATGGAAGAGAAATACATAGAAAATGCCGTAAATTTTCTTAATAAATGTTTAAATTATATATTTCTAAAATTATTAAAATCTACATCCCTCACGAACCTTTATTTATACGTATATCACAATGCTCTTAATGTCTTATGTTACCTACTAAAATTAAATATCAAAATCAAATATTATCAACTTTCATTGGGTCAATTACACTTTTATGTGCATTAAATTTTTACTTTTACTATACTGTAGGTACAAGTGAAATGAGTCGACAGACAGACATGCGAAAGAACCTATAAGGATTCCAGAACCCTTAAAGGAAAAATAAAAAAAGTATATCTATAGAAGAAGAAAAACATTATAGAATATTCAACTGAGCGAACGTTTACAAGCCCATATCATCATTACAACCCATATTGTCCCACTGCTGGGCTCAGATCTCTTCTCGCAATGAGAAAGGTTCAGACCATAGTCTGCAATGCTGGCCAAGTGCGGGTTGGCAGACTTTCACACACCTTCCTTTCCTCACGATGTTTTCCTTCACCGAAGCTAGTGAAACGCACCTAATTTGAAAAACCAGAGGTGCGTACAGGATTCGAACTCGTGTCAACAAACCATTATAAAAATTCGTAATGCAAACCATAATCGTACATACATCTTTTTAATTATGGCGCTCACGGTACTAACGTATCAATTTGGCATAATAGTTTCATTCACTGCCGCATTACAGACATCTGCCAAGCAAACATTACCAGATTAAATTTACCGCGACTGCACTCGCCATTAAATTTATTAACGTTCTTTAAAGGTTTACGATTCTTATGTCATGTTGTGTTTATGATTCAGTTTTGAACATAATAATATGTGCGGATACAATTGAGCACGCGTTGGTATTAAAGGCGTCATAACTCAGTGTACAAGAATAACTGTCTTATCAAAAGAGCAGACAGGCGTCACCGATGCGTTGCACGCCTAGATGGAAAGAGAATCCGCTTGTAACTCTGGCTCTCCAAAACTGCAAACGAGATAGTTGTCTAATCGTGTTGGGAGCTATTCTAATTCACTATTATTATTTTGACCACAGATACTATAATCTAGTTGAAATAAAAGTTGAGTGCTTCTGTGTTTCGAAGAGTATGTGTATTCAATCCGATAGCGGTCGTCAAGCTTTGTCATAGGGCTTCGACAAACAATCTACAATGGCGTAATCATCAGTAACGTGAAAAAATACGTATCTTCAAATAGGATGGTCCTAGCTGAAAACCATACACAAACATGGACAGTACGTTCTTTAACAATCAAGTCGCTAAATTCCAGGAAACAACTTAAAAACTATTTTCCCGTTAACTTTCTCCAACTGAAATTGGATAATACCATGTAATTTTGTTCTTTACTTTTTAAATTTCAAAGGAAAACGCACGAGGCGGTCCCGGAGTGCGGTTAACCAATTTATTCCGAATGCAAGTTATTATTCCTGCGATGGAAAATAAAACCATTTCGACATCGAAAGCACCTGCGTGAAGAATTTCATCTTTCAATAGCACCAAGAGCTATAAAAGTTTGCTCTTAGGGATTTGAATTTTCGGATTCAAATCCGAAACGACCAGATTTACGGCTACTGAAATAATCGATTTTTTAGCCGAATTCAATTTGTTCACAAGCAACTTATAATGAGGCGGTGACTCAAATGAAAGGATAATGCAGAATTTGTAATACTGTATAATGTAATAACTACCAATAAATTAAGTAATTAATTATTGGACATTTTTAATTATGACCTTCTCGTGAACATTGAAACATAAGGAAATCTTTATTTGAATCGAATATAAATAAAATATGATTGATTCAAGTATCAAATTGATTTTAGTTTTCGAATGTAAGCAAACTGAACGCGAATATATTTTAACAGTGTAGAAAAATTAAAAAATAAATCTAATTCTAATTCGAAACTATTTGTTTGTCACCGGATAACATTATCATAAATAATTTGTTAACAACTTGTCAACGACGCCATCTCTCCGATTCGATGGAAGGCTACGATCCATATCGTCTTAACAAAAAAGAAATATTGCGTGAATATGACTTCAATCGGTCGTACCTATCATTCAAAAGTCGAAAACCCGACCATTGACGCACCAACAGTTATAAATATTCCGAATATTCGAACACTTCGGTTACGGTAACATTTGCAAACCACGCTAGTGCACTCTAGTGGAGTGGAATATTTTAACTATCGTGCCATTGCGCGCCCGCAGGTGGTGGACTAAATAAAAGGAGCAGAACTCCCTACAATAGTGTCATTAATCCTTTATAGGGTCCCCGACCTCGGCTCTTGAGTGATAGACAATGGTGGTAGTCGTGGTTGTGAGTGGAATTAATGTGTATGCACATGCAGTGGGAAGCGAGGACCGCGCAGCCTTGAACTTGAACACTGAACTGCCACACAAGCGATGAATGCGAAAGCGATTGCCATTTCTAGCACACGAGTAAAGATGTGTAACAGACACATATGTATGTATGTACATGTAAGCGTAAAAGAAATGTTTTAGTTACGATTACTGGGCGAGACGCATTGCTGAAATGATTCAATGTACGTGGCAACAAGATCGAATCGAGATTTGAATCTACGTAAGGGTTTTATTGGTGATTTCAGATATTTAAAATGTAACTATATTGATAATTTTATGAGCTATTTCTAATTTAATTTCAATTCTCAGGTGTGTTTTACCCATATCTGTCTACATCTGGAAGGGTTGTTGAGTTCTATTGGTTATGTTTCTGGTTTGAAAATACAGTAAGGCTTAATATGGCTCGTAAAATTGATATGTAGATTGCATAGGTAATTCTACTTCCATATAAATAAGAAATTAAGCTTGCTCTCTGAAGGGTTTTTTACTCGTATTATTTTTCCTACATGCACCTTGCAATGCATAATGGAGCTAGACCTGTCTACGGAAAGCTAATTAAATATTCATATTAGTTGTTGTTACTAAAATTGTTATAATAGAATTATATTAAAATATTCTATAGTAAATATTGATTTTTTAGTGTTACGTACATCCGCTAAAAAGTTAAATTTTGGAAGGTAAATAAGAAAATAAAAATCAATTGTTAAAGTGAAATCTAATAATAAAACAAAGAGCAGATTATGACAGGACCCACGTGAAAATATTTTTTCGTAACGGCGGTCCCATTTCATTACACGTATTTATTATTGCAATTTCCTAGAAAATATATTTGCCCCAATATTGATAACAAATACTATGTATAATAATAATTAAATAAATTGTAAAAATATTATTCCATACGATATTTTAAGTCGGTACCAAAACCTTTGAATATTTGTGTATAAGAAATACCTACTTAATTATTTTTGAATGCCTTTTTTAACCTTTATGTTATTGTACAACACAATATATCCGGTGAGCACAACAGGTTTTTACCCTTATAGTACGATGTACACATTTGGCGAGTTTTTATGGTTGTGAATGCCAACTGTAAGGTTGGTATCCATATACTACGATGTTGCATAATGACTTTGTCTGCCAATAACGATGCCAAATTTACCTACTCGTAATTTATGAGATCGATACGATAAGATGAACACGATAATTATGATGCCAAGCAAATTCTCTGCATTTAATTCTTGTTAAAAAAAACTATAAAGCATATCCGTTTTCTATGTCAATAGCTGACAAATGAGGTGATGGACCAGTTGATGACCAATGGCGTCGCAGCTCATGTACATACGTCCTTAACACCAGAGCTCTCCGATACATCGTCTACCAAGAAACAAGCGTCAAACCCGTTTTGAAACAACAACGCTCCGATGCTGCAATCTTGTTTAGATTATTAAAACATTTACGATTGACCCTTCAAAGAAGCAAAGACAATTTGGTGTAACACAGCCCAGCGACTCTCAAACTGGCAACGTGACTCATTAGCTTCGTTCATTATTCAGCAGAGTGCATCACGTACAGGCGATGTTATCTGGAACTCGATAAAGAAAAGACCCTCTACACTCCATATACCAATAACAATATGAAACTGCAAAGCTATCGCAAAGATAAATCGATATCGCTACGATGCATCTCGGTTATTCCACCTGACGTAATGAGGCAATCTGTCACTGCCCGTCTTGATGTCTTCCACATTTCACACTAACACTACGCGGCCATTTACCTATGCAATATTTCCTCCATTAGGCGACAGCGAATTGCTCAAGTAATTATCATTTGTAACTGGATTTTGCTAACGACGTGGTTAACGAGAATTTTGTAGCCCCGTAAGTTTATACAGATAGTTTCTATTGTTTGACAATATGGTGTAACATTAGAGACATATAGTATATAACTGTAAGTAACGGTGTTTTTACCTGGCCTTAATCTCACATACGCAAATTTCACACGCAATTTCTACGTTGATTCACAGCATTTGAAATATAGAAAACGGTATCAGAATAGGTGCAGCACTTCTTGCATTTTCGCAAACAGTTAAAAGAATTCCAATGTAGATTATAACATAACAACCAACGTTAAATATAAAGCGCATCTCACTCAAAGAATTTACGTAGTAATGAAGGAAATTATGAGACATTTATTTAGGTATATTTAAATTGGATTGTTAAATAGTTTGTTATTGTTATTAGTTTTCCACACCAAATAGTGTTATTAAAAAAAAAATCAAAACATAATAAAAAAAAAATTCAAGCAATCTTCATCCCGCTCAGCACTCTTACCAAAGGATCAATACCGTTTGTTGTGTTAAACGATTTCATCTATGATCTGACGCGTACAAGAGAATAGTAGGTTGCCGGGTCGATGACCCATCAACCGGTCGAGCTTTTGAGCTTTGCTTATTCGAGCGAGCTGAACGACGCAAAATTTGGCCTAATTTTCACGCTATACTCTAGAGATTTATAAGACTAAGAACTATGAGTAATTTATGTATTAGGTTAGTACGGAAACACAAAAAATCAATATAAACTTTTATATTTATCTAATTAGTATCAACCCTCACTTCACTTCAAGAGCCAAGTACCTACACTCTAAATTAATAAATTACATAGTTATATTATTATTATACCGTGTATAATTTAGTAAGAAATTAATAACGTGCGGAATTCATTATAAATATACAAAAATAATTATATGACACCAAGTAAAAATAAATTCTGTATTAAAGCATTAATAAAAGTACATTTTTAAGTATAGACATATCAATATAATTATATACCCCGAGGTCAATACCGCCATCACGGAAGAAGGAAAATTATATACTTTTGAGACTTATTTGAGAAGAAGATTATCTGAGATTGTGCAAGAGAATTGAGGTCTATGAGGGTTTACGATAAAGAATTAACATCTCTCGAAATAATTTTCTTGGAATTCTTTAGTTCTTAAGGTTCAGTTACAATATTATTAAAAAATACTCCTCTAAATTAGCCATGTTGTCCGTCTGTTTATTACAACAGTTTAGTTTAGTTGCAAAAAATTAATTTAAGAGTAATTTTAAATAGGAAGTGTAATGGAGTGAAGGATGCAATTACCCTTGAGCCAAAGCCTCCCGTGCTCTTAATTTACCCCACCGAGCAACTGCCAATTCAATGAGATTGATTCAATGAACCGGTTCAAATTGAGTAGAGATGCCTAAGCCACGGATGATCTCGGTTGAACGTTAGTGGATTCCACGTTTACTAAAGGAGACTTTTGAGATTCAAGGACATCAAAGAAAATTAATAGAGAACATCGGTATAAATAAGCTTAACCTTGGGATCCAGAGGTTTGCTTATGAAAAAGCGAGTGAAAAAAGTATCAAGTTCAGTACGTGAAGATGTCAAAGTTATGTCATTCGTGCCTGTCAAGTGTGAACTGTCAAGAGTTTCTCTCCGCCACCACAGTCCCGCCGTGATCATGTTCCATATAATTGGGTCGAAAACATACCTAATATCGAAATTACGAAAATTTTAAGTACCCGTAAACATGTATAATATCCGCTATGATATAAACTTAAAATTAATAAGGATTAAGTCGCCAGAAATTCATATTACTCGAGAACTTTCCTTTTCGTTGCAAAAAATAAAATTAAAATTTAATTAACCGCTGTTTCGCGCGGTTCCAAATCGAAGAGGATACTTTACTGTCTATAGTTAAGCCACAACTAGGCCATAAGGCCGTTGACCGCACACCTTAAGATTTAAACTTGGTAAACTGTTGCTTAAGCGTTTTTATTATCCTTTTTCAATTTGAAGATGCAATTATAACTATAGAGCCGTTTCGTAAACATATACGTAACGCGATTATTTTTATACTTAATTAAAAATACAGTTAAAGCTTTTAAAGAGTACTTAGTCAAGTGACCTTTTTAAATTATATATTAGACGTATATAGCTTGGCTGTTATTTCGCTTGATAGTAAGTGACGACTTAGTCCTGGGTAGTAAAGCGCACTAAATTATTAAAACTCTTGAGTTTAAGACAATGACAATACGAGTATCAGCAAATAAGAACACAACGAGAGCAATCTACGCCAAGATTGAGATGAAACGTTTAATTTATTTACGATGCTGGTCAAAACTTTTAAACGGAGAGCCTTACTCTCGGGAAAATTGTTATTACATTATAGATAACTATTACACAGAATATTGCGATAGTACTGCTTAAAAAATAATCTGTAGAAGTTGCCAGTGTTTTAAAATCGTAATTTAAAGAATAATTTCAGGTATTAAAACTAAAAACGTTATTTCATATACAGAGTAATAGACAAGTAGTTCAATGTTAAGTCCCTTGCCAATGTAACCTTTTTCACACAAAGAATACATCAAACATTCCATTATGGTAACAATGCGTCTGCGCATTGATCTTAGTAACGTTCTGTAGCCATTTCGTATTTTGAAACATTCCAAGCACGACAATTAGACCTGTGCACATGCGAATCCCAGCTACACCAAAACTGCGAGCAGCATTCCTTTTTGTGAACGTAATTTTACCATCACATCGCTTATGTCGCTATAATTTTTTTAATTAACTTTCAAACGAATTAAAGTCACTTGTTATTACATACTGCTACTAAAATCTGTTCTTTACTTCAATAATTGAAGCGAAGTATCATTGTTATTATTATCCCTATAATATTTTTTAAACAATGCAACACAGATATTACCGAGCTATACGTCCAATTTCATAGCCCTAACACAATAGTTAACTACAATACGAGCCTATTATTACATCTCACCATACGAAGAGTCATTTGCAGGGAGCTCGTGAAATGCACATGCAAATTTCATAACATAGTTTTGTGCAGTCGATTTATGTGCGCATCAAACTTCATTCTGCGACATTTCCATTGTGAATCCTATGGCGTATATTTAAACTGATGCTTGCATAATTTAATACTCGTATCAACCGGATGGTTGATGGGCTTAGGAAGTCACTACAGTAAATTTTGTCCTTGTTCTAAGAATTCCGTGTGAATTTAATGTTGAATGTAACTTGAATATCGGTTCGGTCAATAAGAATTTAGTACAGGACCGTATTGTACAACATAAGCGATTCAGTGGAAATGTACAGTAGATTTTTTACTCAACTGACTAATTATATACGTTAATTGTTCAATAATTATACGGTGTATTTATTAGTAAAGTGCAATAACTAATTGTTTTAACTAGTGTTCGCCTAGAGGTCGAAATGTGCTCATAATTATCCTATAAAAGCTAATAAAATAAATGCTCGCCTATAGCAGCTCGTCTGTAGCTAAAAATATAAACAAACAAGGCAATTGGCAAATAGATATCTATTTAGGTGTAAACAAAACAGTTCAGTAACTTTGTCTCGTCTCGTGAAGTCTATATAAATATATAGACTTTTTAGTTTTATAAAAATCTTTTTATTGATTATACCTACTAAAGCTCATCAATAGTTACCGACAAAGAAACAAACAAACACAAAAAATGTATACACAATTTTCTCTACGTGTTATAATATATAGATCACAATATAGCCTCTGTGAGCTATAAAATTTGTAAAAGTAAAGTTTACACTTGGAAGTATAAAACTAGAATTCATATCATATAGAGATACGTTTGAAATGAACAAACAAACACACATAACAAACGAAAAGACAGAAGTTATAAAACACGAATCATTCGTCAGTCATAACAGATTTTTGGCGGGAACCTTTTCGTGAAAACTTTTAATTATTCGGGCCTGCATATATTAAATTCACATCCTTCACTTTTGAAGACGATCGATATGATGCAATCATGTGGACGCTCTATCAGGTAAATGTAGAATGTACCTAATGTTAATGTAAATTATGCAGAACGCAAAATTGATTAACCATTACGCCATAGTGAAATTCAAAAGATTGTCAAGGCAATGATTTTGTATGTACGCACTCATTTCATGCGATTCACGTATACGCAAGCGTCGTGTGACCTGACATGCGTCACGTTTACATCTGACTGGCGGACATACAAATCCATATTGGTGATAATACAAAAATTAGTTTTAGTTTTTACAAATGAATTAGACAAATAACCTTTCACAGTTGTGGTGTACCCAGCTGATGAACGAATAATATAACAGCACCAGTACCCTTTAGGAGAACGTTGGACGCAGCACCGACTGGCTTAATCCTGATAGTATTTTTGCAGTAGTGATCTTCGAAATCACTTTCAGTTTTCTTCCAAAATCAATCGTAAAATGTTTTTTTTACTACATTCCAGAACCACGTACCAGATGGATCATTAAAATGACCAATATGTCCATACCATAGTACTGTTGCTTGCTGCTCTGGCAGCTGCTGCTATTAAAATAAACATTAAAACGTTGCAAGTACGAACCCTAAACTTATTTTCGTTGCTGAAGTCGTTTACCGCTATGCAGCGGATTTCGTTCGCTTAATGGTTAATTGTCTCCATATTTTGTATCTACCACTATATTTATCTCTCAAATTAATTACATGCAATTTCTAATGCAGCTCTACGCAATTTGCGTCAACACTAATTAATGGATTACGTTCGAAGCACTACTCGCTTTACGAGTGGGCGGATACTGAAGTTACTTTATTGACTTTAATAATACATTATGCCTTTATAAAGTTTGTGAACGTGACAAGTATAAATGGTGATAATATCTGGTGAGCTAAAATTAATTCGTGTATCTATTATATATATTATTGTACTACATATTTTTTGTTTATTTTTAGCCGTTTATCAAATTGTTTTTTTTTTTTTTATTAATTTCGGGAATATTTCAGTCAATAATTTGCAAAAAAAGTTTGACAGTTTACAGTATTCTGGAACATAAAATGGCTGCTATAATTATATTCAGCAAGCACGCGCCATTGTTTTGAATTTTCAATTTAGAACGTCCCATTGTAATTGAAGTGATAATCCGTAAATTTGAAATCAAAAATTGAAATTTTCATTTAGAGACATTGTCATAATTAGTTTGATACTAGAGTAACATAAGCACCAAATGCTCTATGTAATTAATGTGGCTTGAGAGAAATTACATACTCGTACGGAAAATATGTTGAGCAAATTAGAAGTTGCACGAGCGCAACATCGATCAGTGTATTGGATAGTAGCTGATTCGCTAGAATTTAACAAGCACAAAACCTTTTAAAATTATTATTTTTAGTAGTGCGAATGGAGATTTCATGACTAATCCTTTGGCAACCAAAAAGACAATGCCTGTAAAATATTGCCAGCGAGTTTCGTTCGCATTAAATTAGTAACTCCGCCCATTAAATCAAGGTCGGTCTGGTGTACAAACACGGTTACGATGCAGAGATCAATATACATTTCTATCTGATCTGACATCTGAAAATTAATTACATGCATAGATGTGATATATGACAATATTCAAATTACAGTATAAGATTTTCAACAGCTATTATAGTTCCAAAATATTTTTTTCTTTCTTCTCTCGTTTCTTTTATTTCAATATGACAGCCTCATGACACATTCATACTCCCCTACAATTATTATTTTCGTGATATGGACATGATATGACGTATGAGAATTCGCTAATAAGTACGATCCAAGAATTAACATTTTCTTTCACATAAATATCTGTTTCATCCAGAGTCGAACCCGGGACTACTCGCTCCGCAGGCATGGTCATATCAACTGGACTACATTCTTCAGAAACGAAAAATAACTCTAGGACCCAACAAGTTTCAAGCCGATTCCACTCCGTTTGACATCAAAACATTAAACCGAGAACTAAAAACGATCGTTTAATACAAAACCGATCTAGAAACGCATGGCAAGTAAGGTATGCTAACAAATAATATTAGGTTTCTAGAAAGTTCTATGGTTCCTCGCAAGCCCTAGCCGACTGGTTGCATTAATCTCCCCTTCGCGGTTACTAGGCTGTGTAACGGTACACCGGCAGATGGAGCAAGGTATGCTTACAATGTCAAAGATAATTACACAGAGGCGTCATGCCTGAACGAGTTGAAAATAAGCGCGCTTGTGTCATTTTTTGAATTATTTCTTCTTATAAATAATTATAACTGAATGATTGATGTCCAATAACTATTATTAAATAATATTAGGGATCCCCATTGACGATTAGTAAAAAAACTTATACATATTTACACACTCACGCGCCCTTCACTAACTTCACGTGCACAATTATTTTGTCACAACTTATCACATACAACTCTAATACTAGTGAAGAATATAAATATATGTCCAGCAAGAGGTCTACTACCAAAAATGTTCTAAAGACCAACAATTCTCGGGTGGTCCGAAAACCATACATATATTTACATGTAATATCTATTTTTTTTTAAATTGTGTACAACAAATTAAGTTTATAATATTCGTAAAAGTTAACTTATGAATAAAACGTACCCACGTTCAGCAAACAGTACCGTTGTTAAGTTAACGATGTAATTATAATTAACATTTTGACCCAAACACCTTTACCTTATTTTGACACGAAACTGTGTATACCATAGGAAGATTAACGTATAAAAAACACAAATTTGTAATTTTGGACATCCAAAAGGCGGCCATATCGCTACTGCAGCGATTTCTTAAAGACAGCCTTTGGGAACAGGATATTGATATAAAAACATAGGTTAGGGGTGCATCACAGTGGACATAAGTATGTGACATAAATAATTCAATTTCACAAAAATACATATATAACCACTGCGGTAACAAAACACCTGCGGAACGATAGTAGACTGCAGATTTTTCGCAAAAAACGTCATTGCAGCGTTCGTGGACTGTGAGCATGGACGTCGTCGTATATGATGTCGTCCGAGTCATCGCTTTCAGATCCTGAAGAGCAAGAATTATTGTTGCTAGCGTCTGTATTAAAGAGAACGCATAGAATCTGGGTACATGAAATAAATCAAAAACGAAGAAAACTTAGAGATAATAAACTATGCTCAGAATTTCAATCGCTTGAAAATCGTCTCTATAAAATCTGTCTCTTTATACGTCTTTTTCTATATTTTCGGCGTCCATTACGTAAAAATCTGTCCGCCCCGACAGAACGCGCGGATACGATTTACGAAACGAAACACTACTAGCGAAATAACGCGTCTGTGGAACGGCCATTTCGTAGTTACCTGCGAAACAGTATCGACAAGGACGCAACTATCTCATCTCGCTAATATTAGAATGAGACAGCATATGCGAAACGCTTCTATACAGCTTAGGTTTTTCTTTGTTTCGCTGCCGCCTACGAAGGCGCCGTTCTACTAACGCCCTAACTGTTATAAATATTAATCTGAATCTGAATAATTGTATAAAATCCATAAACACATCAATAGAATAAAATAGCAAACAGTCATATAGATCCTGGAACCGATTATTGTTAAGAAGAAAAGTATCGTATGGTGACCATGAACTGGCATAAGGATCACAGGACATTCTCCGATCAAGTAAACGGTGAACCGATTAATGTTAAGGTATATTCGCTGGATGCGAAACACTTATGATGAATTATATTTGCGATCGAACGGATATGAATGGAAGTACAAAATTACTGTCATAATATAATATTAAATTAGTAAATTATTTATTTTCTAATCTTCCAAAGGTTGACTAGTAGGGTAAACTTTTAGAATTAAAATACCTTTGTAATTTCATTTATTGTATAGTTAAAAAGTTTTAAATAAACAGTAGTACCTACTGTTTATATACTAAATATATTTGTATAAGGCTTGCCTTTGCAAAAGAAAAAGGTCAAGATTTAATTGCCAAATTTTAATACCTTCTTGAACATCTGACTTAAGGTATTCATCTTGAAAAGTTTGAAACTCGCCGGATGTCGTCATGAGCAGTTATGCGATGCCTCTGACCCACATCCGCCGATGGAACTGAGCCTTTGTTTTGTAGATAAACAATTTTGATTTAATATTATTCCGTTTCATTATAAAAGTTCGTCAAGTAAATCACCATTATTTGATAACTAGGTTCCTAAATAAAGTGATTGATGGTGCTATAATAAAATCTACTGCTGCAGTGTCTAATGTTAAATGCACTTGGAGAAATGCAATTTATACATAAGTAGTCGCTACGATGACTCAAACGATACAATAGGTTTTTGCTCGAACATCATGAGCTACAGTGAACACAAGACCAGGTGGAATGTCTTTACCTTTATTACTTCCTTACAAGTAAATGCACTACGAGTCCATCGAAAGTGGTAATAGTCTATTGGTCTGAACGTTTGCACGCACATAAAATTTATCTTTGTATAAGTTATTAATGATCACTTACTTCGGTGAAGGGAGACATAATCATGAAACGTGAGAGTTCTCGATAAATATTCTTACGGGTGTGTGAAAACTGACAATCCGCATTTGGCTAGCGTGGACTACGGGCTTTACCCATCTTATTGGAATAGGAGCCTCGAACCGAACAGTGGCACAGTTATGGGTAGTGGCCTATAGCATGTAAGCGACAGCACATCTCGTCCTAGTTATACAACATAACATCTTTTGATGCGACTACTACGTTAAAAAACAAGATCGCTTTTGACATGCTCAATCAGTTTTAGTTTAACTTTAGCTGGCATCGTAAAATAATAATTCAAATTTTCGATCACCCGACAGCTCAGTCGATCAACCCGTCTGCCGAATAAAGTGTTCTGGGTTTAATTCGGGCATTTTCGTAACAGATCAACGGTCGTTTTCGGGTCCATGTTGTTTGTGATTTCTCTAGTGTATTTCTATCATTTCCGCAACACAGTGAATGTTAGGGAGGAAATGTAAGTATATATTATTTTTGAAGCACATCAGGTGGGATTATTATCAAGTAACTATTGCACAATAATTAATAAGATTATCATAATTATTAACGATTTAATATAATACATTACATTAAATTATTATTTATCAGTTAAAGCTATATACATAGCAACTTACCATCAACTTGGAATCAAGTATTAACTTACAATAGATAAAAAGGTAAGTATTTATTATTTATTAGCTTCATTCATTTCAGAAAATACAACCACAAAATCAGTTTATTTCATCTCCATACATAAATTACATCAACAATAGAAACAACGGTATAATGAAGATCAAATATAGCAATATATCAATGAAAATAATAACATAATTTCACTACACCCCGAATAAGAGCAAAGCTGTTCTTCTAGCCTTCAGAGATCTCAGCCATCGGTGAGCACAATAATAATATACCGTTCGAGAAACCGTATGCCAATCAGGAGAGGAACGTGAAGGAGGACGTTTTAACTTAAACGCTTGGTTGTTTCTCGCAACTAACTCACAACTAAACTACGAGTTTGAGTACGTCACTGAAGTCTCTAGGTAGACTTCGTTTTCCCGCAGGTTCTTTGTGTTGAATGAAACAAAATTACTTTAACGGGCACCACAGAAATCAATGAATTGGCAAATTATTGTCTTAATAAATGCAAGTTTTACTTATGCTACTGCTGTTCGTATATAAGCATATATCTATACGTGAATAAAGAACTTTGTACCGCTTTATCTTCTCTGTTTGTCAAATGATTTTATTATTTTTGATTTGTTTCACAGCTATTGAAGAGCTTTTGTTATTAGTAAAAAAAATTGAAAAAAAAAAGATTTTTCAGAAACTAAACATATACACAATAATCTCAAGAAATGCGTTTTTGTTTTTTTTAAATGTGACTTAGCCAAGCTATACGGCAGTTTGCTTATTGCTCGTATTTTCAAAATCAATCAAAAATTAACCCATAATTACTTATATGTATGTACATACTCACAGCTGACGTAATAGAAAAAAATTAAAAAAAATGTACAGAAGTATTATAATCTTTAACAAAAGAACCTCAACAATGAAATAGCGTTCAAGCATAAAAAAAAAGAATGACAGTCGAATTTCTACCACAAGGCGACTTCTCGTATATATTTACGTGAAAAATAAAACCTTTGTTCCCATTTTCTCCTCTGTTTGCAAACCGATTTTCTTCATTTTTCTTTTGTAAGGTAGCCATTGAAGTGATTTAAATGTTATCTATAAAAAGATTTGGAAACAGAACATTATATAATTATTACGGTCGTATTGCGATCACTGGATGAATACTTAGTATTTTATTATAATGGTAAGCCCGTCTCGGGCAATACTTAACATTTGCCTGTTTTAGATTTATATTTCGTTTCTCAACACTTGTTTACTGTAAATAAACATTTCTTCAACTTTTATTTTCTTTTTTTAGCAATCTTTACATATCCCTATTATACACCAACACAATGACATAAGAACACGAGAATAAAACGATGATTATAGAGAGTCATTTATAATGTAGACACATTAAAACTATCAGATTTTTATCTGCTAGTTCATTATGTTCAATTATGTGTGTCAAAACTAAAAGAATATTCGTGTGCTTCGGGGACAAACTATTTGATTTTTAGATATCAAATTATAATTAACATCCGTTTCCATAGCGATCGTTAAAACAAAACAAAAAATGTCGGACGAAATAAAACGCGAGTCACCCCACCATTCCCCGTTGGACGTCCAATAATACGAATCTTTCGACCATCTTTTGCCAAAAAAAATCAACAAAATAGGTTTTGCAGAAGTTTTCGTCGTAAACAAAGACATCGTAAAGCTTCTATTTTGTTACGCAATATTATTATAAATATTTGTTATAACAAATAAGATGACATTTAATAATTTAAAAAGGAAATGAATTATATGCGTAACTAAGAAAGTAACGCAAATTGGATAGGCATTATCGCGTTACAGATTTAATTATTTACGTATTAAAGCATTGTTGACTTTATGACAATATCTCATTATCTACCAGTGGCTAATAATCATACAACGCCATCGTATTACGTATAGGGAAATAAGAAAATTTCAGATATACATATTATATTAATAAAATTGACCTAATTACTGTAGTCGATTTTAAATTAAATAACAATAATTATAGATTTCTATCTGTAACGTTATAATAGTCAAAAGAAGAGGAATAAACACAACATCGCTTTAGACCGTAACAACTATACTGCTAGTAATAAAGTATTTCCTGCGAATTAAATTGCTTTTTTGTTATGTGCAATGTGTATATCTTATATAAAAACACCTTCTTCATAATGTATCAAGTACCTAACTTTTCAATCGCGGCGTGTATAAAATACCAAACTGAATTTGACAAGCAAAATCAGAATACGTTTATTTACGGTATAAGTACTTTATCCATTGCGTCATCAACTCTGCGATGTGTTCCGCAGAAAGTCGAAGTGTGACAGACAAACAAATAAACACGCCGATTATACAATAAAGTTGCCGTTAAATAATTGGATCATAATGTCAAAAGTGGTAATACCTGTCTATGTCTGTCCCCCAATAGGATATTAACACATTTTATTGTTTTTTTTTAATTACAATAAAAATTGATAGGTCGCGTGCTGGTAATTGATTACCGTTGTCCATGCACGTCATCAATACCTGCGGCGTCACCAACGCGTAGTCTGCCAAAATGGTAACGGCGAAGTCATTGATTAACCGATTCTCCAACGTTACAACCAAAACACTTTCAGCAGGCAGCGAGCAGGTGGGAGCTATAACCAAGTAAACAGCACGCAACATACCGTCGAGACAAAACTAGGTGATACAAACCCCAATGACCCATAGCCTGTCCCTTATTGAAAAGGGTATAACCGTGTATTAACAAAATTCTATTGGTCTTAAAAATAAACGCTACTCCATACACACCGCGAATACTGCGCAATAGTTGTTACTAGGCATAGGTAACTTTCCCACTCACCGCTAGGCACATCTGCCACAGGCAAGTTTTTCTTTCAAGCGGTGAACTCGTGGCCAGTAAAAAATGTTCTAATCACAAATCAAATTCGTTGCCGCGAGTGCTGATAAAAAATATATTCACAGTTATATCTATCCAATCATATCATCGGGCTCCACAGGACCGGCCCGCACGGGGTCGTTGTACTGAATATCTCGTGATTTTGGTCTGACGTCTTATGGAATTAGATAATCTTGATGTGGCCGTAAATCTAGATTTTATAATGTATCTATTCCACGTTGAAGATTTCGTGTTGTTTTTTTTTGTAACAGAATTTATTTATATTACTTTTGATTCGTTTGCGTGCGTACGAATTATTTATTATTCACACTAACTTATATGGTAGATGGTCTGCAAATAATTTTGGTTTAAAAATCCATCGTCTAAATAAAAAATATATATTGTGTCATATATTCTCAATCATACAAGTCGTTCAGAAGCTACACGAACACTAACATACGGGCCGATTATTCTGTATATATTCTAACTTCTATCCTGCTTATATTTATAGACACACACTATATTTATATACAAGTACGTAAATAAGATAGAATAAATAAATAAAATACCTGAATAACTGATGAAATGATTAATTTTATATCTGTTTAACAGGATTTATTTATGAAACAATTATGCATACAGACAGTCATTCGTCTTGAAAATTATTCCATAGCCCAGTTGGTAGTGACCCTGCCTGCCGAGCGAGGGGTCCCGGGTTCGATTCCCGGCCGGGGCAAACATTTATGTGACAGATAAATGTTTGTTCTCGGGTCATGGGTGTTTGTGATGTCATATATGTGTATGTTCATGCCACCCGCAACACAGGGAATCCTAGTGCGGGGGGGTTCACACATTTATGTGTAAACGTTTATTTATTTATTATCCATAGGAAAACGTGCTATAGAGATGTACAATTTCATTTATAATAAGGAGCAATTATAATAGTTTACAATAAAATTACGACAAATAACTATTTATTGGATAAAATAACATGATAAAAAAAAATATAAAAAGTATCATTACTCTACATTACAATTTAAAACAAAATAAACGGCTTTTAAATAACATAACAGATGAAAGGATGCAGTAATTGCTACTTAATTATTCACTTTTAATACATTTTTAACTTCCTTACAAGGGTAATGACAACTGGTCGAACATAATTCAGTTTAAAATCGCAGAATAGTTTACTTAGCATTTAAATGTTGCTTGTTATATGTAATTATATAATTACGTTTTACACACACATGTGCCAAGAGGGATGGTTAAATGATGCAAGAATTTAAATGGTAACACTTAGTTGCTCGATTTACTCATTAAAAGTAGCAAGTATGTATAAAAAGCAGTTTAAGAGAATGAGAATTTAATATTATACAATTATAATAAAAAATTGAAATAAATATTTATGTTTATATTACGAAAACTACATTTGTCTATAATTAACATAACGACCTGAATCTGAAAACAATCGACATGATATTTATACAAGCATACAGCATATAGGGTACTATTCTGGTATCTATTTTAAGCCCTAAAGCAGTTCCGCCTTTCGGTCAGAATTTTTTAATTTACATACAGTATCATGGGACGGTGATCATGGTATCATGGTATGGATCATCTATCTATGATCAATATCAGTGACTTTGTAATTACATGTCATTTGACAATTGCCCGTAAGACCTACCTATTTAATCGCTTAAGTAATAACACCGTGGAACATAGAAAATGTCATAGTGCCTTCGATATTTAATGGAGAATTCTAGCGTCCATTGTTTGAGTTTATTAAAATGCTGGTCTCTAGACCTATTATACACTCTCATATTTTTATCGACTAAACATTCCATGAAATATGTATGATATCGAAAAATTCTGTAATTTGCACTCTTGTAAAATCTACCTTATTGACTTCCGCGTTGACAAAAAAACATTAGCGATGATTTTCGAAAGTAAATCTTGAATATTAAACATTGCTTCAAATAAATTTAAATGGAGAACAGAACTATTTAATCGACTCATTGAATTATCTGGAATATGAGATCATTAAAGATATACAGTATACGGTGACGAAATCTGTAGATCAAGACATTAACACCGGGGACGCCACTTCCAACCAATCCCAACGTAGGTAATTGTAACATCAAACACACTTCTCCAACATCAAAAAAAACTAAATTGCTGATAAAACATTACAAGTAGTGTCCAAAGTACTGCAAGATACCAATGATTTTACGGATGAAAACTAGCCTAAGTAATGGTCAATCTAAGATACAAATATCCCAAATATCATTCAAAAATGTCCAATAGTTTTATACGCGATCAGACAGGCAGACAGACAGATAAAACTGCAAAACAATATGTATAGCCTTTAAATCAATAATAAAGCCACCTACACAATGTTTTAATTATTAGATTCGGCCTTGTTTTATTTTAAACAATTCGATTTAATATTGTTAGACGGCAACTGACACGAGCCGAGAACGCGCTTGGCAATGACACCCGATCACTTCCAGGCGATCTAGCTCCGGTTGTTCAGCTATGTAGGTAGTATCGGTAGCTGCAGATCCGGTCGGCGTGACCCACAAACCCGGTGCACGGTAAGAGATGGCCGACAACGAGGTTCCCGGGTAATTGTACCGAGTGCAATGGCCAACCGGTGATTCGCGAAAACGAAACGCGTGTGTTACTTCGACTGTGACCTTCGCGTCACGCAATTAAGCGGACAAGTGAACTTAATATGTAGATGTAAGTCGATATTTAATTGCAAACTGATACTTATGTGGATTTTATTAATATGAATGCTATAAAGAATATATCTAAACGAAATGTAAAAAAGGAGAAAAGTATTTAGTACATTATACGAACAAAAATTGCATTATGCACTACCTCAAAGTTTTATAAGAAGCAATGTTTTTTCGAAAAATTAATGAATAAATATCAATCAATAATATCAGCATTTTTTATTAATTTCTTTTGTGAATATTTCCCTACAAACCAACACTATGAATGCCAACACACTATGAAAAAAGGAAATTACCGATTAAAATATTCACAACGCAATTTTACTTTTATAATATTATTCATATCAGAAAATGATATCTTATTGTTGTGTATAAAACGATACTCAATTGTAGGATAAATTAATATTATATATAAAAATAATAAAAACTTTAAGTTTAACATTCTATCCGATCGAAGGTAATGACAATTAGGATACATTAGGTTAGTTATCAAAGTTTTCAGAAATGTCCAACAGAACTAGAACCCAATCCAACTCGATCCAATCCAAAATATGAACCGAGCAACCTACAGCCAGAAACTTCTTTGTAATAGAGCATATTCTACTACGCTACTGTTTGCCTTTGCACTGATTGATGCAAAAGAAATTTGCATAACATAGCGTAATAACTGAAACTTCTCTATAAGGTTTTTAAAGGTACGTGACGCCCAGCCAGCTTAGTGGACTATGGTTTTCAGAGCTCAGTAGAGACAAGCTCAGCTTTGGGGTGCTGATAATGACAATAATTACGTTTCTTTCACAGAGACTATAGATTGAAGAATGTCACACGTTACCCACTCTCATAAATCCAACTTGGACGAGAATGCCGATGGCATGGAAAGTCGGAACGAGTATGACTAAGCTCTCTCCGACCACGGCAATCAATTTTCTCGACAATTTCCTACAGAATGCCGGCACATAAACTCGACATATTTATGCAATCTAGATAGATTATTTTTTATAGTAAGTATTTTCATCTTACAATTCGCATACATTATCATTTTTAATCCACCTTCACTCGCCCGTGATCTCCTATGACAGACCTGTACCAGCCTATGCTTTGTATATTTCTTAGAGTACTTTATAAATAATAATCTCTAGATATTATTTTGTATCTTAATCATGCAAATCATGCAAATGTATAAGAAATGGGGAAAATAAAATTTATAACGAGGTTCAACCGCTTGTCTGCCCGTAGCCTAGGACGTAACTTACGAACAAGTATTTGGCGTCAAGGCTACAACAAAAAACAACAAATTATGATTTTAGGGTGTAAGGGCTTCCCCAATTCAAACTTGTCTGCTTGTGGTGGAACTTGCCGCATAACGGAATTTATTACAACAGTAGTTATGATTTGTCCAAGTCTAAGTCTATAGAAATGACAATGACGCGATATACTGCCCTTTGAAAGACGCTGGGCTTTGATCGCCCAGATAAATATCGATTATGGATACTTGCGCATGTCGGTAGGATTATTTGTCTAACTGGTTAGCTGCCTCTGTCCTTCTAGAATCGTATATTTGTTTCAAATTGTTTAGCCTTCAATTTTGGATAACCAACAAATGAGAGGACTCACCGTTTCCTTTTCAGCGAACGTTGTACCGTCATTGTACGTACGCTCAAGCACACCCACTACCAAATAAGCATTAGTCAATGTTATTAAAAGAAATATTTTTATTTTGTTTTATATTTACTCACCTGTTTTGCTGACCATAAAATATTATTCTAATACCGATTCCTATAATATTGTATTGTGTTAACCATACCATTAGTTTCAATGCAATTTTTTTTGACGACCCTATAGCCCAGTTGGTAGTGACCCTGCTTTCCGAGCTAGGGGTCCCGGGTTCAGTTCCTGGCCGGGGCAGGCATTTATGTGACAGATAAATGTTTGTTCTCGGGTCATGGGTGTTTGTGATGTCATATTTGTGTATGTCCATGCCACCCGCAACACAGGGAATCTTAGTGCGGGGGTGTGAGTGTGTTAACGTTTATTTATTTATTATAATTTTAGTTGTAATAAAAAAGCATTAACATTATTATCAATTTCCTGATCACCGTCTTAATTAAAAGTATTACTTGGCATTAAAACTTAATAACGTGTTCAAACAATTACGTCTTTTAATTCTTTTCAGATAAAATCACCGATAACCCATTATTATAATTGTTCATTCGCAGATTTGAGAGTATTATACAGTGAAATATTCGTGTGCGGTGACCCTTAGCCGTACCCTATACCTAACAATGAGTCAGCGCACCCTACGCCGTTAAATACCAGCCAAAGGTATATCGATCTTCTATTACCTGTTTGGGAATTACTACGGAACATGCCACAACCTTCTCGTAATACCTGGCTTGCCGCAATCACGATCTTTGAATGAAACTAATTAATTGAATATAAATATACACATCACACACAGATCGTATGTTAACTGATACCTTTTACCTGCCTTTGAAATGATATAAGAATTTTTCCTTATATTTGCCGTAGTTCCGAAGATTCCCCTTCGCATACGGACAAACTCAAAAATTGGCACTCTCTTTACAATATTAGTCTAAATTTGAAAATTTCTTAAAAAATACATAACCAAGCAAAATAAAGAATACTCATTTAAAATAACTAGAACAAATTTTTAGCAACCTGTAAGAAACGACATACAATTTTTCTAAAGTTATATTTTAAAAAGTACGTAAAACAATATTTTTGTTTTTTTTTTAACATTTTTTGTGCGATCGTACAAATAAAAATGATTTTCAAACAATTTTACAGTAAATTTAACTGTGGCTTAACTCCGAATAAAGAATAATTATGATAGTACATCATGACTTCCTGAACCGAAAGTCACCGCACTGCGACACCGGCCCACTTGATAAAATTTTAGTTGCTTTGATATCGACAATAACATCATAGACATTTAACATCATACCCTACAATATCAGAATGACACAAATGTTATTTCGTAGTTTTTATATGTATAGACCATCGATGTTTATGCACATCATGATTATCACAATCCTTAACTAACTCCCTACTGGGCTGTGATCTCTCAGAATGTGATGGATAAAGACGTCAAATGCAGCTTGGAAGACCTAACACACCTTTGAGAACATTATATGTAGATGACACTGAGGTATGAAGATCACCTCACCATGCATCCTTGATTTTAGTAAGTGATAATTATATTCTAATATGGGTTCATGTACATAGGTACATTTTATGAAGGTTTCCGAATCGATGAGACGGGTTGGCTGTGATAGGACCGCATTGCGCCATGACTTAATAGATGACGTGTTACGATTTCAATTCAATATACCAGATTGATACGAAAATAGAGATCGCATATAGTAAGAGTTTTCGAAAGGCAAGTTACACCATATTTACTGCTAAATAAAATTAATTTCAAATCCTGTTATTGAAATCCAAAATTTTAATGTCGGTAACAAAAATTATATAGAAAAGTAGGTATGTATGTGATTTGTTATAAGCTGTTTTGACATAAATCAAAATTTAAAACGTGACAGAGTCTAAAGCGTTCTCTGAAGTGTCGTTAGTTTTATTTTCACTAACTTCTATAATTTCTTTTTCGATATCAACCAGAATAAGATAATAATACAATACCTCTAGTGCGGAATATAATTGTAATTGTTACGATTCAAATATTTAACTAAACAGAAGTAGAATAGTTATATTGGAATTGCATCTTAATACTTTATGGTTATATACTTAGCATAATCGATCATCCACCATACACGACTTGTACGTTAAGTCCCTAAAACGGCTGGTCACGCAGATGTTGCGTAAACAGATGTTTTTGGGCTTCAACTTACTGCGTTGCTAGGAATGTTCCGAGCAATGTTTCATATGAAACCATATAAAATAGATTGTCAATATTCGTGTTACAGTTGATTGTTATACAAAAAAATAGTTATACAAAAAATCATAAGTACCTAATCGTGACACTATAAATATTAATAAGTATTTAAATTATGCCATGGCAATAATGAAAGTCAAGTTGACTTAGCAACAGCCAAAAACTGGTGTGTTAGCCATAGCCTCTCACGATTAATCATTTCAAAGTTAGAAAGAAATATATTTTTTTCGCTTCAAAAGGTTAATAATAAATTGAGCTGGATATTATTAATTAATTTTTCTACTTCTTAAAACTATGAAAAGCATTACAATTAATGAAATAATGCAATGTTTTTATCAAGCAACATCCCAATTTTAGAAATTGAGCTATGAACATTTGTTTACGCCATTTAATACAACTAAACTACTTTAAGAACGAAAAAAGTACTTACATTTGTACATTATTGCTGGATATTCAGGTAAAGATCAGCTTCAAACCTTCGAACAAGTAATAAATAGATCAATTTAAAAAATCTTACAAATCTTACATTACACTATTACGTAATGCATATCAAATTAATACATTGAATAGGTCAAAACAATGTTCAGAGCATGAACTATTGTATGAAGTACCTACCATTACAACTGAGATAACAGCGTGTAATAGTTTATTTTGTAACTAGTACAATGAAGTCGCTATAGATATATATTTATTCGCATATATATAAGTATTCGCAGTCGCTTATACTGTGTCTATAACATTAAATTACAACAATGCCAAATGTCGCTTAGATAATGTTTACATAGAAAAAAATGTGTAACAATATCTGAGGCTACCATCATTGGTACAATTATGATTATTTTAACGATACCGATTGACAGGACAACTGTTCAATGTTTTTTACGTGTTCCGGTTGGATTGTAGGTAAATCAGCTTGCAATTTACCGCATTTTTATTCCACCAACGACCTTCATATCACCCAGCGGTGGTAATCACTTATCATCAGATGGCTAGTCATTCCGTTCGTAACTTTTAACAGTAAATAAATATTATACAGGACCACAAAAATAATACTTAGATCTGCGGAAGGTTATGGGTCCGACCGTATATTGTGAATGAACATGAAAATGTCAGAATATACTTAGACGTTCAATAGATGTCAATAATATAGATGGAAAGTTATTATTTATTATGTAGGAGCACGATACCTTCAGCAATCACAAAGTGTTTTCAATATCTCGACAATGTAACTGCAACACGTAATCTATACTACTTATACATAATATATAAAGTCGTTCACAAGGATTTTTTTACAAATATAAAAAAAAAACATTAAAAAATTAATAAATTTCACAATGAAGATACAATAAAGAAATTAAATATAACTATTTTTTTTATTAATGAGAGGATATGTATCGGAGTTTAATTTATGTATAAATTAGAATATATAAATTAAACATTTAAACATTTAGTTCTTATATTGTATATATTTAGAGCTGCAAAATCACCTTCAAAATTTCAATTCTCGCAATTTAAAGTATTCTGTTTTGTCTTTTTATCTTAAATATCGTGTATTATGCTTTTTTAAAACCTGAAACAATTTAGTTACCCACAACACAGAGTATCCTAGTGTGGGAAAGAGGGATTGCAATTTTTGTGAGTTTATATGTCGCACCTTTAGAATGAAAGTGACTTAACTCAAAATTCCTGAAATTCCAGATTTTACTATAAATTTACTTAAAAAAGCCCACTCTAAAACCCCATGGTGAAAAAGAGCCCGAATTATGAGTAAGAAAGGGAAAAAGGGAAAACCTCATACATCAGTCTCTTTAAATTTACTCAAGATCATACATTTTTGAAAACTTTCTTCGTCATTTCCCATTTTGAGTTAAGTCCCTTTCATTCTAAGGGTGCGATGTATGCGCAGTGTAACCTTCGGAATCACGGTACCTATTTGACTAATTCTTTTTCCATTTGAAAGGTCCATTATTTCAGAGGCTACACAAATATCATAGGCTATACAAATAGTGTAAATAAAATTCTCCATCTCTCTGTTTCACATAAAAGAACACGATAATCTCAAAAACTACGGCACAGGTTTTCATACGGTTTTTACTAATAGAAAGACTGACTCACGAGCAAGGTTTAGACATGTGAAATTAAGAAAAATTTATAAAACGCCTAATAAAATTGAAGGTTCGATTACTATTTTTTGACGTAAAAATCAAGTTTCCCGAAGCGAAGCGAGGATAGGTTATTGGTTCTTGATAAATAGGGTAAGTCAATATTAACAATTCTTTGAGCGAGGTAAATGTTAAGAGATAAATAATACGAAAAATATAAAAATACAGAATTATTGCATTGATACGTACAACAGACGTGTCACCGTCAACACGCATACACGTCATGCACGTCAAATCGCAATACAACTGAAATGCGCAGCCTTCACAAAATATTTCGTCAACATCACAATAATGTAAATATAATTGAAATCGTAAAATCAAATAATGAGGCCTACACAATATCGGTTTGGATCAATTTATATAATTTTATAGGCATCCGGTGAATCACAACAAGTACGTTCATTTTTGTTTTCAATATACCAGTATCGTAACGTAACTGTTGATATATTACCTAGAAAATGATGAATATTGTAAAGCGATAATGATGCAATAATTAAATAGAAGACTGAAATATTTTTCCCACGTGGGTCGTATCGTCCCACAAACCGATATAGTAAACAACCAAACGGAATCTTTAACATTTATCATATATGTAACTTATGATTACTTCATACTGTCATGATATTCTGAAAGAAATATAGAAAGAGAAACCGCCATCGCTTCGTTACAGAAAAAAATATAAAGCACCTTTATGAAAAGTAATAAAAGTAAAAAAAAACATGTAAAAATGTATCTTCAAAATACTTAAATCATCAAGTGATTTGAATGTTGAATTTTGTTATTATCAGTGGTTTTTATTCATGTTTAGATACTTAGTCATAATGAGTCATTATGTAGAGAAATATTGTTTTATACTATGTAAGGAAGACGATGATTTGAGTAATTTTAAAAGCCTAAATCGACACGAAAATTTCCGAAAAACAAAAAGGGAAGTGCCGTGTTAAGGAATTAGAAAATTCAACTTAAAGCCAGTAAACTTCGCTTATAATCACGTTAATGTTAATTGAATTGCTTTAGAAACGGCTATCGTATATTACTATTCATTGATATATCAAATCTCAGCCGAACCTGCTAAAGTTAGAGAACTAAATTTAAACCTATGTTTTATCAGGATTTATAGAGATTCGACCCCTGGGGAAGAAAAGTAAAGGATAAAGTTTTGCATTTGTCTCTCAATTTTGCAGGCAAATTCATGAAAATCAATAATTGACATTTATGTCAAATATGCATGAACCAGTATTATACTAATTTTCCCAGATTTTCTTTTACTCCCTAGATACAAACAGGGTATGAAAATTTGTGGGAACATTTAATGAAGTTTTCCGAAAAACAGATGTAACTGGAAATCATTAATAAACATTTCGCAACTACAAATGTACAATTAGGTTATCTTACATTTTTGGTTGGTACTTGATTGACATCTCTAGATTCTTATCTGCGTTCAAGTAGGTTGGTAAAGTTAGTTACCGACCTAAATGACAGATTCGTATCCTGCAGCATATTAAAAATGAACGTTAGTCAACTAAATCTTATATTTTGAACTTTATTGTACACGATCAAGTTACTTGGCTATGAAACAATAACAATAATAACAAAAGAAGATACATGATACATTGCTCTACTATTGCTAATAAGACTGTGAAAAAAAAATGTATGAAATCATGCTCACGTTCCTCGTCAAGCGTCATGTAATAGGGTAGCTTTTATATTGAATTCATGCAGTTTTGATTAGGGGCCCTACGCAATAACAATTCCCAAAAGTTTTTATTATAAAATTGGTATTTATAACGGTGACAACTATGTGATCGGGTCATGACCCGATACCTTACCAGAGTGCAATAGCTAAGTGGTTTATTGCATTTGAAATCAGAAGATGAGCCGCACATTATACAGACAAGTACAACAAAATAATGTTATAATTAACACTTTTGGTGCTGCAAACAACTTTAACCAATTTCATTATATGGCACATACGATGATTTCAACGTGATAAGACGTTGCGCAACCGAAAGTGTTAATTAAATATTTTTGCTGCGCATAATTATTTCCTTTATTATAATATTATTTTAATATACTTAATATAATTTTCTAATTAGCATACCCCGAAAAGTTTTAAAACATTAGATTTAAACGCGCTTTTGGTAAACTGACTATAACATAATATATCATGGCATGAGGTTTCCTATTTACAGACTGTTAAGGCAGCATAAAAGTACATAAGCTATATTTGTATATATACTGCAGCGTACTATTAAGCATTGGATATGAAAGTGATAAATTCCAGAAATATGATGTGCCCTTTTGTGATTTTTACTTTTTTTTATACAGCTTCGCCTTTGTAGGTGCGTGTTCAAACTACTCGTATATAAGTCGAGCTGCAAATAAAAAAATGTATACTAATATTCACGATCACAAGTAATTTGTGATTCAGTCAGTCCAGTAAAAATTAACCAGCAGTCATAACATTATGTTATACATATACTTTAAGTCATTTTATTAAACAACCATAATATAATAACTATATAATAATTACCATAAATTTAGTAGATATAATTAGTAAAGACGATATCAATGTTCAGTATATTACATACAAGTATACATATTTATACATATATCGTAGGATTATTTCTATGGCAAAGAATTAATCAGTGATTTTATTCTTACCGCTTTATTTTTTCGTTTTACTATTCAACAAACAATTTGTTACACTGTGCATTTCCGTTTAATTCAAATTCTGCTGGATTGCTCTTTTATCTAATAGTAAACATTGTAACAGAATAATTATTTTTCGCGGTTTGTGAGGTGACACTTGTTTGACAGAAAAACTATCATTAAGATTTTTTTTCTCACTTTTCAAACCAGTGTTTCATTCATATTTCTTGGTACATACTCGTATCAGTAGAGTAAAATAACATTACATTACTTGTATTTTTGTTTGTAAAAGAATTGCTATTGCCTTTGTCGTTACTTCTCGGCGGCAGACCACCTTTCTGTAGAATTGCTGGTCTTACCTAATCTGCATAATGCTTAAGACATGTAGGAACTAGACGTGCATTAAGGACATAGAGATCTAAAATATGGAATATTACAGTTACGGTCCCATCTACAGCCTAAAATATTGCCTTGTTTGTGTCTTTTAAGCTTCTTAAACTCGATATAGAAGTACCATCATTCTCGAACTAATTTATCGGACATCCAAAGTCTGATTTAGAAAACATTCAGCCATGTTTTTTAAATATTAAGTCAGATTTCGGACTTATCGATTATTAAGAAAGGATACATGACGTAGGATATGAAGATGGAGATGACATTGAATTTCGAAGCATGTAAGTCTTAAATATTATGTTTTCAAGAAACACTCTTTAGTCGAGTATCCACGTCTGTTTTCTGGCATTTCTGTCTCATGGCGGCTGATATTTGACTAAACAGATAATGTTTTTAGTTCCACATTTGTGACTAATTAATTCCAAGTGTCATTAAATACATGTAATAATGTAAAGCTGTTTCGATAAATTTATACTTACAAAATTATATGGGGTATACGCATTCAAGTACACTCGTTGCAACATCACACTTTGGACACACTAAAGTATGAATATTTCATTTCCTAATATGTACACAGTAAAATTATTAAGTTTAACACAATTTTAGTTCAATAAAAATGTAATAGGAAAGTGCATGGGTTCCATTTATATAGTTTACGTCGATCACAGTTAGACTTAATACATTTGAATTAGTTTGTATATTATAGCTCGCACCAGAGCTGGTGCGTACTACGTCAGTCCAAACCCTAAATTTTCACCCCTAACATTAAGTTGTACGCACGCGCGCGCCCCGCTCAGGTTATCGGATATCCTGCTCTAACGTCATAATGCCAAAAAGAGTAAAATGTTTTTAGGGCGAGTCATGCGCAGTGTTATTGATGAAAAACAGTTTTGAATTGGAGCTTCTTGAGCTACTTTTTAAAAATAGATTGGGTTTGAACAAGGGCAGCCTGCTTTTGACCTAGGTCGCTCAATATGGTATTTTAGATAGTTTAATGAGAGATTTACATTTGGTTATAAGGCTAATAAATGTTATTTATATAGTTCACATAATAGATATTTCCATTATTTCAATATTCTGGGTATCATGCTATAATTTTTTATGATCTAAATGTAATATATTGAAATGAAATATTTGCAGTTCCTTATTTGTTTTTTATATGCGTAAACTAACGTTAACATAGAAGATTCTACAAACTCTATTTCTTTTTAGAAAACAATTAATTTAGCCGAAATTAGAAAAAAAGTTGAGATGGATAGAAAGACATTTTTTCTTTCAGAGGACCACTTCGGAATATTACACGATTGTCTGATCAATTTTATATCCGCACTTGTGTTTTCTAGATAGCGACACACTTTGTAGAGCCGGGCGGCTCAGACGATTTGTAATGTGGTGGATCTGGCTGCGGGCCCACTTTAGTTCGCAGAGCTCTCATCAGATGCCAGCACCTTCCAAACTCCGGTTTTTCTCTTAGCTCACTATCTTTCATACGCCAACCGTAAATATAGTTGCTGCATTCAGGAAAGTAATATTTCTTCTCCGGCCATTCCTTAGACCGTTTCACCAAGTACTGCACCCGACCAAACTCCGGCTTTGATTTGTATATCACTTTCTTCAATTCCGAGTCAATTGGTCTCATGATGGGGTCAATTGAGAGATCTGTGTCAGGTCTGTTTAGCTTAGGTTCGATTTTCGGATCACCTAAACCGACATCTGCGATTGAATGTCCCTGTCGCAAATGCTTGACGCCTGGTATGAACGTACCGTCACGTATGGGCGTCTTTCTACGATTATAACCGGCATTAACATGATCGCGTGTTATCGTCGCCATACCACCTACCATGTTGTGCGCGATGACGTCATTCTCGAAGTAATGCGTCGGCTTCCGGGTCAGAGTCGCGGCCTGTTGAATCTGTTCCTTATGCTTGTGAATCCAGTTGAGGCGAAGGCGATTTTCTTTCTCATAATTCTCGATTAGAAACTTTATTACAGCTGGATTAGTGATGTCGACTAAAGGCATGATTCAAATGTAAATGCAAAAAAAAGTAGGAAATAATTAAATTTAAATAATTACACGGAAGACTGTGTAAACTTACGCTGGCAATGAAGTTGACAGATTATAAGGCGAATTGTCATAAAAATCAAAACGAAATGTCACTGCACTCGCTTCTCGGTTTATATCTCGTTCAGCCAATACAAAATATATGTAGTTACAAAAATACAACAGTTGCCGCGTCGGACGGACCCGAGTTACTGGTATTTTTAGTCAAGCGCCGTCTTTATGGCTCGATTTCGTATTCTACATAAATTACCTACTTACTTATTTTACTCTTTTATTAAGTTTCTCTCAATTTTAGTAAAATTATACTTGCGTTGCAACAGTATGAAAACTTGCTCTCTTTCTCATATCTTGGTTTTACTTTAAAAAACGATTTGAGTAATGTTCCATTCATATTTAATTCAACTACGTTGTCGTTTTGCATGTGCGCTTTATCCCTCTAGATACGAGGGTAGTACCTCTTAGAAACAACTATGCAAAAAAGGTATTAAGTATCAGGGTTGCAACATCGGAGATCACATTACAATTGGATCCCCCGGTTGCACCTTGGTTGGTAACGCGACAATGTCTTTAGTATTACCAACTTGCATGGCACCGTTGATTATTATAATCAAGTGGTCCGTCTGCTTGTTTCTCAGCTATTTATATAAATGTTTTTTAATTTTAAAATTTAATCAAAATATGAAATCTCGTGATGTACGTAATTATTTACATAATGTTTGTATCACTCGTCTATACAATACGAACTTTGCATATTCTGTAATTCATACATACATATACATAACGTATTAACTTAGCTAATAGTGACAAATTAACGTTTTTTGCACATTATCAGAGTATATTGTGAATACCCTTCTTTAGAAAATAAAGATAAGGAAATAATGTTCTAGCTAGATCCCACCCACCTCAGATCAATAGAAAATGATTCTCAATACTCTAAAAGCCCATTTTTGTTGGAATAGTCTAACTTTTTCGTAAAGTCTAACAGTATAAAGGTGAATCGCAGTGAGACGCGCTCATAGATTTCTAACGGATAAGCATCACACCCACAACAAAATTTATTTTATATGGTGTAATATATTATGTAGCAAAACGACGTTGTATCTAGATGTTATCTGTTTTTCTTTCAACATAAAAAGCCAATTTAAAATATACTGTGCCAGACTGGTATAAAATCAGACAGATATAATTAAGGATCCAACGGCTACGTTTAGAAGGATTGGACATAATTAAACTGCATCAGGATGAGCGGCGGAGAATAAAGGTATACGATGTCTTTGATTGGACGCCATTGTAGGACTCAATCAGTATTATTCACATCGTTGCCTTCACATTAGCTTATTGTTTATTGGATTATATTAACGATATGTTATTTAAGTCATTAACACACACATTTTTACGGCTAGTGCTAGATGAAGACATAGACTGTGATAATTTTAAAACGGTCCACGTTCCATATATAGTCCACTTTATGTAGGTACTTATTACACAAGAATAAAAAGACAAGTAAATGTATTTCAAAATTTGTTTAATCATAAATAAATAACATTTTTGTTTGGAACAAAACAACCTCCATATTATTCACACATCATACAACTCGTCATTTAGTGAATTACAGATATTAATTCTCTAATTACTTTCTAATAATACTTACATCAACCTTAAAAATTATGTTGTACATATTTCTTTACCACAATAAATTTGAGATTTTTTATTGTACCTAAATATCTAATCTTATAGAGAGAATTATCCCAATTAGAAAATATTTTATTTATAATCTTTTGCAATGGAACAATTGGTCGTTCGCGGATGTCAAAATGTAGCGAGAGTTTAAAAATTACAATACGATTAAATACAGCGGTATCACTATTTTCGTAACACACCATCGTATTATTCGTCCAAATTAAATAGTTGATCAGATCAATGAGACACCAAGTCGGTTTAAACTTTTTTGTTTATACGTATTAATTGACACATCAAATGTTTTAACGTCAGTAACTTCGACATATGCTACGTTTTGGTACGTGGTGGAATTTTAACTGGAATGGATAACATTAGGGACATAAATGTCGTATGATAATGTAAACGCGAGGCACGGATTCAGTAATGTTAGGTATCGTTGGACAAATAAAATAAATAAAGTTCCGCACCCATCACTGGTGTGCCGCAACGCAGACCTACTCCCAACGCAATTGCCGTTCGGTCGAGATGAATTTCATACATAATTAAAATCGAAGTAAGCGCGAAATCATCGTTGCTCAAATGAGAATTAACAACAATTTTTACAATTGTAAGCTTAATTTAATGTGCTTTGTTAAATTAAATAAATCTTTAGAACATTATTCATCTCTTGTATTTCTCGATTAAGACGTTGATATATATATATATATATATATATATATTTGGTGGCATACATTATATATATCATCATCATCATATACATGACGGATCAAGTTCGAGAGTAATTTTAAAATTAAGTACGAATCAAAAGCGGAATCAAATCGAATTGATGTCGGCAATAAATCAACAGGACATTACGAACTAAATTAAACGCAGTTCGCACTATGTTGTACGAAATATAAAAAAAAAACTATAAGAAGCTGTAAAAATTTAAAGGCAGTCAATTAGCTTTCACGTTGATGTGGTTGGAATAAACAATTAATGTTTTTATATGGATTTAAGTGTCCAAAGGGTGCTTGGATTGTTATACATGTCTATGGGCTTGTTGATTCACAGAATGAGTTCGATCAACTATGGTGTTATATTTGCAATACAGTACGGGCTCATGCGGCATGCCCTTACATGCACAGGGCTTAATAAGTACTTACAAAAAGTTACATTAACATGAGGTTTTGTTATTTACAAGTGTTGTGCGGATAAAAAATGTTTTTTTATTGTCTAAAATAATAATAAATATTGAAATTTTAATTTAGTTTAGCAATTTTTTACGCAAATAGAATTTTTAGAAATAATTAATTTTATTTTTTCGTTTTCTATGTCCTTTATAGGAGAATGATTACATTTTAACGATGGATAAAAAGTTACAACTGGAAAAGATGGCTTATATGCGCTGTTAAAATAACATTTTTTTCGTGACAATATGGCTCACGATTTGAAATTTGAGCGCTGTTTAGTGCTAAAATTTAATATTGGACATGAAACACGTGCACAAGCAAACACGGTTTATAGAACATCAAAAATAGTATTCAAGGCCCAGTCCTCTTTACACTCAGTACACGCGAAGAGAGCCGATTATTTAAAAATTGATTTAGCATTTGCTAACATTAAACAACGTATCCACAACATGATGCAGAATTTTTGAAATAAAAATAACGCTTGTTATATCAAGCGCGACTACATGTGAGCGACATACGGGCGTCTCTTTTTTATATTATGATTTGTGCATTATATTGTAAACAATTTTGAAATGGCCTTTCGCTTTGTTTCGGCTCTGCCCGAGTGAGAATTGAGCCTAAGAATGACTCAAATTGACAGCCCTACATTTTCGATTACAATGTATTGCGATTGAAAAAAAACGAGCAATAAAAAAATTAAAGAACTTTGAAAAATTTTACGATTGTTAAAAACGATATGAAAATTTAACGTAACAATTAACTAAAACATGATTTTTTGGTACGTTGGTCATTTTATTTCCTATATATCACGTTAATTAGGCCCCGACGCGGTGTGGTGAGGTTGGGTTAGGTATCAAGCGAGACGAAAATTACGAACATTTATATAATATATATTAGCATATAAGTATCTTTAATGATACCAAACTAGCGACACACACGACATATCATGTAAACATAATAGGAATAGGTAAATGAGGTAAGTAAAACAAGAGATTTTGGTGACAACTTGCGCAGACGCATCGGAAACTCTCTAAGTTCAACATACATTAACGTACATTACGTTCGCGCTACGAAAATAAAAACTGAGAGGTGTCAGTGGACACCCGGCTGGAGCAAAGTTCCTTTCGACATAATTATATTGTGCATTAAACGACACGCTCAATGGAATAAATGAACGACGTATGAACGACGTTTGAGAATAATCAAACAAAAAATAAATGAAGTAAACTTAAATAAATTTAGAAATGATATATTTATTATATTATATTATATTTATAAAAGTATAATACTCGTAATACTATAAATAATAATGTTTGTACATATACACATATACATAAAATTATAAATTAATACTTATATCAACTTATACAATTTTATTATGTATTACACAGTTTCCATTTTTGGTATAATGCTTTGAAATTGAACAATTGAAAAATAAGGCAACATTACCCACGCATGATGTATAACAAGTACTAATTAATTTTACCGAAATTTCCATGCGTTCAGAATTTACGGCAAGTTATACAAAGACACAGCCGCGCATGACTCTCGCACATACACACACTCATATATATAAGAAACAAAAAAGAAAGAGAGGGAGGGAGAGAGATAAAAAAGCACGAGGACTAAAGGTCACAGCTCATTAGAGCCACCCAGCACCCGACACGCACCGCCTCGCCTTGAGCGGTGAGTATTCTTTATATGGACTTGTATGAACATGCGCTCACTACATCAACTCCGTAGTATCACCGGATCGGCTCACGCGCGAGGTGTCCACGGGTGGACAGCGAGTAATCCACTCGATGATGGCTTGTTGATAGCATGCTTGCCTCACGTGAACCGCGTGATGTAAAATTTGACATCACTAAACACACGTGCGCACCTAAAGCCGAACGCTTGTAGACTGCTCGAAAATTCTTTGACAACGCTAGGTCCAGTCGTTGACCACGCAAGGTCCACTCGTTGACCACGCAAGGTCCACTCGTTGACCACGCGAGGTTCACTCGTTGACCACGCAAGGTTCACTGGTGACAACGCGGTGTCCACCCGAGGACAACGAGTGGACGCCGAGCGACGTGGCGGTGCGGGTCGGGTGCCGGGTGGCTCTAATGAGCTGTGACCCTAACACCTACCTCAAGCCGCGTTAAGGAACTTCATTCCAATAAGAGTGGACAACACGTCTGTGCAAGTTAAATGTTATTTACACATTTCTCGTTATTAAAACGTAAAACTACGTACTCTGTTATGCAAACCGTAATTACAATACGGCAGTGTTGTCGATAACGAGCTACGTATATTCGGTCGAATGCTGAGTAGAGTTCAATCGATTGTGATGATAGATCTAGATCGAATCTACCAAACGTAGTCACTCAGCACGGATACAACGACTAAGCCTTTCGATCATAGTCATACCCATCAATGCTGGCATCCGATCGATAATGTTACGCTTTGTTAGCTGTGACGGAATTCGAAAATGTCAAAGTGACAGATGTCATCGATTTGGCGCTCATGTCAACTTCGAACACCGTCATGTATGTCATCATAGCTTCCGAACTTTGTCATTCCTATCAAAGTTTTACTTTGTCGAGTCTCGGACACCGGCAACTGAGTCTTTCGATCGCGGCGATAATTATTATGGTCGTAACATCGATCGCATTCAGATCTATCGTTCACAGTGACAATAACAACAATTGCAATCTACAAAAACAGTTTTAAAATACGACAAAACAATCTATCGGAATTTCGACAAAATTGACATACAGCAATTACTTTGTACACGGTGAAATAATATTAAAATAACGCAAATAATGTTCACAAGAGCACGACGAACGAACCGTTTAAACACAATTGTAGGTGGAACGCATTCCGTCGAACGGTTTTCAAATTGACCTAAATCGTCTATGCATCTACCAACACAATTATCACACGACTGACTGACTGACTACTCATGTTATACTCATTACATTAGATGCACAAATCCTCCATTTCAGAGCCGACCAACGGGAGCTACTACATGAAAGTATTCCATCTAAAAATAAAAATAAAAGAAATATCCATTTCAAACGAATTGGCTCGACGCCTTGTTGTTATAAGATTCTTTTTCAATCGGAACGTAACTTGAATTAGGCGCTCTCTGTCGGCGAAAGAAACGAGGTTTTCGGACGCAATGCGCTCTCAAGCGAAACACTCACATATCATTGTCCCATCGATCAATTCAGATCGTTCAACTGACATATCTTCGGGTCGCGCGGTAGTGCCAGCGCGTTGTTGCAGAGCAGCCCGACTACCGGATTCTCGAGGTTGTCGTACTTGGAGTTGGTCTCGGACGACAGACTAACGGCGCCGCTGCTGTCTCCCTCGCACGTGTTCTCCGTGTCGTCGACGTTCTGCGAGCCGATGCTGGATTTGTCATTCTTCTCTTGGAGCTGGTCCTTGTCCAGAGTATAGTCCAGCTTCTCGTCGCTGTTGGCCAGTTCGATCCAGTGCGCGCGGTTGCTTTTCACACGGTCGAGCATCGGTTGCAGGGCTGGCGACAGCACAGCGAATGCCTGTAATATTAGGATGTAATAATATATAATTTATTTGTCAAATTGTTAAATATTTACTAGTGATCATCACGACCAACTCGGGATATTTAGTGGATCCACTAAAGATAATTTACGTTTTTTTTTTTAAATATCTGATTTCACTCTTCGTTGTTAATTTATCAAATAGAAGCCCAATTTAATGCGATCTGGCCAAAAGGGTCAAGCAAAGTTCACAGGCTGGCGTGTTTGTAGCGTTCACATCCGTCGTAGGGACTTGACCTTAAAAACCTATTCAAGGTAGAGGCTTATAAGCCGCCGTCCAACGAGACCTAACAACGACTCACTAATCATTACGATCAGACATCTGAGAGGATTGACATTCCACCCGAAGCGGAGAATTGTTCTAAAAATTACTTCTACCGATGCATTCAACTTCAAATCGCGCCCTACTTTGAGTAACAATGTCCATACAAGCACTTGTTGAGTTATTCAAACTTCTTACGCTACCTACGATTCGAAATTATTAATACCTCATTATTATTACAAACTTACCTCATAAATTGGGAGGCAGATGGTGTCGATAAATTTGACTTGCATAGCAGGGAGTTCGTCTTCTTTATCTCTATTCATGATGTCCTGGTAACGATACATTATGATTAATACGATCGTTCCTATCTTGTAGAACATTTTAAGAATCGAATCTATTTTACATACCAGTCTTTTATTATATTATTATTATTATCCCAATCTTCAGAACATCAGAACCGAATGCACAATGTGCAAGAGACAGATATAATTTTGAACAATCATTCAAAAATGTATTCGACAGCAAACCGCGTCGCCGCAATGAATCAATTGGGTCGATCGCTTGCGATCCACACAAACCAATGTGCTATAAACGTTTACTATTGTTTTAGTCCCCTACATTGAACTGAGTTCAAAGGTTACAACCGTGACAAAGGATGTGTCCGATCGGTAATCAAATTTCGTGATCATTACAATAAAAAAAAAAAAACAATAGAATTGGGGGCAATTCAAAAGCCACTCACTGCACGGAACAGGTCTCTGCTCGATTTTTAGAAGTCCTAGCGAGTATTTGACCACGCTCCTGCAGTGTCATCATAACATCAGCCTGTATAAATCGCTGCTGGACCTAGGACTCTGCTCTGCTCCAGTACGGACCGCTTTAAAGCTTAATGGCTAACTCTAAAGCAGGAAGTTTTTGTACCATACGAATGTTTCCGACTCGACTTAACGGCTACTATCTGACGACAACCGAGAACGACTGCCTGACGAACGCTTCGAAGCACGGACGCGCTCAAGTACTTCGTCACTGGCGGTCGCTCTTCCCACTACGAACCCATACGATTAACCCAAAAGGCTGTGAACACGTAAACCTCTAACCAATTTTAAGTTATTAACAGATGTCAATATGAAAATCATATTAATGTGAGTGGGTGAGGACGTTCTGAGATTAGTTAAGTGAGACGAACTAAAAACATTCGAAATTAATTTCGGCGTTTGATCGACGTTCGACAAAAAAAAAAAAAAACTCACAATCGGCGTCAAGTTGAGGTTCTGCCTCTCCAGGTCGCCCTGTCTGAAGAACTCGCCGGCGACGAGCGCGGCCACGCGACGCTCCACGGGCCACGGCTTCGTGATGGCGGCCAGGTCGCACGCCGTCATCAACATGGCGCGCAGCAGCCCGCGCTTCGTGTCGCACTCGCCCCACGCCCCGTTCACGCAGCGCTCCTCGCTCACAGCTTCGATGAACGCCTTGCGTTTACTGGAAATAGGATAGACCGGACTTTTACATTGAATTAACCATTCCAATTTTGAACGTCCAACCGTTCGTCACGAGAACGCGCCTGCAACTGACTCTATTGACAAAGAAAATTAGTCTTTATACATTTGTAATAAGCACTTAAAACCAGTTAACCATTTATAATAAGTACTTATTAATAATTTCTTTAGTTTACACATTAAGCCGTTCGTATCATAACAAACTCATAAGTGGCCCGTTTGAAGGTTTCGCGTATGGATTATATTATCAGTATTATTATTGAATCATTAATATTGTTACTGGTATTATTATCATTCCGTGAAGCCTGCCTGGCTAGCTACCACCCTCCTGCTTGAGTCAGCCGCCAAACGACTCGTCGTATTCCGGCTGGGGGCTTGAGAGGCGTTATCTTCTTTCTAACCCTCTTCTCCTTTCCCGGCCGACAACGCATCAGTGATACCTTTGGTCTTGCTGATGTCCATGGGCGACGTTGACCACTTACCATCAGGTGGCTCGTCTGCTCGGTCTGTTCAGTTCAATTACGAGCTTCGTAACTGAGAGGGCCCGGAGTCCATGTCGGTCAGATGCCGATCGGTGAAGAAGCTTAACTTAGCATATATTAATACATGAAAATAACTGTTCTGTAGTAAGATATACCTAAAATAAACAGCGAGGTCTGTGGAGAGAATGGCGTCTTCTAGAACCTTGACGACCCTCTCGTAGTCCTCCGAGGACAGGTGCGCCAGAATCTGGTTGCCGGGCGAGTTGAGGATCATGAGGCACTGGTCGAAGTGATGATGTTCCATAGTTGACGTAGAATACAGCTGAGCCAGTGGTGACGATGCCCTGGAATCACAACAAGTTTATCATTGTTTCTTTGTAACTAGTAACCAATCAACATTTTTCACACAATCCACCAACAGATCCATTTTTTTTTTAATGTACTCGTAAATAGCCGACAAACGAGCAGCCGAGCCACCTGATGGTAAGTGGTCGCCGTTACCCATGGACATCAGTAACACTGATTGGTTGTCGACCTAGAAATAAAAAAAAGAAAGTAAGAGAGTATTAGCTCCCGAGCTCCCAGCCGGAACAAGACGAGTCGTTTGGCGGCTGACTCAAGCAGGAGGGTGGTAGCTAGCCAGGCAGGCTTCACGGAAAGATAATAATTAACGACTTAATAATAATACTGATAATATTATCCTGACGTGAAGCCCTACCACCACGCAGAGAGGCTTCTTTTCTGCCAACATGGGATTAAAGAGGGCGGGGATTGGGGGTATTGTAGGTCGATTCAGTACCGCTTAAAAGACAAATTTTCCGGGATGAAAAGTATCTTAGATTATGATAATGGATGCTTTTATTGTTAATATTTAGGCTATGTCTATACCAAAGCCTAAATACATTAGAATTTCCAATAAATATTTCACGCTTATGGTTGGCTCCATTACACGTTTATTACTTTATTATATTATAAAAATCCCATTATTCCAAAACTAAACCCGAACCAGATAAGATTTCCCATAGGCAACATTACAGGAATCTGAGTTTTCCCAATTTTGGCACACACCTACTTAAATAAGAATCTCCTTTGCATGCTTAGACCCAATGATTTGGGCTGTGGTTGCATGTTAGTCAGAATACGGTATTTTTGGGGTAAAAGGTGGTCAATCGTAGCTCGAATAGTTCTTTCCATACACGTTCCTGTATTTCGTATGCAAAGTTCGAGTGTAACAGAGACGCACGTCCATCGATTCAATGGTCGGCAATAACTACGTATCATAACACGATCTGTTAGTTTGTTAACTACGAACATCATATTAATTAACATTACCTATTATATATTGTTTTTGCAAGATGGGCAATAAAGCAAGCATATTGCTTATTGTATGTAATATTAAATATCGGTGAATACACAAAAAATATACAAATCGTGAGAACCCGTTGCAATTGAAAAAAAAAGACCTCAAGAAAAACTCTTGTAAAATTACAATGACATTGAAACTTGACTTAAACGAGTCAAAACCGCAAAGTTCGGTAGATTAATATTAGATTGTTATATCAACACACAGTAACACACACGAACACAAACACCCCACCGATATACTTTAAATATTCAGTTACGTACTTGATTTGAAATGAGTTATTGGTCCCCCGGTGATCAAGGTCGTGGCACAGGCAGCCGATGATCAAAGCCAGACACTCGAGCTCCCCAAAGATTTTCCACCACTGCGTCTCCTGAAACAACGCATCAACCTACTTTATCCACTCCACAACACCACAATTGTAATCGTTTCGCTTTTAGGGACATAAGGGGCTACATCGATTCTTAAATCCAAAACGAAGTTCCTTTGTTTTTTGCTTAAATGCATTGCATTAAAATGTTTCATTTCTTCAAAATAGGAAAAATAAGTCCTCAGTACTTGAGGACTATTAAGTATTCTGTGAGCAAGCTATGCCGAGTAAACCACAGTTCAATGTTAATTCCATATAAATAAAATAATGGACTCTCAATATTCTCAATCAGTTGATCGTAAACTAATTTTAAATTTTAGTAAATATGAATTGTACATTTCATCATTTATTTCCATTCTTTTGGACATTCCATTTCACTTTGGAAAGCTATATCGCCTGAAATAAAAAAAAAACTAATAAATTTTAATTTTACAATTTATTTATTTTTAGCGAAGTCTCAACTACTAGTAGTTATTATATCACAAAATCAATACAATAAGCAATAACCTAAGTACAACATACAATATGCATATTGTGTACCATTTAATTTGGATTTTTGCCACCTAGTATGTGCTCTCGCCGTCATCCTGAATTGATTGATAAATCATATCAATTGACATAAAGTCCACCCTCCATAACCCTACATTTAGACCATTATAATGAAGATTAAACAAACGAATAATACTTAATACTCACAGTCAAAATAGCGAACATCATCTGAGCAACGTTGAACGCGTGCCTCCAGTTGTGGTACGCTACATTGCGGTAATTCTTCTTTACGCTGAGCAGCCAGCGGCAGAGCACTCCGTAATCTATGTGAAACCGCTCCACGAAGTCCAAGTCGAGGAACATTCGGAGACACGCTCGCAGCGTGTCGTCATCCGTCATATCGATGTCGTCGAACGCGAGTTCGTGTAGGTTGAAGTATACCGATGATGGGATTTTTAAAGTCTAAAGAAATGCATTAAAAAATATTAATCGCGGTTGCTTACTAGGGGAAATTTTAGTACTCTCGTAAGCAGTTACGCGTGTTTGTTAATATAACTGAATATTTTTTTGGTAAAGAAAGAGTAACTATTACAAGTGTTTGTTATGCTAAAGAATAGGAAAGATATGGCTTTCATGAAAGAGATTGCTTTTTGACCTCGATTTGTAAATGTTCGTTATTACGTTAAAAAATGACGTGTTTCAGTGTATTTACAGACTACCTAAATGATTAAATGAATTTGATTTGGCCCGTCAAAATATAGTCAAATTGCAATATAGTCCCTGAACCCAATCGGTACCTACTTCGATCCAATGGTAAATCTAAACCATCCATGAACGCACTTAAGCACACACATAAAAATCATCATAATCGATCTAGCTGTTATGCATATAATAATCACAGAACAACTTTGTACAAGATATTTTATTCAATACTTTTTCAACAGAACTAGTAATTTATATGAAGCTACATTACATGCACGGACCATTTAACGTTAGGTGAACCAAATACTCTACAAAAAATAACAATAGGCTCGCAGGGTACGCTAAGTAATTTTTTTTTCGCACTAGATAAAAGCTTATGGTCCATTGCGTTGAAACTACGACTGAAATAGTTTCCAGGTAAAAAGCCTAACCCGGTAATAATTTTACGTACTGCGCTTCATCCACGACAGACTATCTAGACCCGAAAAATTGACTTATTAACGATATATCTCTGTTGGTTGAAGAAAACCAATAATTCTCCTTCCTTTGTTATTTACTCAGAAATACATTATGAAAAAAAGTAAAAGACCAAAACGAAAATAAACCTTCATACCAAAAGAAATAAAACAATAACAAATATTTTACTGACTAAAGAATTTTTCCTTTTGTCGTTATTTTACATTCAAAGAAGCGGAAAGTGATTTTTTCCCATTGAATGGTTTGTTGGAATGATCTTAAGAATGAGAATAACGTTTTTTTATTAAAAAAATCCAGTTGTAACTTTGAGATTCACGCTGAAATCTTAAAGTAATATTGCACACTGATTACAATGACCTGGGTGTAGCTGTAATGTCTAATGTAACTGCGGTTAAGGTCCAAGGTAGGTGCAATTTACAAAGGATAGCGGGCTCAGAAATAAAATATAAATACGAAAATCGGCGTCATCTGCTCCCTTAAAAACAGAGTGAACAATATAATCATTTGTAAGTTTATTTACTTCTTGTACTTGGATTTTACATATTTAATATTAGAAACCTGCTCTCACTTCGCTTTAGAAAAACTTACGCCTTATGTTAAGAAATAGCAAACGCACTTTAACAATTATTATTAATTTTTGTAACAGGCATTCCAATAAATTTTATGTATCCCATATAAATACGTTATACTGACATACATATTATTTATTTTGACATATAATATATATATTATTTATAACCAAAACATGAACTTAAAGTATCAAAATGGATAAACATTGTGAGGACGCCTCATGAACAATAAAATTGGAAGTTCAGTAATGAAAAAGAGCCTTTTTTTTGGAATTTTCATTACAAATCATGAGCTGTCCATGAAGTGTCAAATAACATCTTTTTTTCTTGACTATCTTGGTCGACGGTGCTGGTTGTCATCGTTGGATAAGAAACGTTAAGCCATTTTGGAAACCTTTGGGCGGCATAAGAACTTCCGACGTTGGGTTTAACACTCCACTCGGACTTCAGGACTTCAAGTCTTCTCAATCGCAACAGAATACATCTATAATCTAATGGGTTGCTGTTGGGTTGAGGCTAACGTTTAAAATTATTTATATAGGGCGTACTTACACGTAATCTCTGCGCGTCGTCTATTGAAGCCGATGCGTGGTAACTTAAAACCTGGAAAAAATAAATATATATCTATATTAAAAATTTACTACACCTAACTCATTGCTTTTAATGAGGCGTCTATACACCTTATCTTCATCTTATTTTAGATATAAGGCGCATATTTGAAATGACATATCAATTAGAAAACACGAAGAGTTCTCCTTCATGTCTGAGAGTTTAACATTTTAGTAATTATTTACATAAATAAAGGGTCAAGTCTTCGAAGTGTAAAATCAACCAACTCGTACCAGCGTGATAGATTGTAGCCTTGATATGTCTCATTCTGAATGCAGCCAATTTGTTAGACTAGGACGACGATAGTACGTGGTCACCACCACTCATGGATATCCGTAACAGTAAATATATTAGGGACATGTTTATGATCAAAACGTCCAGAAACCTGATTATTAGTTATACTCAGACAATGCAATTTTAAAACTGTTTCTAGGAAGAATGTGGTAGCTAACCATACAGATAAGAAACCCTAAGACGGGTATAAACTGGGTTACACCCGTGATTTTCCCGAGATTAAACTGTGTTCAAAAAAGTAACTCCCAACAACCTCCAGTAGGAGGGACCTGACAGTATAGATGTTGCTACTAAGCTACCTCGAGCAAGGGAGGTTGACTTAGATTCAAGAATAGTAAGCGTCTCTTAAACCTGAATCGTTTAGTTTCATTCATTCCCATTTTATCTGTAAGGATTATTTGCATAATCCATTCACGGAATATTAAAATATTTGACAAATCTCCATATTATATTTAAGCTCGTACAGTTCATGTGTCACTTAGGAATAATAAATTTGTTCCAATATCATCATTAACCGCACAACTAAAATACAAGTAAGACGTCTGTCGCTGTATGCCAGTTGATAGTTATTTCAGAAAAACCAAGGAACGAATGGCCAACGTAGGAGTTTATACTACGTCCTACACAACCGCTAACTTCAAAATCGACAATAAAAATTGTTTCCACGCCGATTTACTCCAATACTAAGGTGGGAATCATTGTGACCTAAGGTTGGTCGTACTTAATTTGAAAAGGCCTTTGACAGTTTTCTAACTTCCTTTGTTCAGCCGATTGCATAAAACTGCCATAACGTGTAGGAATTTGATATATGTACTTACATCAAGCGTAACACTTTGCTTTGCCATAGCGGTGATCGCTTTCTCATACATGTGTGTGTTGTGGATGCCCATTCCGCAGAAGATCGCGAACGCTTCTACGAAGTTCTCGTCGTTCTTCGTAAAAAGCAGCTGATCGAACTTGTTTATGAGCTGAAACATATTTTCAATTAATAAAACTAATGGCTACTATAATTCTTCTATTATTATTGAAGCATTCCTTTTCATACACTCAACGATTGAATCTCACACACTATTAAGGCACGTCAAACTCGCCATTCTATCACTCGACGCTCTCAAAATAACTCTTTTCCATATTAGCATAAACAATTCTACATGCAATATCATGAGCGTATGTATGTATATATATATATATATATATATATATGTATATATACATACTTTCATTAAGATTTATTTGGCGTGTATAATTAAACAAAACCAATCTGAATTCGGGTTCAGTTTTCCGTCTAACAAATAAAAAGCAACAAAAATGGCCAGTTTGTTAAACTGATTGGAAATTAAATAAACCCGAAACCAGACTGCGCAGCGATTCTTTCGCACATCCTAGTATAATTTAACTTTGAATTGACGTGGAGAACAATCGCATGTCGCACTGCGCAAAACATTCAACGATCAAATTTTTTACCGAACGATAGCCGGGATTTTTTTAACTTTTTTAAACGGCTGCAGCCTTGTATGAAGACAAAATAAATTGAAAAATTAATACTTATACAATCACTTCTTTGTTTGTGACAATGGAGGAACAAGTCGTATAAAATATTTATGTTTGTACCCGGATTGAGTTTTTACTACTACTACACAATAAATTTTGGTATAGTGTTACCATTATTTAGAGAAGGCTTCCAACTGTTTTAAATTTAAATTATGAATAAATTTTTATCTTACATTCAACGAAGGCGCGTAAGGGTTAGTGACCTCACAAAGATTCCTTTCATATATAAAGATATTACAATCAACATAGACGTATATATTCAACATACATTGTCTGACCGGACCTGTCTAGAATCCGTCTGTCTGTCGTAGATATAGGTAACAAATGATGGGTTACATATGTACATCGTCAATGGCATGTTTAAACACCAAGAAAGTAATGGTGGAGTCGCTCATTATATGGGTTTCCAATAGTGCAACTAAAACAGGTAAAAGTATAGCAAAGTTTATTTTAAAAGCAGGTGATTTAACTAAAAGTTACCATCGGAACCCAGCGAACTCCAGTAGGAGAGACCTAATAATATTTCTGGGTACTGCCTCAATAATTGCACTCTATTGAGGGTGCAACACGAACAGAAAGTTGCATTTTTATGACTCAAGACTATCCTTGAGTTACCTATTTAAATGTGGATGATTTTCAAACAAATGCAAATTTTACAGAAAAATACTAAATACTCGTACGTATGTTTTTACCGATTAGATTTATTGTGGGTTTTTGGAACCGTGTAGTACCAATCTATTTCGAATACAAAAAATATATAAATTGAGTCTATTTTACCGCTTCATTTACTTCTAGTTCTTATTCCGGTCTCGTTTCTGAACTTCCTACTGCACAAGTCCAGCACTAAAGCAAGAAACCGAGTAAGTTGTAGCCAAGAAGCTTATTCAACTATTAGGTAACTTTTAGTTAAGCCTTGATAATATTTACCAACACATTTAATTATGAATAAATTTTATTATAACGTTTATACCTTATAACTTATACGTTTTGACAACATCATACAACATAGACGATTTGAAATCTAATTTTGAACTTAATCTAATTCCGAAACCTAAACGATCGTAGAACCTTGGTTTATTTAATACAATACATTTACAACGGTCATTTCCCAAGTTTAGACCAAAAACAATAGCACACGTGCCCCGCCGATACGTGAGTCGCAGTCACGTGCCAACAGTTTGTATTTAGCGTTAACTGCGTTTACACGTCGCGTTGTCGGTACCAATCGTTGTCGCATACACGTGACCGCAATGCGCTGACCTTTTTCACTTCCGATTCTGCTCCCGTAGCAGACGGATACCCGACATACTCTCGAGTAAGTCATCTTCATTTTTCGACTGTGATTTCCTGTGTCGTCGATACTCGGTTTCGACCGCGACTTAATTGTTGCCTTTTAGTGTCATTTTGTGTTGGCATCAACTAAGTATTCGTTTCGCGTTTGAGTTGGTGGATACCTAACGGTGACAACGAAGCCACCTAGCGTTGACCCGGTGCGCTTCTCAGTCCTCTCGGACTGAGAGAAACCGGAGACCCGATCCCACTGCACTGGGCCTTCCCAGGGTGACGGTTAGTGGCTATTTCCGCTAGGGATAGTCACTGTTCTCGTAGTCTCGTTCGTTCCATTTTCGTTTTTAGATTCCGTTTTTCGTTTCTCGCTCCACTCCCTGCTACGGCAGGGAGGTATTGTTAGGAGGATGAATCCATCCGAGTTAGGGTTCCTCCGTCGCATCCTCGAAGCCCTGTCTCCGTTCATGAAAGCGCCTCTCGACGAGAAGGCAGTCATCCAGGCCATCGCGACAACACCACAGACAGACTCACCCGCGTGCCCTGACGCCTCACCAGCCCATGACATAGAATTCTCCGACGCGAACTCACTCTCGTCCCGTAAACGACCAATCGAGTCCGATGGCTTGTCTCACGATATATCCGACGACGGTACCGTTACTCCGTCACAGTCCGACGACCAGGCCTTCCAGCCGGTCGAGAGCAAGCGCACTAAGCGCCTCACCAAACGCATCGCGAAGGCGTCCGCAGAGGGAAAACCTACCCTTCCCTCCACCTCCCAGCCCGTCCCGCTCATGTCCATCGACATCAGCGCCCCGTCCTCCTCGAGATAACTCCCTCCCATGAAACCGCCATTCCGCTGCTCACCCGTCCCTCCCCAGGTTAAGGCCCCGCCACCGGTATTTGTCCGGGATAAATCTAAGTGGCTTCTAGTCACCCAGCTGTGCTCCGATAGCAAAGTTTATTACACTCACGCAAAGGTCACCGGCGACACCGTCAAGGTGACTTCTCCAAACACCGACGTTTTCCGTGCCCTAACGAGGCTACTCACCCTAAACAAGATCCCATTCCACACCTACGCCCTTCCGGAAGAGCGCAATGTGCGAGCCGTCCTCCGCGGAGTCCCCTTTGAGCTTCCTAATGAAGCTATCCTCGCCGACTTAGTCGCTAAAGGACATCCCGTCGAAGCTGTACACAAGATGTATAGCAACACAGGTAGACAATACCCGCTGGCTCTAGCCATCCTCACCAACACTCCCGAGTCCCGGAACATTTTCCGTGACGACACCACCATCTGTGGTCTATCCTTCATTAAAGTAGAACCCCCGCAGGCTTAGAAGCCCCGTAGACGCGGCTTCCCCGGTCAATGCCATCGCTGCCAGCTTTACGGCCCTGCAGCGGCGAATTGTTCCGCCAACCCCAGGTGCGTTAAGTGCCTGGAGCCCCACAGCACGAAGGAGTGCTCGCGGACACGCGACTCGGAGTCGCCTCCAGCCTGCGTTCTCTGCGGCCAAGCCGGCCACCCGGCCAACTACCGTGGCTGCCCCAGAGCTCCCCGCCCCGTCCCATCCAGGACTACCGCAAGGAAGTCTTGGAGAAACATCCAACCTGGCCCTCCGCCGAACACCGTAGCCAACTTCCCTCCTCTGAGGACGCCTACCGCACCGCCTAGACCCGAGCATTTCAACTCGTGGAGACGCACCGACACTACTGCGACACCCGTAGCTGCTCCCCGCCCTGCCCCAGCCGCCCCGCGCGACCGGAAACAGGCGGAACCTCGCGATTACAACACCTCGCAACCAGAGGGCAAGTCGTCCCTGGCCGAGGACATGAAACTCGTTTACGACGTCATTCAAAACGTCGACATCGCGGAAATTTCCATCCTGGCTCGCAAGATACGGGCGGCAACCACACCACAGCAGCGCCTCCTAGCGCTCGCTGAGCACAGCCATCTATTAACATCGTTATAATGGCCCAAGCACTCAGTGCGCCTTCCTGTCACACCGGTCGTACCAAACCCAAGGGTATCCCGCTCGTCTCGTTTAATACTTGCGGACTCCGCCCCAATATCCCTGAATTAAAGGAATTCGTTCGCAACAACGCTACTGACTTACTACTAGTTCAAGAAACCTTCTTAAAACCCGCCCACACCAAGGGCCTATCAATTCCTTCGTACAACCTAATACGTAACGACAGGAAAGACAGCCGACAGACGCCCCGGCGGCACCACAAACAGCACAAGCGGTGGCACCGCCATTTACTTTAGGAAGTCGCTCCACTGTACCCCTATTAAGACTCCTACACTCACTAACTTAGAAGCCACTGTTTGCAAGCTAGGTATGACTGGGCATCCGTCCCTGATCATAGCCTCAGTCTATAAACCGTCGGGAGCTCCGCTTTTAAACCCGGACTTAGAGGCCCTACTCTCTCTACGAGACTCGGTTATTTTATTCGGAGATCTCAACTCCAAACACACAGACTGGACTGGACTGGAAGTGCCGATCGACCAACGCAAATGGTATCAAACTTAATCAATTCATAGAGACACGGGACGTCGATGTCTTTTGTCCTTCCTCCCCTACTCATTACCCAGATCACGCACTCAACTCTCCTGACATTATCGATCTCGCGCTAGTCAAAGAAGTCGCTCTCAACCTAAGGGCGATCGAAACGCTCAAAGACTTAGGTTCTGACTACCGGCCGGTCTCCCTTAAATTCGGGCCTTATGCCACCGAACCAAACACTTCTACTAAAACCTTCACCAACTGGGAAGGCTATAAAAAATCACTCGTTTCAGGTCTCGATGCCGCCGGCTCACCACTGGCTATCAACTCAGATTACTTCGTCAATACAGAAAAGATAGACTCAGCGGTCAACTCTCTAACTCATTTAGTACAAACATCTCTCCGTGACAACGAGCGTGTAGTCGAGGTGCCAAACCGAAAACTACCGCTCGATGTTAGGAATCTTATTCAAGCCAAGAATGCAGCCCTGAGAAGGGCCGCACTCTACCCCACCCCAACGTATAGGAAGCGAGCCAACGCTCTCCAGCGACGTGTTCGCTCTCGTCTTGCCGAAGTGAGGAACTCCAATTGGGACTCCCTCATGGAGGGGATCACACCCTCCCATCAGGCGTTCTACAAGGTGGCGAAAGCCTTCCGAGTAGGCGCCCAACCTCTCACTCCGCCTTTATCGCGTCCCGATGGCAGTATCACCTTCGCAGACGTCGATAAAGCCGAATGTTTCGCTGACAGCATAGCTTCTCAATGCTCACCCAGTTCGCAACCATACGCTCCTTCCCACATAGAATCAGTAGAGGATGAGGTCCGTCAAAAGAACTCACTCCCTGTCACCGCTGAGCCCATCGTTGTTTCCGTTGACGAAGTCCAAGACATCATCCGGGGTTTAAAACCCCGCAAAGCGCCAGGAGCCGACGGCATCTCTAACGTCGCGCTTAAACATTTCCCCGAGCAGGTTCTTTCTCTTTTAGTTCTCATTTTTAATGCCTGCTTGCATCACTGCTTCTTTCCAACCGCTTGGAAGGAAGCAATCGTAATAGGAATTCCCAAACCCGGTAAACCACATAATATTCCGTCAAACCACCGCCCCATCAGTCTCCTCAAGACTATGAGGAAAGTATTCGAACGCGTCATTCATTCCAGACTAAGGAACCTTCTCTTCCCAGTAGGCGGTCAACCTTTAATCATTCCGCAGCAGTTCGGCTTTCGTGCCAAGCACTCGTGCCCTCAGCAAATCCATCGCATAGTGGAATATATCCTAAGCGGTTTTTATCCTAAACGTAAACGCACAGTCGCGGTCTTCTTCGACGTTGCCAAAGCTTTCGACAAAGTTTGGCACGGAGGACTCCTTTATAAACTCCACTACCTAGGTCTGCCAGATCGTGTTGTTCGATTGGTCGCTTCCTACCTCCAAAACAGCTCCTTTCGTTTCAGACACGAAGGAATACTTTCTTCCCCACGTCCGCTAGCGGCTGGGGTTCCATAGGGCTCGGTACTAGCTCCCTTGTTATTTTTAACGTACATGAACGACATTCCTATCCCCAAAAACGGCGTACAACTCTCACTATTCGCAGATCACACCGCCCACTATTATCAATCGCAGAAATTAGATTCAGTCCTCTTCAGACTCCAACACTCAGTCAATGAGCTAGGAAAATGGTTCACCAAATGGCGAATCGAAGTCAACGCGGAGAAAAGCTCCGCGGTATGTTTTCACTACAAGACCAGACATAGACAAGACGTCCCTAACATCCGGTTGCTAGGCACCCCTGTTCCGTGGAAAACCACTACCAAATACTTAGGATTAACTCTCGACTCTAGACTGACTTTCAGACCACACGTTCGTAAAGTTACCAACTCCGCCAGATATTATATGAGCCGACTCAACAGTCTGTTGGGAAGGCACAGTAAGATGTCCCTCAGAAGCAAGCGAACGCTCTACAAGGTTTGCATACGGCCGGTGATGTCATACGCCGCCCCTGTCTTCGCACACGCCGATCCCAAAGTCCTCTATCCCATCCAAGTCGTCCAAATATTTTTTGTAGGAAAGCAACCAACGCTCACTGGTGCGTGAGGAACGCCGACCTGCACTTCGATCAGCAACTTCCGACAATTCAGAAATCTTTTAAAGACTATTGCACTGCATTTTTTAAATCCTCAGAGGAACATTCAAATCCACTTATCAGACAGGCAGCGGATTACACCGCCCCTAGTCTTACAGGTCATCAAATCCGGAGGCCAAGAAACGCGCTCACAGATCCCCCTGACAAGATATCTTCTGATTTGGACTGCCGCTTGGCAGCCATAGTTAAAAACATAAATAATATCAGTTAGTAGCATCCTTAAGATGCCACATAGTCTCTCCATTCGACAACACCTTCAGTGTTAACAACAAGCGTATGCTCCCTCGGGAGTGCCGCTAGCACCCTATCCTTCTCTAAGGATGAGTCGCATCAGATGAAGGCTTAGAGGCCACAAGGCCAAAGCCAACTCGGCTGGTGTTTAGTGGGTAGGCCCCTAGGTTTCTCGGGAGTCCCACATAACCAGCGCAGCCGGCTGCGTTGGTATGCTATGAGCATTCACCACCCCCCTCCCGCGCTTTTCCGGAGGGTAGCCCATTTTCCATCTTCTGGGCGCAAAAAAAAAAAGCTGACCTTTATTTAATTATAAATTAAACAGACAAACGACAGTTAAAGTCTAAAATTTTCTTACTATGTGATATTTGAGAGCTAATCTTATTTACCGTATTAATTTTACAATTGTAATAAATATTGTACAGCTATTCCAATGCAGATTATTATGTTTTTTTTTGTACATTTACTGCATATTATATAAGCTTGCAAGAATCACTAAATTCTGGCGGACTAAGTTTCTTATAAAATCTAGAAATATTATATACTTACTTGAATAACACCGATGATTCTGCCTTCGGAGTTCTTGATGGCCATGCAGAGGATAGTATTATGTTTGAAGCCTGCGTTTTCATCCACTGAGGGGTCGAACCGTGGATCCGCGTACGCATCGGCAATGTTCACTGTCTGAGGAGGGGAAAAATTGATATGAACTCCATTTTATTGACACATATTGAATTATCTTTTCCGTCGACTTTAATGGCCAATGAAACATTAATCTGATCCTTTCGATATAATAGTTTTTCAGTAGTCATAATTTTAAATTAAATTCATTTCAAAATAATACGTAAGTAATTAGAAATTATGCAACATAAGCTGTTAATGTCATTATCAGTCGGCTGGTGATCAGGGATTTATCTGAAGCAACTCCCACTTAACAGCTTAGGGAGAAGGGGGTAACTGAAAACCAGCGTTATACGATATCACAGCTTCGCGTCAGCACCAGCTGAGTCTACGCCCTTTACCACATTATCACTGCTGTAATGTATAGAAACACCAGTATATGATTCAATAGCAAAAAACTGCTATTATTGTTATTATTTACATTATTATTGTACGTCAATTAACAAAGAATAATACGGTAATACCAACTTTTATATGACATTTTATCCTCCTGCGATGACACAATTCAACGCGTTCAAATAACTGCGTATACAAAATTTTACGCAACCCCATTACTTGTGCGGACAATCTCCATAAATAACACATCAACGACCATTAATTCGGAACACGCATCACAATTTCATATAGCGAATATTAACACATGGCGACCTGTCGTACTTCAGCCAATTAATGTACTTGGCACAAGCTTTTAAGGACTGAAGTAACACAACGGGAACGTTTGCGAATTAAGAGTTTTAAAGGTTCACGGCCGAAATCTTGTAGTAACCTTCAAAAATTACACAGAAAATTAATAGGTGCCACGTGAACATAAAAATGTGCAATAAATTATTGATAATAAATTTATGACTGCTCGCCGATCGCTGATATCATGATTATTGAAGTCGACGCCTTATATCTTATGTACGTAGTAAAAATTTGTTTCGATAATTAGAAATATTTTACTATTAATTATTAACTGAATTTATGGATAAAAACTTTAATGAATTTAGTGAAATTTGTTTAACAACAGAGGTTTCCATTATATTTTTTGTCACTACGCTCAGTGATTCGTTCAATCTTGTGTATCCTAGATATCCTTAAAGTCAACAGTATGATTTATAAGCAGTTGAATATAATTAATCCTCCAGAAAATACCTTTCGTTCAAAGTAATCCGAGAGCTTACCATAATTACTGTAAATCTAAAATGCTCTTTTCATTTAAATAATTTGAAACAATTTAGACCACGTCTCATTCACCGAGACCATGTGATATTAAATTATTCATCCATTTTTGTACTAATGTCTCCATTTGTTACACACCTCGCCAGTGGTAGCAACGAATCCCGTGATGCCAATGTTGATTGGAAACCGACTCTCGTAGGGCGACGTCCGTGGAGTCCCGGGTTCCGTCTCGTCGCCAGCCTCCAAGTCGAAAACCCGGGAAAAACTGCCCTTTGACGCCTCGTGGACCAGCAGCACCTGAGAAGGAACAGCGTTAAAATACAATGCCATTAAATACACAGTTTATAAACATTACATGGTATAAAACAAACTCCTCTGTCTGTCTGTTTGTCTTCGAGCAAATGTATCTAAAGTACTACACGGATTTTCATGTGGTTTTTCCCAAAAGGTAGAGTAACTCACGAGGAAGGGTTAAGTGTATTGAGTTTAAATGAAAAAATAAATAAAACTCTTGATAAAGACGAGTCAACATAAGAAACAAGTTTATCGAAGCGAATCGACAGCGAGTAACTACCGAAATTTGTGACCAAACAATGTCTCGACAACATAAGCTATTGAGGTCATATTCACATTTTTTTTTGAAACAACGCCAATGATACATAGCTATAATAGGATCCAATCGGTGGCACCCTAAGCAAATCGGTAACAACTACTAAACCAACATAATTATACAACATATATAATTATTCACATTTTAGTATGTTAAACACACAAGAACATCTGCTAGGAAATGTATTAAATAAACTCCTATTAGAACTATACAAATGAGATATAATGAGATAGAAACAACATTTACAAGTAGGTCACATAAATAATTGCGTCTGATGGAAATCTCACCAGGGTCCCTATGTTCAGTAAGCAGACTTATAATAATACATGTGTACGGATATTATTGGTAATAAATAAATACCAGCGAACTTTAATCCTATTTGAATTTAGCACATGGACCTCTAGACCGGTAGCCACCGAAGACCAGGTGAACTCAAAAAGGTGGACCTTACAAGAAAGCACATCCTCGTTATTTTTTAAATAAAAAAATTAACTACATAACCATAAATTTATAGTCGTTCTTTGTATTAAACTGAAACATTAGCTAAATAAATTATATATCAAAGAAACTAGTTCATAATTAATTTTGCTTTTATAATTTTAACAACGAAATATGCAATGATATGTTTAATTCTTTCATTTAACTGTTTTAATAAACGCTTTTTCTTGTTGTTATGTTTTACTATTTTCTGTATTGATTACATGAATATATTTTAATTACAAATTTATGTGCAATACGAAATAATTAACCGTAGTTAATACAATACCAACCGGCCTAAGATAGTGTTATGCATTCATTAAAATTTAATTTAACTGCAAATATAGTTCAACCAAGTTCTATTTTACGATTGTAAACACCAAAACACTCATAATTGAAATTGTCGATATAACAATCCCAGTACTGCGCTTGAAATCGTTTAGAAAAAGCTTAGGATATATGTTTATGTATGTTGGGATATCTTGGGTCGCTTGGGCCCAAAGTAAATGATGTCTGCGTGCGTACGCGCGTGTGTGCGTGATTGCGTGAGCGTGTGTGTGTCCGTGCGTTTATTTTATGTACTTCATCTACCACTTATCTTCAGCTTCCAGTGTTCACTTTTAAAATAAACTCGAATCAAAGCAACGACTAGATAACAAAAACTACATAAAATTCAAATCCTTTTCCATTGTGGATTACTCTCAAACAAATCTAATTTAGTTTACTCGCGATTTTTGTATTCAATTTGGTATTGGATTTAATATCTTTAATAACATAATGTCATTCTCTAAAACGAGAATAAAAAACCCACTTTTCACACTTACTTAGTGTCTGTCAAGTTTCACATGATCATGACCCAGGTAAATAAATCGATACATCAGTATTAAAAGCAAAGACCTTGAGTATTAGTTACATTAAAATTTTTTAGTGTTCGCGATTATAGGATAAGTTTTAAATCATAAAACTGATTCGGATCTAGATTGCTAATTGTTGATAGCAAAAAATAAGCAACCTCATTATTTTTGAATTGTTATCATAAACTTCAATAAAATATCTGTAATTAATTCGAGCAAAGTCAACGTAATTCATATATGATTGGCCATGACAATGTCATCTTTTTTAAATATCTTTCAATAAATTAACCTATTTATTAATATATGACAAAAAAAAACAAACATAACAGGTAATTTAAAAAAAACAATTTTTACTTAGGTCGAAAAATAATTATTTTAGTTACTTTTTATTAAATCATTACAGTTAATAAAAATATGTACTTATATATATTTATATCCTGCTAAACATCCTGTATAAGATATTTTTTTTCTCCCATACAAAACTAAAATTAATCAACTAAATTTAATTAACAAATTAATATTTGAAAAAGCTGTACTAACATAAAGTCATTTCCACTACAAGTTAAAAAAAATGTATTTAAACTTGAGGGGATGTATAAAAAAGTATTTTATTAACGATTGAAAATTTGAACAAGATATATAAATATGGGGACAGTGTAACCTAATAGTAGAAATTTTAAAAATATAATACTAAAACGTAATGAAAATGGCATTTACTCGTTTAAATACCAGCAAAATGGACTGAAAATAAAGATATTTAACAAACGACGGTAATAAACTTAACTGTCACGGAATTTTTTCAAAAGAACTCGTTCCCTTATTTCTTTAGTTAACTAAGATAATACTGCTTATATTTCGGTGTGATGATAAGATTTTAAGTTTTAGTAAATCCCCATTATTAGAATCATACGAGCCATTGAAACGAAATAATATTTGATCTTCCAGATCAGCTACCAGATATTAGACCGAAATTATCACTTTATTTTTGAGATTTCTCGCAATAAATTATTCTACTCATCAGCTGTTTTATAATACTTTTATCCACGATATCTCGTGGTTTAAATATTTCATTACCTTTGTTGTACGTAGAGTGGTTTCAAAAACATAAGATTTGAGAAGCATGTGTACAGTAGTTTTTAAATTAATGGAAAAAACTATCATTATGAATATATTACTTTGAAAAATTAATTTAATTATCAGTTTACTTCAAGAACTTTAAAAATAGGAAACTAAAAAAAGAAAATTAGACTGAACAAAGGCAGAACAGATACTTTCTAATGCCATGATTTACAAACTATCTAATAATGTCAATGTCTCATAGATGTTGCCTAGTATCCATTTCTATAAATCATCGAATATCCCTTGCATAGTAATGTGTATTATTATTACATTTAAATTTAATTACATCTCTCGAACTTCTGATAGTATACACAGTCGACATTGCTTTAAACCATGGATACACAGAACGCGGCCCGCGGGCCGCATGCGGCCCGCCGGTCGAATACTGGTGGCCCGCCGACAGCAAAAATAATACTCTCGTACATTCGAAGAATATTTAATTCTATTCCAGAATAAACCCAAAAAAAAATATGTTCGAAAAGTAATTTGAATCTCGCGCGCGCTATTTGAATCTAGCGCCAAAAAATGCTAAGTCAAGTAACATCGCTTGCCGCCTTTATATAAAGTTCAAAATAGTAGAGAAATCAAGAATTTTCTAGCGCGGTGTGAGCAAGCGAGATAGCAATAGTCCCGAATTCCCGATTGCTCGCGTAGGTACGAGTAGATACACGAACCTTCCAGAGTCGTATGCGCGGTAGAAAAGCCACGCTAACCGCAGCGACCGACCGTTCGGTTTTAATTTGAGTGAAATGTCAATAGAAAGAAATAAGCGCGAAAATACAAAGCGAAGTAATAAGTGCAGTTTAATAGTGTTTTGGGGAGGCAATAGTTCTAGTGTAGATTTTAACTCGACTAGCCGGTGTCATATATTTTGATCCACATTCAACGTAGATTTCCTGTTAACCCGTCAAGTGCCGTGTATAATTGTGTTGTGAAATCGTAAGTAAAACTCTGTTTTTAATAAGTGTTTCCCTACCTATTTAATCAATTTTAATCAAATAATTAGCTTTAATGTTGGCCAAATATTAAAATAAAACAAAGAAATTACTATTTTTATCAGAATTTCTCTAACTGTAATAATTACGTCATTATTTCAGATATAAAATCTGTATAAAAATCTTAAAATTTCTGAGGAATTTAATCAATTATTTTTGATAATTTAAAAAAGAATGGGTAATTTAAGTAGGTACTGTAATTGTTTTTAGATGCTGTGTTAATCCTAGCCAGGATTAGAACGCAACATGGAGAAGCCAGGACCTAGTAAAAAACGTAAGGTTAAAGATGAAAATCGGCAGTTTCAAGAAATTTGGACTGAGAAATACTTTTTTGTATGGTCGCATAACAAAGTCGTTTGTTTAATTTGCAAGAATTCTGTTGCGATTGCAAAGGAATATAATGTAAAAAGGCACTATGTGAAACACAGCATCCTTCTTTTACTAAGTTTACAGGCGAATAAAGAAAGCAAAAAATGTTGTCTTTAAAACGAGAGCTTATTGGTCAGCAAGCTATGTTTACAAAACCCATTCAAGATTCAGAAACAGCTACAGAAGTTAGTTATGAAATTTCTCGAATGATAGCAAAGCGAAGTCGCCCCTTCAATTATGGCGATTTTGTAAAAGAATGCATAGAAATTGCCGCTAAGAAAATGTGTCCAGAAGCAGCAAAAAAGTTTGAGAAAATTCAACTGAATCGTATGACTATCCAAAGACGAATTATGTCTTTGTCAGGTAATATTGCGGAACAATTAATTGAAAAAACTAAGATCATTGAATTTTTTTCATTAGCACTCGACGAATCCACTGATATTAGTTCCACAGCTCAACTTCTCATATTCATACGAGGTGTTACTCAAGATTTTGAAGTCTTAGAAGAGTTATTCGGAATGTGTTCATTGAAAGGTCAAACCAAAGGAGTTGCTATACTCAATGTACTTTTGGATGAGTGTTCAAAAACTGATTTGGACTATCAAAATTATCGGGAGTTGCGACTGACGGTGCTCCTTCGATGATTGGTGTCAATTGCGGGCTAGTTACTTTGCTGAAAAAGCATCTGCAAGGAAAAAACATAAACGCTGAAGATCTCATGCAGTTTCACTGCATTATACACCAAGAAACCCTGTTCTAAAAAAATTGAATTTCAAAATGTCATGGAAGTGGTAGTTTCGACTGTAAATTTCATAAAATCACGAGGACTCAATCACAGACAATTCAAACAATTCCTTGATGACATCGAAATCGAATACGGAGATTTACTGTATTATACAGAAGTAAGGTGGCTAAGCCGTGGATTGACACTGGAACGATTTCTAAATTTAATAGAAGAAATTGGAATATTTCTGGCGGAAAAGCAAATGGATGTCCCGGAACTTAAAAATCCTGATTGGTTGTGTGATTTGGCTTTTTTAGTTGACATTACAAATCATTTGAATGTCTTGAACACACGGCTTCAAGGCAAAAATCAACTAATATCCCAGCTCTACGCTCATGTATCATCCTTTCAATGCAAGCTGACACTTTTCAGATCACAATTGAATTCTGGAAATTACAATCATTTTCCGAATTATAAGAAAATGGCTGAAAAATTCAACAAAACTGCGATTAATTTCAGTTATGTAGAAAAGCTAGATATTTTGATTCAATCTTTTCAAGACAGATTTTCGGAGTTTAAAAAAATGAAACCTCTGTTGGACATATTCAGCAATCCTTTCACGATTTCAGTTGAAAATGCGCCAGAGTCAATGCAGTTAGAAATTATCGTATTCAAAACGATCAAAATTTACGCAACAAATTCAACGAAGGAGACTTGCTGAACTTTTACCACTGCATTGATAAAAATATGTACGAAAAGTTGCGCATAAACGCTCTGAAATGTGTCAGCTTATTTGGTTCTACCTCTATATGTGAACAAACTAACTAAAACAAAAAATGGAAACCGCCTTGCAAATGAAAGTTTGGAAGCAGTTTTACGTGTTGCTACAAGTAAATTTGAGCCAAATATAAAAAAGATTGTAAGCACTATGCAGTGCCACGCTTCAAATTAATAAATGCTTTTTGAATCTTAATAAATTATTATCAATTCTTTATCGTCTTTAATTACCTATACTTCTGGCGGCCGGCCCGCCATCAGTTCATGATTTGCCCGAGTGGCCCCTAGTCTTCATAAGTTTGTGCAACCATGCTTTAAACGAATCTTTCAGTATAAACTTGAGTTGTACATTTAATGACATGTTACTGAACCGGAATCCTGTGACGCAACAGAACTATAAATAAATTCAACAGTTTTGAAATTACAAATCGCAACGGTGGAATTAAATTCGGATGCTTTGCTAACAACGGTAATTGGGTCCGACGGAATTTTCATTTTAGGTCAGGTTTACACTGTAGCTGCTGGCTTAATCTAATTCCACTTGGATTACAAATGTTAATTCGGGAGAATTTATTATTCGCTCTATAAATACCGAATCCGTTGGAACTATCAAGCGGGTTGAAATTTTAATATGTACGGTTTTAAGCGGATTAACCGCATAAATATTGTGCAGATTTTTTAATGAAATAGTGAGAGTATATGTGCACCGTTACAATAAAGCTTCACAGTTACACATCTGCTATGTATATATATGTAGGATTGAGAATAAGTAAGCAAGCGATGGAAGAATGGAACGTTGACAGGATATCCGGATGAATAAATGAGTATGATCATATAGAAAGAGATGGATGTATGCGAATGAAAGGGATAGAAGAAAAGAATGCAAGATGGCCAATTTGGTCTGAGCAAGCGCGGAGAGCGAAAGGTGATAGATACTAAATTTGTGGAAAAATAAAACGAAGATAGAAAAAACTAATTTTTATTTCTGCCACGCCCCACGCCACAATTTGGGGGCTCGTCCGGGATCAAAGAAAAAGAAGAAACGAGACGAAAATTAAAGTCTGCGGCGAACATTTGCACGTGGTGTGCCGGTTAGCGAGGCGTTGAAAAAAATTGTACGTGAAGAATGCCGAAGGTAGGCAAGGCGGAAGAGGAACAAGGAGACTCGATGTTTCCGATTGCCGATGCTAAAGAACCTAACGTGGAGTGCGGGCAGCGGTGTGTAGCAGGAAGAGGCATGTTTCAGTATGCTGAAGAGTTGATATCGAAGTTCAGCGGCAATGATGAAACGTATACAGCTCTCAAATTTGTGCAGGAGATTGAAGATAACGCAGAGATTTTCGGTTGGTCTGAATTACAGCGACTTATAGTGGCTAGACGGTCGCTTATAGGCACAGCGGCCTTATGGCTAAGGTCGGAGAAGCCATTTAAAACGTGGGTGAACTTGAAAACGGCCATACTTAAGGATTTTCCGGACACCCTCGACAGTAAAACCGCTCATGAGATGATGAGTGCACGTAAAAAATCACCGGGAGAAAGCTGCATCGACTACATGTTAGTAATGAAGGAGATGAGCAAACGAGGCAAGTTACCAGATTATGTCGCCATTAAGTATATTGTAGACGGAATAAGGGACAGTGAGATGAATAAAATGATACTATACGGCGTGACCACATACGCAGATTTAAAAGAAAAACTTAAAATTTATGAAACCGTCAAATTGAAAATGAAACCGGAGGGAAGTCGACCTAAAGTGTTGAGATGTTACAATTGCGGAGAATGGGAACATAAGTCGGCAGAGTGTCCTAAAAGAAACAGCAGTTTGAAATATTTCAAGGGTAACCAATTTGGTGAGAAAAATGATCATTGGCATCAACATGGCGCCGGCGGCGCGAAAATTCTAGAAGATATCAATTCGGACAAGATCGGCCTAACTTCGGAAATTTTCGTCGGCACCAAGGAAGATCGACCAATAGTGAGCGTGACGAACGGCAGGAGTACCAACCGCAAGTCGAACGACCGAAATTGTCTATGTTCGGATCGAGCAGCTTCGATCGTCATGTTGGCAGCAACAAAGATGGCGCGATGACAAGCCGACCAATAGCGGCCGATATGTCAACATCAAACGTCATCGAGTGTATGAACGCAGGTGTAAACAATGTTGAAGTGCAAAAGATTTCGAATTCGAAACCATTACTTGAGATTAAATTGAACGGATATAAAGTGAACGCGCTTGTCGATACGGGCAGTGATATAAATTTATTAGATGAATCCTTGTACCGCGAATATCTTAAAGACTTTGGCCGTCATAGTGAATATTTGGTGTTAACGGGACTCGGGAATCAGTCGATCGAATCAATAGGAAAGTGTGTAGTGCCTACTCATATAGACGATAAATGTTTTGATGTCACTTTTCAATGGTGCCTCAAGGTACAATGCCTTATCGTGTCATATTGGGGCAAGAGCTTTTGTCAAATTACACTGTAGTGTTTAGTGAAAGGGTTATACATTTGATAAATAAAGAGGAGGATTGGTTTAGGGATTTAGATTGTGTGGCAAATTGTAATGTTGTTCTAGGTGACCATTGTAGCCCTTCAGTTCGACGAGAGATTTTGCGATGCATAGAAGAGTACCAACCGATGCAAACCAAAGAGGCTCCATTGAAATTGAAGATCATATTGAAAGATGACATACCTGTGGCACATCGTCCACGGCGGATGTCTCTTAAGGAACGTGAAATTGTTGAGCATCAGGTAAATGAGTGGCTGGACAAGAAAATTATTCGGGTAAGTTACTCAGAGTATGCTAGCCCAATAGTGTTGGTTAAGAAAAAGGATGGATCTACAAGGATTTGCATTGATTATAGAGATATAAACAAAAAGATGGTAAAAGATGAATATCCTCTGCCAATAATAGAAGATTTGATTGATAAGTTAACTAATGCTAAATTTTTTAGTGTTCTAGATTTAGAAAATGGTTTCTTCCATCTGAATGTTAGTGAGGAGTCTATTAAATATACTGCGTTTGTTAGCCATCATGGCCAATGGGAATTCCTGAAAGCCCCTTTTGGACTCTCAGTTTGTCCAAAATACTTTACTAGGTTCGTAAGTATAATATTTAGAGAATTAGTAGCGCACAACATTATGGCAACATTTATTGATGATATTGTAGTGTATGCTGAGGATGAAGTGCAAGCATTAGAGAATTTAAAATGTGTACTAAAAGTCGCCTCTGACTATGGTTTAAGGATTAATTGGAAGAAGGCAAACCTGATCGCACGCAGAGTGGAGTACCTGGGACATACAGTTGAAGATGGGACAGTACGGCCATCAGCAGACAGACTGATGCTGTGATGAGGTATCCTCAGCCAAAGACGTTCAAACAGCTACACAGCTTCATTGGATTGACATCTTATTTTCGCAAGTATATTCTATCCTAATTATGCTTTGTCAGCGAAGCCATTAACAGACCTCATGAAAAAGGGCACCAGATTTACATTTAATGACATTCAAAGACATGCTTTTCATGTGTTAAAGAAAAAGTTGGCTAGCGGTCCAGTTCTGTCTTTGTTCAATTCGAGGCTTGATACTGAATTGCATACAGATGCTTCTAGTGTAGCCTATGCTGCGATACTTCTGCAAAGATCGTCAACAGGCGAGTTACATCCAGTGCATTACATGAGTAAGAGAACTACAGAATCTGAAAGTAAGTACAGCAGTTACGAGCTTGAGGCTTTAGCAGTGGTCCAAGGTGTCAAAAAGTTTCATCATTATTTATTTGGTATTAAATTTAAGATTGTGACAGATTGTCAAGCCTTTAAAATGACTCTCAAGAAGCGAGATCTAACACCTAAAGTAGCCAGGTGGGTGCTTTTGCTTGACCAATATGACTATGTTATTGAGCATAGGTCTGGCAGTCAGATGAGACACACTGATGCATTGAGTAGGAATTGTTATGATACAGTAATGGTAATAAACTTACATGATCAAATTCAACATGCACAGGATGGTGATGAAGGATTGAAAGCTATAAAAGAGATAATGCAGGAGCGAGCTTATGGGGATTACATCATGGAGAGAGGATTACTCTACAAAGGTATGGACAAGAAATTAGTTATACCCAAAAGTATGGAGACTGAAATTATAAGAAGAACTCATGAACGTGGACATTTTTCTAAGAAAAAGATGATGGAACTTGTAGGTAAAGACTACTTTATTAAAAATTTAAATAGCAAAATTGATGAGTTTCTTGTAACTTGTATACCATGTCTTTTGACTACAAGAAAAGAAGGTAAGCAGGAAAGATTCCTGAATTCTATTGATAAACATGATATTCCATTGCATACACTGCATTGTGACCATATTGGACCATTATCACAAACAAAAAAACAATATAATTACATTCTTACTATTGTGGATGGATTTTCAAAATTTGTGTGGATATTTCCCACTAAGGGAACAACATCAAAGGAAACTTTAAGCAAACTTTTAATCCATCAACAGACATTTGGCAACCCTGCCAGAATTATCACTGATAGAGGTACATCATTTACCAGTTCCGACTTCAAAGAGTACTGTGAGAGAGAAAATATTGAACATATAACCATCACAACGGGAGTACCACGTGGTAATGGCCAGGTGGTAAGGATTCATAGAACTATAATTTCTATTCTAACCAAACTTTGTATTACAGATCAGTCTCTCTGGTATAAGCATGTAAGTCGACTCCAGCAAGCTTTAAATAGCACTTTTCAGAGGAGCATAAATACTACACCATTTCAGTTAATGATGGGTGTTAAGATGAAAACTAAAGAAGATATTGAAATTTATAATTTATTGCAGCAAGAGAGTATAGACTGTTTTGTTCAAGAGAGAGATGAATTACGACATTCAGCTTAGGAGCAGATCGCGAAAATTCAAAAGGAAAATGCTAGGTCATACAATAGAAAGAGAAAAAAAAGCAATAAATACCAGGAAGGAGATAGAGTTCTCATCAAAAGAACCCAATTTGGAGCTGGTCTCAAACTGAAAGAAAAATTCTTGGGACCATATATTGTCATTAAGGTCAAGAGGAATGATCGTTATGATCTGGAGAAGCTTGACAGCTCTAGAGAGGGGCGTACCAAGACATCTAGTTCTGCAGATAATATGAAACCATGGCCTGAGTTTCATGATAGTATTTTAGGTGAATAATTTTGCTTTAAATTGCTTTGATGATTTATTTTCTTATAAGTATAATATTCTATGTATACAGACCTTTCTCTATATAAACTGCATTGTAAATTGTCAAAATAAATGTAAAATCTAATGTAAAATGTTAGTAATCACTTAATCAGACAATATGTTAACTTAACATTCATAGGATAGTAATGTAATCAATGTTAGTTCAGTACCATGGTAACTTAAATTCATCAATAATGAAGGGATTTGTAAGAGGTAACTTGAGCATATAGCATAATGTTTTTTGTATCATACCTGTTCTGGTGATTTTGTGTAAGATGATGTAGTAATGTCTAAACTAACTACTTTTAAGCAAAAGTTTGTAGTTAAGTTTTTTTTTGTTGAAACCTATTGTAAAATTGTCAGTATATTGTGTGAGTGTGAGGATGTTTGGTTTATTTAAAAATTGTATTGTGTAATATTGTAATGTTGTGTAAGATGGGTGTGATTGTTTTTGTGTGAATTGGTATGCCAGGGAAAGGGAATAGGGCTTGGCTGGGGTCAGCAAACCTGCAGGATGGCCGAGATGTAGGATTGAGAATAAGTAAGCAAGCGATGGAAGAATGGAACGTTGACAGGATATCCGGATGAATAAATGAGTATGATCATATAGAAAGAGATGGATGTATGCGAATGAAAGGGATAGAAGAAAATAATGCAAGATGGCCAATTTGGTCCGAGCAAGCGCGGAGAGCGAAAGGTGATAGATAGTAAATTTGTGGAAATATAAAACGAAGATAGAAAAAACTAATTTTTATTTCTGCCACGCCCCACGCCACAT